>CM046029.1:52006239-52068739 GCA_025215565.1 Flaveria ramosissima | reverse complement strand
ATACCAAACTCCATTATGGTAGGCTTTGAGCACTATCAGTCAGCCAAAGAACTCTTTGATCCTTTGACATTGGTGTATTATGGTTCCACCGTGCCTAAGGAGTCCAATAGAGATACCCTGAAGCAATAGTTCGAGAAGTTTACTTATGTTGCTGGAGAGACCCTCAGCCAGCAATACTTCAGGTATATGGACCTTATCTCATCACTTCAGTCTGTGGGAGTGACTCTTGAGAAGAGAGATCTGGTAAGGAAATTCATGAGTGCACTTCCTCATGAGTGGACTTTCTATTGTGTCTCTATCAAGAGGACAGAGAATTTGAACACTCTCACCATGACCAAACTATATGGCATTCTTGATGGATACCGTGTGGAGATGGAAACTCAAAGAGGTTACCAGATGAGCAGAACCTCTAGTCTTCCTGCTAGCAACGCCCTACTTGTTGCTAAAGGCCCAAGAACTTCTCAACCCCAGTAGTACTTGACTCACTCCCAACAGCCATCATATTCTTCTGGGTCATACATCACGTTTCCTGAGACACCAAGGTCTCAACAGGCTCAATCAAATCCTTTCTAGGAAAATTGTGCCTTTGTTTCAGGAAATAGACATTCTAGTGATTTTTAGTTTTTATTTAATGATCTAGAATACTTCAGCCCAGATGATGTTGAATACATGGACATTGTCCAAAAAATGGCTCTTTTGACTTATAAAGCAAAGAAGTTCTTTAAAAAATCTGGAAGGCAGTTCCCTTAGAACCCAACCAATAACAAATTTGGGTTTGACAAAACTAAGGCCAAGTGTTACAACTGCAACCAACTTGATCATTTTGCCAGGGAATGTAAGGCTCCTAAATCTAACCCAGGAACCACTCAAGCCTCTACACATCCTACTACACCAAAAGCTGCTGTAAGATCAACTGAACAACAAACGCCTGTTGTTGCTCAAGAAGTTGATTGGAGCTTCATGGTGCAAGATGTCACCCCTGCTCAAGCACTCATGGCTGGAACTGATGATAGCAAGGTATATGAACACCTTTGTACTCCAGCTTGTATTGCTAAAGTCAAACTATATAAGGACTATAATATGAAAATTAAATCTGATATTGAGTCCTTAAATATTCTAAAATCTGATTTTAAAAGAGCAGAATTTGATTATAAAAAAATAGAAGATTTAGAGAAAACTGTTTCTTCTTTAAAACATGAACACTCAAACTATAGGCTAAAATCAAGGATTTAATCTCCAAGTTAACTGAGGCTCAAGCCCAGCTAGTAATAGTTGAGGCTAAAGCAAAGAAGTATGCTATTGAAGAGCATAACTTCAAACCCATTATTGCATCATCATCCTACTCAAAGGTATGCTATCCGAACAAAAGTGGGTTGGGAACCAATGAAATTGCTCCACCACACTCTTATTTGTCTGTGAGACAGCCAAGATGTAGTACTGATAAGCAAGAGGTTCAAACTGTTGACCCACTACCTCATGAGAAGAAGAATGATGCAACTATGGAGACCATCACATGGAAGGAAAAGATAGAAAACCCCATCCCTACCAGTGATGATCAACCTCTGACCACCAAAGCTAGAAGAAACAAAGCTAAGGCAGCTACAAAAACTGCCAAGAAAGTGGTTGAGTCCAAACTGAAGATAGACCCAAAGCAAAAGGGTGTATCCATTTCAGCCGGATTTCAAGTGGTTGGAAGTTCTGATCCAGGAGAAAACTGTTATGACAGCACTCCTATCCAGCTGAAGGATCAGAAGTTGAAGGGGAAGATTGTTGATGATGAAAAGAAATGCAAGAAACAACAGTCCTTACACCCCATAAAGAGTAACATTGAGTGCATAATTGTGGTATGCAGAACCACATGGCTAAAGATTGTTACTACAATCCTGCTAGCACATATTATGCAAACAATGTTAAGAAAGAAGGAGTCAAGGAGGGTTTCATATTTGGACCTTATCATATGGTTCAAGTGTTAAGAAAGGGAAAGCTTGTTTCTGAAGCCAAGTTGCTTTTGAAAGAAACTCATTCTTTCGAAAGGACAATAGCTTCAGAAGACAAGCCAAATAAAATTCATAGAAACAAAAAGATTCCTTTGACATCTTCCAAGAAGAAGACTGATTTGAGAGAAAAGGTGGTGAAAGCTTCTTCCGAGAACAAAGAAGCCTCGGAAATAAGCCATGCTGCTCAAGCTTCATCAAGCTCATCTACACTGATCAACCAAAGAATGGAATGGAATATCAGAGAAGATGCTGCAGCCCAAACCTCTTATTCACAAGCCATAATTGAACCCCCATGCATACATTTTGGTTCAATTATGTCATCTACATTGGAAGAGCCCAAGACCAACAAGGCTTGGGTTTCCAATAGTAACTAACTTTTTCACCTTATGTGTAGGGACATCCACAAGACAAAAATGGCAATGTGTGGATTCTAGATAGTGGATGCTCCAGGCACATGACTGGGAACAGATCTCCTTCAACAATTTCAACATTTTAATGGAGGTCCTGTTCAGTTTGGAGGTCAAGCCGGAGGATACATTTCTGGCAGAGGTAATGTATCCAATGGTAAGTCAAAATTTGACAAAGTAAACTTTGTCAAGTATCTTGAACATAATCTTTTAAGTGTTTCTCAATTCTGTGATCAAAAGCACCAAATGCTTTTCACAGAACATGAGTGCATTATCCTCAAGCCCGGGATGACAATTCCTCAGGAATTGGTGCTTCTTCGACTCCCAGGAGGATGGATATCTACAAGCTAGATATGAACAATGCTTCCCCACTGGGTAAAGTATCATGCTTTCTTTCCAAAGCTAATAGTGATGAGTCAACCCTATGGCATAAAAGAATGTGTCATGTTAACTATAAAACCATGAACAAATTGGGTAAAAATAACTTGGTACATGGTGTGCCTAAAAAGGAATTTCTCTGCAAAGATGGTTGTGTTACCTGTCTGAAAGGGAAGCAACATAGGACATCTCATAAATTCAAAGAAGTTAATTCTATCACTACACCATACACTTATTGCACATGGATCTATTTGGTCCTATAAGTATAATGAGCATTGGAAGAAAATAATATTGCCTTATGATTGTTGATGATTTCACTAGATTTACATGTGTATTCTTTTTAAAACTAAGGATAAAACTGTTGAAACTTTAAAATCTTTTATTCTTAAAATAGAAAATCAAATTGATCACAAGGTAAAGATCATAAGGAGTGATCAAGGGACTGAGTTTAAGAGTCAAATTCTTGACTTATTCTGTAGCTCAAAAGGGATTGCCAGACAATATAGTGCCCCTAGAACTCCTCAACAAAATGGTGTTGTTGAGAGGAGGAATATGAAACTTCTTCAAGCTGCTAGAACTAGAGTTGTTCAAAAAAACCAGTTCAAGAAAAAAAACCGAAACCGGTTTGGGGGCTGAACCGGTTTGACCCAAACCGGTTTCAAACCGACCCAACCCGGCGGTTTAGGTTCGCTTTGCAGGTTGCGTATTTCAAACGGGTTTCTAACCCAATCTGGTTACAAACCGATTTCTAAACCGATTTTCAAACAAATTTAAAATTTTATGTCATTTAAGTTGTTTATATGTGTCAGGACTGTGTACATACGGAATACTAACTGATAATGCGTGAAACCAGATCAAATAATGCGGAATCCTATTTGATTGGTGATCCAATCAGTGAGAACGCAATCCCGATCAATCTAACGATTAAAGAAACGTTAAGAACAAGTAGAAAATGATCAGATGCGAACTATGAACTTGGAATAGGCTTTCTGGATGCTCTGGACGGCTAGGTTATGAGTATGTGTCAAAAGTCACGTTTTTCCACGAATTAAGTGGTATTTATAGGTTTGCAGTCTTCATTCGTGCGACTGAACCATTAGCATGGTTCAGTCGTGCGACTGACCCATGCGACTGATTCATACGCACGACTGAAAGTTCAGTCGTGCGACTGAGTCAATCTCATGTCTCACTCGTACGACTGATCCAGTCGTCTGGTTCAGTCGTGCGACTGGTTCATTAGTATGATGTATTCATGCGTATGGTCCATAAGTATGGCCCATTAGCATGAATCATCATATAACAACTTCAAACCTATATAATAAGTTTATATATATGAATCAAATATAAGTAAACATCAAAGCACAAATCATATATTATTACATTGTTTCATTACACATATGTAAGCCATGAAAGACTTTTACATTTAGCACATAAACTAGGGACATATGTATCAACAAACTCCCCCTTGGACCTAGTTTACTCTAACGTCTGAGATTCTTCATATGCTCTTCAAACCTCTTGTACTTCTCCTCTGTTGTGACTCCTGCGTGTATTTCATACGCAAAGCAGAGCCGTATCACATTCTGGAATTGGAGAGCTTGTACAATATCCTGCGTGTCATAGAACAGTGGCCACTTGTATAAAGTGTAGACATCTTCAGCTGACAAGTTGGTAAGCCACATTGGGTCAAATACCCTGATAGTTTCCATTTTGCCCTCTCTGTTTAGAACTATGATCGCTTCACCCGTCCTCCAGTCATAATACCACCATTTGAAATGTGGAGTGAAGTCCTGAGGCATTTCCGGTAAGGGAATCTTCGACATCGTGCGCGGGGGACTCCACTTCAACACTACTTTAGGCTTTCCAGATATGGGGTCCACCTCAGACTTGCGAATAAACCTCTTCGGTTGTTGAGGTCTGAAGTTTACCCACCTGGTGTGGTATTCCTTTTTTAATGCAGCTTCAAACCAACATGACATCTTTCTGGGATCAGCATACAACATATTTAGGCATGCCAGTCGGTTGAGCTCAAAGCCTGGTAGAGTCTTCAGATCATGAGGATACCTGAAGTACTCTATTCCCTTCTCCCTTTTTACAGCATAAACGTTTAAGTCCTCAAAATACGCCCACACTATGATCTTGCCAGACACCTTCTGATGTTTTTTGACTTTGTAGAGTTTGGTGTAGGCATTTTGCTTTGGAGCTGTGCGCTGGGCTCTTATTTCAGCAAAACAAGCTGCCCATTCAGCCTTCTTTATATCAACATCTGCATCCGAGGCTTGGGCTTGGCTTTCATCCTTATCTTTTTCTTTCTCCATCTCATCCAGTTTTTCAAATGTAGCACTGCCAAGAGTGTCACCCAAGTTGGGGATCATATTTCCCTCTTGGTCAGTATACTCTGGATAGTGGTCAGACGTGACATCCTCTATCTCTATTTCATCAACATCGTTCAGCTCATCATCACTCATAACATCGACCTTTGGAGCGTCTTTGACGAGCTCATCGGGATTCAGTCTAAACATCTCAACAAGTTGTTCATCGGTCAGATCGTGAATAATTTCTCCTTCTTCAGGAGTGTAGCTCACTGACCTTCTCACAATCCCTTGCAAATCAAGAATCATTGTGAATTGAGACTTGATTTGTTGAAGAGGAGCAATATCATATTCATCTTGATGTGATGTTTTATCTGCTTGATTTAAACATTTAACACATCAATCATTAGTATTTAATCAAGACATTTAAAAATAGATAAACATAAATAATCATAAATTACATTAATGTAATATCCGAATCAAGTACAAAAGTTTATAACTACAAAACATCTAATCTTTACTTTTATCTTGATTGGTCAATTCTTCAACTAGAGGAGCTGAGGATGAGTCTTCTTGATCTTGAGTTCTCTTAGAGCGCCTCTCCTGAGCCTGGGTAGAAGCTGATGCAGCAGCATCACCTTCTTTGTCATCATCATCTCCTCTCTTATTTCCACTCAGTCCATCATCATCACCCTCATCTTCTTCACCAAAGTCATCATCATCATCATCATCATCATCAGCATCATCATCATCATCATCATCACCTTCCCTGATCTTTAAAGGCTCATCTTGGGATCCTTTCAGCCTGAGCATGATCTTCTTGTTCTTTGCCTCCAAATCCTCAATCCTCTTAACCGAATGAGCATTCTGCTCCCTGAGTTGTGTAATCTGCTCAGCCTGAGCAGCATTTAGCTCCATAAGCTGGTTGAGCTGTGCAGCTCTGTGCTCATCGGTGGCCAGCAGATTTAGCACCATCCGGTTGAGGTTGGCTAGCTGTTCCTCCACCCCGATGGAGGGCAGAGTGGATCCATGGATCAGTGGGACTTGAGCAGATGTCCCGGCTCATTGGGTGGTGGTAGTGGTGGTGGATGTGGTGAATATGGGGGGTGGAATAGGAGTGGATGGTGAAGGGGTGGTTGTAGTAGTGGTGGTAGGAGGTGTGGTAGTGGTGGTGGGAGGTGTGGTAGTGGTGGTGGGAGGTGTGGTAGTGGTGGTAGGAGGTGTGGTAGTGGTGGTGGTAGCTGTGGTAGAGGTGGTGGATGTGGTGGTGATTAGGGTAATCCTTCTTCCTTGAGCCTTTGGAAGAGGATGCTCCCCCTGGGCTGATAGGATGGTCAGGGATGTAAGATGGATCAGTATCAGTAGTAGCAGCATCCCTGAACTTACCCTGGCGTCCACAAACCGCCACAATCCCTCTCTCTGTTGCAACAACCTTACTGCCCACCATCCTTACCAGCGGCTCCTCATCTGACTCTTCCTCCTCATCAGGCAGGAAGTCTTGATGGAACGCAGCCCTCTCAGTTCCATCCTATGTGGATGGTGGAGATGGAATATCAGTGGCAGTGGCCCTAGATGGAGTGGGGCCAGTGTCTCCACCATCTTCACTATCATCGTCATCATCGTCGTCGGTGGGTAAGACTATTGGCTCTGTGTCTGAATCACTGTCATCGTGACGCCACTTCTTGCGAGCGGGCGCCACGTAGTCCTCCCGGGCCAGATGCCCAAACAATCTCCTCACCGGGGGCTTCACCTGCTTGCCCCGGTACACTTCCATCCTCCCAAGTTTCGTATCATCCATAACCTTAAGAGTGACCGCATTATCTCTCTCCTTCGGAAGCAGAGGAAGCTTCTGATCAATAATCATCTGTAGAAAGCAAGGGTAGGTACATACAGAAGCCTTCCTTGCCTTTGGCCTCTATATTCTCTACCATGTACGTGAAGATCATACGAGAGAAACTGAACGGGTGGTTCAGTACTAGAGCTATGTAAGCATTCTAGATTTGATCAGACATGTCATCAAAACCACCTTTTCGTGAGGCTATGCACTTGAGGAGCACATGGGCCAAGTACTTGAACTGGGGGCAAAAGTTGCTCTTGTTGAGCACACCTGCATTAATGTCCCTAGCGTACTTGATCTGAAGAAAACATCCCTGAACCGTCAGGGGATGCAGCCTGGTTGGGCAGTCACCATCTTCGCCCAACTCTAAAACCCTCCTCAGATCATCCTCGCTGATCTCAATCTCCTGAACAAAAATAGAACTCCGAATGCGATGAGGCTCAGCGGACCTGTCTACTACAGCACTTTCCCCGAAAGCCTGCTGAATCGATCTATAAGGTGTGCACGGTGTAGAGATTGCCTTGAAGATCCTCGATCTCCGTAAAAAGGTAATAATCCCCGCGAACTCAGAAGCGTTCCGGGATGTGACGTCAAGATGAGCACAGAGGTTGTGCTTCGTGCTCATAGTCCATCTGCTAGCCATGTTTCGTAGTCGTGTATTTGCTGTTGAATCCAAATGATCTGCGAACAGCAACTTGCAGCAGCAACGTATTCAGCTTCACAAGTTGACCGAGCAACCGATGTCTGCTTCTTACACTGCCATGTGACTAACCGTCTACACAAGAATTAACATCCTGCAGAAGTTGACTTGTAATTCATCTTGCAACCACCATAATCCAAGTCACTATATGTTGTAAGCTCAAAATCATCGTCATGAGGATACCATAACCCGAGTGTTGGAGTACCCTTCAGATAGCGAAAAATCCGTTTCACACCAATGAGATGATTTACTTTTGGTTTTGTCTGATATCTTGAACAAAGACACGTGGCATACATGATATCAGGACGAGACGCTGTGAGATACATAAGGGATCCATCATTCCTCTATACATTGTAGCATCAACCAGATCACCATGTTCGTCGGGTGCCACATCATGATTCGTGGCAAGTGGAGTTCCAGCTGCTGAAGCATACTCCATGTCAAACCGACTGAGGATGTCCCCTACATATTTAGTCTGATGCAGGAAGATTCCTTTTGGTGTCTTATCCACCTGTAGTCCTAGGAAGAACTTCATCTCCCCCATTGCACTCATCTCGAACTCTGCTTTCATTATAGATTCAAATTCTTTACATAATTCTTCATTCTTGGAACCAAAGATTATGTCATCTACATATATCTGTACCATCAGTAAATCACCGTCTTTTTCTTTGATGAATAGCGTACAATCAATCACTCCTCTGCGAAAACCGTGTTTCACAAGATGAGTCGAGAGCTTCTCATACCATGCTCTAGGGGCTTGATGGAGCCCGTAGAGAGCCTTATCCAGCTTGTAAACTCTGTCCCGATGATAAGGATCCTCAAATCCTTCGGGTTGATTGACGTATACTGTCTCACGAATTTCCCCATGAAGGAACGCACTCTTTACATCTAGTTGATAAACTTTAATCTTCATGTAAGATGCATAGGCTAGGAAAATACGGATTGCTTCCATTCTAGCCACAGGGGCAAACACTTCATTGTAATCAATGCCTTCGACTTGTCTGAATCCTTGAACCACAAGTCGAGCCTTATTTCGAATTATGACCCCTTGGTCATCTTTCTTGCACTTCAAGACCCATTTTGTGCCAATCACCTTAGCACCTTTTGGTCGGTCTACAAGAGTCCATACTCCTAGCTTCTTGAACTGTAGGAGTTCTTCTTGCATCGCACTTACCCATGCCTCATCGTGTAATGCTTCACTAACATATTTTGGCTTAAATTAAGACACAAAGCATCGATATGTGACTTCGTCAAGATATCCCTTTTCCATTACCAAAGCATAATCAGCTGAGTATAGCTGATTTCTAGTCTGTACTCCTGGTCGAACATCTCCAATAACATTGTCCAAAGGATGATAAACATTTATCCGGGATCCAGGAGTGGTGGGAACAGCTATCGTATCATCCAGATTGTGAACCACAGCTTTAGTATCTGAAGCTGTTGGAGTATGAGGTTCTGAAGTATCAGAGGCATCAGGATTTGATACTTGTGTACTTTCTGTAGCAGGAACCTATTCTTCCTGGTCCACTTGTTCAGTCTCCACTACTTCATCGTCAGAGGAGGAGTCGCTTACATCAAGTGCTCCCCCTAAAGGACTAGAAGATTCACCTTGTGGAACTGATGTTGTCGAGTCTAGTGACGGTGTGTTTAAGACATCGTACATCATTCCGGTCGATAACTCATCATCAGGAAGGGAGGGAGGGATGTTGAAGGACTTAAAGAATCCATCATAGTCGAAGAAGAATGAGGGTCCCTTTCCAGCAAGGGGGTGGTGTATCTCTGAACATCAACGTTGCACCACACTTCTACCTGACCCGTTGAGTTGTTATAAACTCTCTTGTCTGGTATATGGTATCCTCGAAAGATCCCTTCTTCTGCCTTTTTACTAAACTTCCCAGTCTGAGTTTTCTTCAACAGCATGCACGGTGCGCCAAACGGTTCTAGATACTCCAAGTTTGGTTTACATCACTGCAGTAGCTCATAACACGTTTTCCCATGTCGTTTGACCACTAAGACTCGATTGAGGGTGTAAAAAGCATTGGCCACTGCCTCATTCCAAAATTGGATAGGCAGTTTCGAGTCGGCTAGCATCGTTCTTGCTGTCTCTATCAAGCTCCTGTTCTTTCGTTCAGCAACTCCGTTCATTTGTGGAGTGTAGGCAGATGTGAACTGGTGTACAATTCCTTTCTCTTTGCAGAGTGCCTCCATCCACTGGTTCTTGAACTCCGTGCCGTTGTCTGATCGAATCTGTCTCACTTTTAGCTTGTAGAGTGATTCCAATGTAGTTACCAGCTGTTTGAAAGATTCAAATGTCTCTGATTTGGATTTCAAAAACATCATCCAAGAGAATCTTGAGTAATCATCAGTGACTACATAACAGTACAAATCACCAGCGATGCTTTTTGTGCTGACCGGACCAAACAGATCCATGTGTAGAAGTTCGAGAGGCAGGTCAATGGAATTTACTTTCTTTGCCTTGTGAAACTTCTTGGTCTGTTTACCTTTCTTACATGCTACACAAAAATCCGGAAGTTGAAAATTCTTGACATTTACTCCATTCACTAAATCATTCTGGATCAGATGATTCATCTTCCGTGGATTTATGTGTCCCATTCTCCTATGCCAGAAGATTAAGTCCTTCTCTGTTGCCTTTGACAAGAAGCATTGAACTTTATGATCGGTTGTGGAGGCTTTTGATAGCTCCAAGACATATAAGTGATTATATCTTGAAGCTGACATTAAGACTTTGTCCTCCGGGATAATGTAATCCTTCTTCAATACATAGCACTTCTTATTGTCAAAAATAACTCTGAATCCTTTGTCACAGATCTGGGAGACTGAAAGCAAGTTATTCTGTAGTTGTTGAATGTAGTTGACCTTATCAAACTTGACTTTCTTGTTTCTCACTTCGCCTTGAGCGGTGATGTATCCTCTTTTATTTCCAGCAAATGATACATGTCCCCCTTTAATTTGTTTGACATTGAAAAGGAGAGACAGGTTCCTGGTCATGTGCCTAGACGCCCCACTATCAACAATCCAGGTATTTGTGATAGCACTGTAACGGACACCCTGTACATTAAAAGGAAATTATCAGTTTAGGTTTGGGACCCAAGCCTTAACTGGCTTGGGTGACCCAGAGGAATCACACATCATAAACTCAACCCACTGTCCATTTGAGGGTGAGGGCATATCATTCTTCTTATTGTTCTCATTATCAGACAGTGGACTTGACTTTTCTTTCCATAAGCCAGTTTTGTGTAAGGCCTGTTTGTGATAAACAAACGACTGGCTTACAGTTTGAACTTTAGGTTCATTAATTCTCTTTGGTGGAGTAATAGAACTCCTTTTCGAAGAACTTGGTTTTGTATCATAAAGCTCAATTTTCTGTCTAGGAGTCTGATAATAAGGATAATTAGGATAAATATGTCCTCATTTTCCACAATTGTAGCAAGATCTCCCTTCTACAGATTGAGGAACACTTTTGTGTGATGTTGAGTTTAGTGAAGGTGTGAGGTGTTTCTGGTTTGGTTTTGTCACTGCTCTTTTAGATGTTTCATCCTTATTAACAAACTGAATTGTTTTAACATTTTGAACATCTTTAACTTGCACTTTGGTTGGACTTTGATGATTAATACGTTTGTGGTTAAACGGTTTAGTCAGTTTGTGTTCTGAAATGGACGTTGGTAAACCTGACCTTACATTAACCCTTTTGAATGCATCATCCAAATTCTCAACTGGCATTTTGCCTTTTGCTTTCAAAGTAGCCTCCTTCTGTTTAGTGTCAGATTGCACAGTCTTACTTGTGGAATCAGGATCACTAACTAGAGGAGTAGACACCACATGATCCTTAATTGGGTTGTTATTAATAGGTCTACATTTTGTATTCAAAAGGATCTCATGTGATGGTGGTACAACTTTGTATCCCAAACCTTCCCCATTGTTTCGTTCTTTCACTAAGTTCCGTACTATGTGAGAAGAACTAGCCCAACTATGCAGTTTTAGTTTTAATGAATTAACCTCGACTTCCAAAACTGCTTTCTCCTTTTTGGTTACCTCTAATGAATTTAAATAAAACTTGATATCATTAGACTGATTTAAGGCAACAACCTCGGTTTCCCTTAGTTGTTTACCCAAAAGTTCTATCTTTTCTTTAAAACTGCACTTATTTTGTTTTAATATCTGATTAGCTTCAGTGCAGAGTTGTAAGTCATTTACTAAGTTATCATTGTGTTCTAATAACCTAGAAAATTTTAGATCAATGCTTTCCTTAAACTTTTCACACTCAGAACACACATGTTTATTAAATAATTGATCTAAGGAACTTACCTGTGAGGAGTCAGTTGAATCAGCCATCAATGCAGAGGTTGACTCTTCTGTGGTTGGAGTTTCTGAACTTGTTGCTCTGAGCTCTTCCTCAATCACGTGATTTACCACGTTTACAGCTTCTTCTGAATCTGACGTAGCTTGCTCAGCTGCAATATCACCTTCACTGGCAGACCCATCATCCAATGCTTCGACACAAGCAATGTTTGATTCTCCAGGAGAGACAAAACGGAAAGACCAGTCTTGTCCTTCGTCATCTTGAGCAGTTAGTGCCTTAGTCTCTTTACTTGAAGAACTAGTTCCAACCATATCTTTGTCTTGACGGTTGAAAGTAGGAAATGGGTTACCATTTCCCGTCTTCTTGGGCTTCACGCATTCACGTTTAAAATGCCCCTTTTCACCATAGTTGAAGCAGGTGACCTTGGTTTTGTCGAAACCAAAAGTCGTATCTTTCGTGGCTACTAGATTCTGCCCTGTCTTCTTGACAAACTTTTTAGCTCGTCTAACTGCACTTGCAAGAGCCCACATGATATCCATTCTTTCCAGCTCGTTCTCGTCAACCTGCTCATAGTCTTCATCTGCAAGATGACAATTTCCGATCTTCCCAGCAACTAAACCATCATATGATTGGACCACTGCTGCTAGAAGATCCATATGCTCCTTTACAACTTCCATTGAGACATTACCGAGATTCTCGGTCTTCAACTTCGTTGTATTGGCTTCAGGTACTATATATTGGGTGCAAGATGACCCTGACGTTTCTGATCCTGAAGCAGTGGTTTAGGAAGGAGCTGCTGAACTAGACACAAAGGCGGTTTGAAGTGGTGCTCCTGAACCAGTTGGAGTGGGAGCTGAGTTATATAGTGAAGGATTCTGAACGTAAGATCCTTTCTTTGACTTATACTTCATTCTCAGTTCCTCCTCCCTTAACTTCAAGATGAAGTCATTTATGTCCAACGTAATAAGTATGTCGTTTTGTCTCAAGTTGGACACAAATGAATCCCATTTCTCAAGCAGCCCATCTGCAAAGCTTGAAACTTTATCTTCCATAGACATCGTTACCCCATGAGTGTGTAGCTCACTTATAAGATGGTAGAACCTGTCGATGATGTCATCCAAGCTCTTGTTTCCTATAGGAGAGAAATTATCGAACTCCTTCTTGAGAGCCTTAGCCTTCAGTGCCTTTAACGTTGCATTTCCTTCGTACCTCTTCTCTAATGCATCCCACAACTTTTTGGCCTGCTTGTTCTCAGAAAATTGGTGAAAGATGTCTTTCAGGATTGACTGAGTCAGCAGAGCATAAACTTTCTTCTCAGCATTGTAAAGAATCTTCTGAGCCTCGCTCATTCCACCCAATGTTAACTTTACTCCATTTGCACTTACTGGTACCGTGTAACCAGTCTCTATAGAGGTCCAGAGATTTGGGTCCACTCCATTTAGGTAGATCTCGAACCGCTGTTTCCATTGTGGATAGTCATCCAACGTCATAAGCTTTGGCGGTTTATTGTGATTTCCAACCTCATTTTCCAGAAGCAGAAGGTTCTGGATGCGTGAGTCCTTCCCGGTAGTAAACGCTGAAAACTGATCTTCCATTTGTATTACCTTTGAACTTTGAGAACAAGACAACTTCAATCGTGCGAATGAACAATGCGTATGGATCACTCGTGCGAATGAAGAGTGCGAATGAATTCAATCATGCGATTGGATTCAGTCGTGTGTATGGACAAGGCGAATGGACTCAAACGACTGAAGTGGTTCAGTCGTGCGAATGAAGGATGCGACTGGGGTTCAGTCGTGCAGATGAAGTGTGCGAATGGGTTCAATCGTACAAATGAGCTATTCGTGCGACTGAAGGCTGCTGTTTTTGCAAAATCGAAGGTTTTTGACACTTTGACACAAAAACACAATTTTTCAAGAACCCTAATCTGTCGTATGCCGAAAAACGTAAACTTTGAGACCTGGAGACGTTGAAAACACTGTTTTACTCAAAAAGGTGACTCTTTTGAATGAAAAACTTGATTTTTACACCGAGACTAATCGAATCACACGCAAAATCTAGAGCCAAAGCTCTGATACCACTTGTCAGGACCATGTACGTACGGAATACTAACTGATAATGTGTGAAACCAGATCAAATAGTGCGGAATCCTATTTGATTGGCGATCCAATCAGTGAGAACGCAATCCCGATCAATCTAAGGATTAAAGAAACGTTAAGAACGAGTAGAAAACGATCAGATGCGAACTATGAATTTGGAATAGGCTTTTTGGACGCTCTGGACGGCTACGTTATGAGTATGTGTCAAAAGTCACGTTTTTCCACGAATTAAGTGGTATTTATAGGTTTGCAGTCTTCATTCGTGCGACTGAACCATTAGCATGGTTCAGTCGTGCGACTGACTCATGCGACTGATTCATACGCACGACTGAAAGTTCAGTCGTGCGACTGACTCAATCTCATATCTCACTCGTACGACTGATCCAGTCGTCTGGTTCAGTCGTGCGACTGGTTCATTAGCATGATGTATTCATGCGTATGGTCCATAATTATGGCCCATTAGCATGAATCATCATATAACAACTTCAAACCTATATAATAAGTTTATACATATGAATCAGATATAAGTAAACATCAAAGCACAAATCATATATTATTACATTGTTTCATTACACATATGTAAGCCATGACAGACTTTTACATTTAGCACATAAACTAGGGACATATGTATCAACACTATGTTTTATATATTATATATTTCACTTTGATTTTAAATTGTGGACTTTGTTTTTAAAAACAATTATGTAATATTTCTAATTTTATATGTTTTAATTTTTACAAATAAAAATATGTAAATGCATCTTATAGGTTTATTTAATTTATACGACTAATATGTAACATTCATCTTATAAGTTTATTTAATTTTTACAATTAATTGTTTTTTTAATTTATAACGTTTTAAAACGAAAAAAAAAGACAAACCGAACCGGTTTGGGCCCAAACCGGTTTCCAAACCGGCCCAAACCGGTTTCCAAACCGACCCAAACCGGTTTGATAGATTTGGGTTTTTTTATGCCCAAACCGGTTCAGAACCCGAACCGGTTTGAGGCCAAATCGGTTTTAACCACGGTTGACCAAACCGGTTCCGGTTTGGACCCCAAACCGGTTTTAGAAAAAACCCAGTTTGTACACCACTAGCGAGAACTATGTTAGCTGATTAAAAGCTGCCTCTAACATTCTGGGCAGAGGCAGTCAGGATTGTATGCTATGTGTAGAACAGGGTTCTTATAGTTAAGCCCCATGGAAAAACACTTTATGAGCTATAGAACAAGAGGCCACCGTTCATTGGCTTTCTTAGGTCCTTTGGCAGCAGGTGTACCATACTTAACAAAAGGACAATTTGGCAAAATTTGTTGAAAAGTCGGATTATGCTATCTTTGTTAGATATTCCTCTAACTCTATTACGTATTGAGTCTATAACATTAAAAATCAACAATTTGAGGAATCATCCAACATTGTTGTAAATGAGCACACTCCTTATGTTAAAGGGAATGGACCTGACCATATTTTTTATTTAGAATTGTTTCCAAACTATTCTAAACCTTCCTGTGAGAATGTTTCAGCTGGAGCAGAAACTCAAAGTGATTCTTATGATGATCAGCTGTTTGCGTTACCCAGACCTATCCCAAGTTCTCCTAGAATTGCTGAAAATCAAGCTTTTACAAATGGAAGACATGAAAGCATGACTATCTCAGGAACCAATGGAGTTTCATCAAGTTGTCATCAAAGTGAGCCTCAAAACTCATCAAGTGACAACTCAAACACTACTCAACGCCAAGCTAATGGAAGCAGCAATATGGAGGAATAGGCAATTGTTGATGCTGCTTCACAGCAAAATGCTACTGATGTTGTCTCAAATTCATTCAGTCAGTCCTAATTGAATGAGCTTGAGACATCAACTGTAAATGATGTTCCTATCCATATTGACAACAAGAGTGCCATTTCCATTACAGAAAATTCTATCAAGCACTCCAACACAAAGCACATTGATATCAAGTATCATTTCATTAGAGATATTCATGAGAAAAATTTGATCAAACTAGTCAAAGTTGACTCAAATGAACAATATGTTGATTTGTTCACCAAAGTTTTTGATGAACAAATATTTAAATATCTAATCACATCTATTGGGATGATAAACATTGACTAGATTATCTCCTTTGAAAATAACCTTTTTAATATATGCCTTGTCTATGTCAACAATCTAAGCCCAGTGACAAAAGGTATTTCTTCAAAATTTGCCAAGTATGACTTCTTCCTAAGAGAAATTTTCCCTAGGAAGATATCTCATCTATCTTCCGAAGGAAACTTTCTCTAAGTTAGTATTATCTTCCTAAGAGTTTTAAGACTCGGAAGAACATTTGATGCTATATCAAATCTACTCTGAAGCTATAAAACTTCTTCACTCGGAAGACCTTCTTATTCTCGGAAGTAAATTTATATTACCTTCGGAAGTAAGTTTGGCCTCGGAAATGATTACTCTCGAAAGAAAGCTTTACTGCGTAATGGAAATCTTTTGGCCCCACTCTATAAAATGCTAAAGATTTTATTAATGATGTTGGAATATTTAAATGACTTATCCTTACCGCCCTTGTCAAATCTTACCCCAAACTCTCATTTCACCTTATCCATTCGCCATTTCACCCTATTTAAATATTTCCGATCTTCTTCATTAATCTTTTTACCCGCTCACAAGCCTTAAAATTCAAAAAGCCTTTCTGCAACCTACTCTCTCAAATTACTTTGATTTCCCTGTTAACCAAGTCGCACTCCTTGATTCTTCAAAGGATGTTGACTTTGCCCCCATGATCCAGTTTCTCACTCAATCCACCTACTTTACCGCTCTTACTGTAAACCTTATTGTTTACTCCAACCATATGGCCAAATTTTGGGCAAATGGACAAAGTGCTACACTAAACGGAGTAAGGGTTATCAGGTAAAGAATTTGTGGTCAAGAGTTGATCATATCTGAATAGACCATCAGGGATTTCATGATGAAGGCGCTCCTACTGAATTCCCCAAATCTGATTTGGAAGACACGTATGTCCAAATGGGATATGGTGGTGATGTAAGCAGGTCAACTGTCTACAAATTCAACTTCTCGTACAACTGGAAATTCCTGCTTCACACTGTTCTCCACTGTCTATCCAACAAATCAGGAGGGTGGGATCAAATTCCCTATGATCTAGGATGCCTTGTTCATGGGTTGGTAAGAGGCCTCAGATTCCACTACTTCAAGTTTGTGCTGAACAACTTAAGAGGAAATCTTCAAAGGGAAAAATTCTACATGTATCCCAGGTTCATTCAGCACATCATCAACTGTGAGCTGGACCAAGAGCAACTTCTATGTGGAGACACTCTTCTTGTCCCTCAAATGAGGATGGGCATCTTCAAGACTCTAAAGAGGGTGTCCACCAACTTTACTAGAAGACACACTGCACATCTTCCAGGTATGACTGAGCCAATGGCTCCTGGTGACATTTTTGTAAGCCCCACAGGTGATGAACCCACACCAGACACAACCACTTCAATTCCATATCTTCTTCCTCGTCCCATCAAGTTTACTTACTAGAGACGCTCCAAACGAACCCTTGTTTAATCTACTCTGATTGAACAAGCTCCCTATTCAAGCCAAAAAGGCTAGAGTGGAAAGATGGGCTCCCACTCGGCCTGAGGTCCAACCATCCTCCACAACTGACCTTAATATCAGTGTTGAGTCTCCTCAGTCTCAATCTGATGAGCCTGAAACCCAAACCGTTAGCCCACAGGGTGAGTCCCAATACTCCCCTAAGCAGCCAAAAAAGGACAGCCAAATCATAGGCTCAATGCCTCTAGATATTGATCAAGGTCTCAGGTCATTAGGTATAACTTCCATATCCTTCACTGACCTACTAACCGGTTCTGATGAAGATTTCATGTTCCTTCAAAGCCATGATGTTGATCTACACAACACCAATCTAAAGATCAATTGATCCCTAGGAAACCTCTGACTTCTATCCCCCGTCAGCAAATCCAAACTGAGGTGAGTCCCATGGATGTGGAGGGGACTCATGTAGACTCAGTTGCCACTACTGAGAGTGTGTCATTGGGCTCTCAAGACAGTGGTAACATCTCTTAGACTGAGTCTACGGCAACCTTGCCTATTGATGCCTTTGAAAGGGACATCACTCTGCAAGGGAAACCAGGGTGCCAAGAAACCACATCTGGTGATGAAGATGAACATACCAGGTATGTTGTCTTATCTCCCCGTGATTATTCAAAAGAAGATGAGGGAAGTCTGCAACTCACCATCAGAGACCTGCTTTCTAAAGTCTCAAATCTTGAATCCAAGGTTAAGACTTTAAAGGATAGGTCTGCCACTTAGCAACTTGAGATTGACAATCTCAAGGCCAAACTAGCTGAGACACAGATTGAGAAGTCTGTCAGGCGTGTACATGTTCAAGTCTCTTTAAGTTCTTCCTCTAGCTCATCTACTTCTCAAGATAATGCTACCAAAAATGGGGAGGATGTACAGAGTCAAGCTCAAGAGGACCCAATTTTGGCAATCTCTACCTTATCTTCATTTTGCCCCACTCAACAACAATCTTCAACCATCTACCCCTAGCCACCTCTAATCATATTTCAAGTGGACCCAAGGATGCTTATTCACCTCAACAGGTTCTTAACTAAGTTCCTAATAAGCTCCTCACTTGAACAGCCCTCACCGGATGTTACTGAAGCTTACTTTGGAGTTGAAGAACTTCAAAGGTTGAATGCACCACCTACCACTAAGGAGGAAGTTGGTCAACCTAAGGCCCTTGTTGAACCTGAGATTGATTTCGAAGGGGAAATGAAGACTGATGGCCCCACAACTGACTTAGTTGGGACAGGTAGTGCAACTCCTTTTTCTTCCGAATCTGAAATGCAAGCTGCGGAAGGAATTATTGAACTGTCATCCTTATCCGATGACATGATTATCACAGAGGCCATACTTGATCTAGCCTCTGAGATAAACAGTGAGGACTTTCTCAAAACCCCTTTCCTTGAAACACCATTAGCATCATAAGAACAACCTCTCTCCCAACCAGAACCCTCTAAGCTAGAGTCTTCTAAGGATAAATCTTCCAAACACCCCAAAGGAAAGAGGAAGATGACTGCGGAAGAACTGTTAGAAGAAGAAAGGTTGGAGAAACTAAAGAGAAAAGGAAGAATAGGCACTGGGAAGCTACTTGCTGCAAGTAGCAAAGCAGCTGTAGCAGCCCAAGAGGCTATCAACAACAAAAAGAGAGTGAAGGTTATTGACAGACTTGTCAACTTAGGAGTGGCAAGTGAAGAAGTGCTCCTCCTACCACTTGAGGAACTAGTGGAGCTGGAAAATGCAACCCTGTTGTAGAAAGAACAAGAGGAAGCAGCAAGGCTGGCCTTAGAGGAGGAGAAGAGAAGAAACAAAGAAGAGGATGAGCAACGTCTGAGGACTGAGAGGATAGCCTTCTTGTGCTCAAGAGGTTACTCTCAGGAGTAGCTGAGTCCACATGATAATGACACGATCTTGTGGCTTTTCCACAAAGAACAAGATCAGATCGCCAAAGAGAGGAAGAAGGCTTCAAGGGAGAAGGTGAAAGAGAATAAGAAGCAGAAGAAGAAGAAGGCCAAGCTTGCGGCTGCCAAGAAGTGAGAGATAAAGCCTGGATGAAGGCATATCTCAGGGGCCACGGCTTCTCTGGCAGGCAAGTTGGTGCAATGACTGAGAAGACCCTACAGCGACATGTCAGCGACATCAAGGCTGACATTCGCTCAAGAAGAAGGAAGGAGGTGTTTCAAACACCAAGCGTTCAAAAGAAACCACCCACACTTGTTCTCAAACCACAACCTCAACCTAAACCCTCACCATTTCTTTTCCCCATCAAAACTGAACCAACCACTGAGCCATTCACCACTGAACCTACACCATCAACCTTACCCTCATCCTCACCCATTGCCTCACAACAAGCTCCACCACTACCCATCCACAAACCTAAAACTCTACCCAGAGCTCAACCATCAACGACTCATCCATCACCCAAGCTATCCTCTGAACCATCAAAGCCTCTAACCTTGGTGGAGTTTAAGGAAATCAAAAAAAAAGCTCATCAACTGCACCACTCTGAGCGAAATCTCTTGTGAGGAGGAGTCTATCAAATTAACATTCATTGATGGCTCTTCATGTTCCCTCACAAGAGATGCATTCCTTGATTTTCCTAGGGGAACTTTGGACCAGGCACTTCAACTCCTTGCAACCAACTCTGATTCACTCAATGAAGAAGAGAAGAAGCTGAGAAGAAGGCTGGTGACTCTGTTGGACACCAGGAAGGGGGACAAGCTACCATCTCAACCCCTTGTTCCTCGAAAGAAGGTTGTCTGGTGGAGATTTGAAGAATCGTCTCATAACTTTGTTGTGGAAAGAGAGAATGGTGAAGTCAACTGACTAAACACACCATCTCTGCTACACTCAAGCAGGTTTGATATTGCTGAGTTAGCAGAGAAACCATTCTCCTATCCCTCAAACTCTCAAGTAGTTGCTCACATCAGGAATCACCTAAGCAGTCTTCATCTTGCCGAATTGACCACAAGGGCAAAGATTGAAGAAGAGTTGAAAGCAAGAGAGAAGGAAGAAAAGGAAGGGTTAACCAAAGGAAAGACCTTCCTACAGATGGTTGAAGGCCCTGATTTGGAACCCATAGTTAGATGGGAGTATGACTACAACTCCCATCAACTAACTCTCTACCGAGGGCCACAACAAAGGGTACATGTCATCCAGAGTAACAAACTGGACCTGTTATCTACAAATGACTTGTACAAACTTCTCAACATCACCTTCGGAAAGAACAGAGAAACAAATAAATATCTACTTTCCTTGGTGCTGAAACTTTTTAGAAGCAGAAGAAAGTAAAGTTTTGATAGCATCAGCCTAGTGGGAGTTTGTTGGGTCAGGTAAGGCTGGTGCAACCAAAACAACACTTAGAAGAATTTTGGTGCAACTGAAGAAAGACTTTAGAAGAAAAATCCAAACTTCTGAAGCTAAGTTGAAGATCTTTCTAAGCTTGAAGATAAAATAATTTCTGAAAAGGAACTCAGTCTTCCAAGACTAAGTAAATCCTCTTCCTAAATTAAACACTTAGAAGATTCAAGACAAAGCTTTCTGAAGATAAAGTCGTGAAGACTTGGTGAAGTCTCGGAAGAAGTTGATTCTTCCGAAGAATAATTGGATTCGTTAACCTTTGGAAGAATGTACTATGAACCAGTGGTTATATGTATGGTCCATCTGACAAGCCATTGCAACCTCTGAGATATTGCATGGCTTTTTCCCATGCCCATATAGTTGACCATACTTTATTTCACTGTTCATTCTTTATCAGGTACTACAGTTACCAACTTTAGTTGGTGACAAAAAGGTAAGTCATGAACCTATCATGACTACCTAATCTAGGATAGTATTTTATCTTAGAAACCTTACTTCTAACAATGTAGTATTTGTTTAGTAGTAAGTTCCAGCTGGTAATCTTAGTATAACCGGCTGTAGATAGTAGTATATATAGTTCTCATTGTAAACTCAGTAAGCATGCTTGTAAGAGTCTTGTAAACTTTGAGTTGAGAAGTAATATATACAAGTATCTTCAAAACTATCCCTTGTGCTTTGTTTACTTAGTATATTATTATCAAGTCTTAAAGGTTCTGCATCATCATTCGAGTGTGACTTAGTGAGTTTGAGAGAAAATACTTGTGTTGAGTGACCGAATCCGATCCTGCAACTTCTATGAAAAGGCAGACCAATACAAACAAGGCACCAAAACCATTTGTCGAATTTGAAGAGAAAAATAGACTACGGATACGAAGCCCACCAAAAAACCTTTATGGTTTAATTGAGAAGTTAACTAAAGGAAAACGAAAGGCTATTGAAGATATGGGATTTGGGAGCATAAACTCTTATTTCATAAAATCTCTACCTACTAACCTAGCATATTGGTTGTTATCAAACTATGATTCTGACACAAAGAATTTGAATGTTCATACACACGTTATAAAGATAACACGAAAACTAATGCATGAAGTTGTTGGTATTCTAATGGGAAACACAAAAGTAATTGAAATCAATAAGCCTAGAGGAAGAGATCCAGTTGTATTAGCATTTAAAAGTCAATTTCCTGGCATTCGTTTGCCTTCTGTAGCTGAAGCTATTTGAAAAGTCAATTCATTCAATTATTCAGGACGGTTATTCCAAATCAACTTCCTAGTAGTATTTGTTATAGTTTTGGTCAGGATGACACAAGGATCAAAAGTAAACATGGAGTTTCTCACATCATTAGTAAAAGGAAGAGACATAAAATCATTGGATTGATGTTCATATATAATAACATATTTGAACAAAACAAAAAGAAAATGGAATAGAATTCAGCACTACAACCGACCTGCTACAATTCTTACGGTCATCATACTATATACACCTATCATTTTCATATAAGAACACAGTGTACTAACATAAGAATACTTTATTCAAAAGTTGGTATATGCATATGACTCGTACAAAAGAAGCAACCCTAAAGAGGAAAGGATCCCCGCAATATCATATAATACTGATAAAACTCTTATGAATCTTATTGAGAAACATGGTTTAAAAAAAGTGTTAAAAAGGTTGAAGGACAAAGAAGATAAAAAAAAGTGAAAAAAATAGGAAAAAGGTTGAAGGATGAAGAAGATCCAACACAGGTGCAACAAGAATCTAAAAGAAGAAAAGAAGTGAGCAACCAGAAAAAATGCAATTGAGCATAGTTAAACCTGGACCAAACGAAAGGCTAAAGCTCAGGATAAAGGTAGCTAAAAAGAAAGATGTTGAGTTGAAATCTAATGAACTATCATATTTTCAAAAAGTTAATGAACACGTTGAAGAAGAAATAAATCTGGGTGATGATGATCAAATGTTGTCATGTCCAACACAAGAGAAGATAGATGATACAACATATTCAAAAAATGATGAGGTAATAGAACTGTATAACATAATACCAACCAACGATGATTAGGAGAAACAGTCATTCTTTCAAGAAACAACTGGTTCCCAAGAAGGATTGTCTGCTTATGCAACACTTTAGTTACACAACTAACCAGCACATCCAAGGAATGAAAAAGGTATACGTAGTCTTATAAAAAAACTATCTATAGTTTTTATTAACAAGTTTATATGATATGTACCACTATACTGGATTTAGAAAACAATATAATATGATTGAATCATGTGTTGCATTTGTTCATTGTACTAGGTTTACAAAAGCACAAAATTTTTGTAAAAAGAACAAGGATTGAACAACATGTACATTGTGGTGCATTTAAAGTACATTGTGTTGCATTTATTGTTACAACACATTTGTTAAAATTGTTAAGATTGAACAACATGTACATTGTGTTTCATTTAAAGTTGGTTTATGTGCTGCATGTGTAACACTGTACTAGATTTACAAAGGCATACTTCTTTCTAACAAGGACAAGATTTAAAAACAACATGTGCTGCATTTTTACATCATAATAGAATGTACTTTGTACTACATTTAAAAATTCATTATTGTAAGTCATGAATTGCAGTATTATCAAAGCATATTATATGCTGAATTTTCATATCTTTAAATCAACCACTCAACAACATATCTTAAAATGTAGTACAAGTAACAATAACTTTATGTATACTTTTTATTTGATGTTAGGAGTGGGCATATCCTATAAGGAAAAAACAGATGATCTTGATGAATTTATTGAGGGTGTTGAGCGTTTAATCGAATGATGCATGGGAAAGTATGATTCAGATGATGAAATATTAAACGCTTTAGAAGGATGGATGTCAAAGCTAACAAAATATGAAGAAAAAAAAGGAAAAGAAAATATAATGAAAGAAGATGCAGATGGAGATGTAGAAGATAAAGAAATTATGAAAATGTTTTAGATGGAGAAAACATCAAGAAAAGGCTTGATTTAGATGCAGAGAAGAAAGAAAAGAAGATGTAGATGTAAAAAAGAAGATGTAGATGTTTTAGATGAAGAAATCATCAAAGAAGGTGCTGATTTTAATGGAGAAAAAAAAAGAATGTGTAGATGTTTTAGATGGAGAAATCATCAATAAAAGAGTTGATATAAATGGAAAAATAAAGAAAAAGAAGATGTAGATCAAGAAGGAAACAATATAGGTGTACAGGGGAATAAAAAGCGAGAAGATGCAGATGGAGAAGGAAAAGAACGAGAAAGTGTTTTAGATGGAGAGAAATCAAGAAATCAGCTGATTTAAAGGACAATTGATTGAGAAAGAAATCGTATACAGAGAAGGAAAAGAAGAGACAGATGGACAGGAGGAGAATAAAAAACAAGATGAAGATGATATTGAAAATATCTTAAAAACAATACAATTTTTGCAAACAAATGATACTCAAATGATACTCGAGAAAGTGTATGCCATGAATCTCTCTTGTCATTAGTTATGAATTGTTTTGTAATCGTGGTATGAAGTTTATGAGTTGAACAGTAATTGTAGTTTTGTCTATTTTACCCAAGTTGAGGTAGTTATCATGTGTTTATCGTGTTAACTTTCCAATGATTAGTGGAAATTAGGTAACCTTAACGAGAGTCTAATTCATATTTAACATCGACATAATTGTATCATAAGTTCCTCATGGCATAACTTTAGGTGGCTATTGTGTGTTTATCGTTCTAGCTTTCCGAATGGTTATATGTCTAGATAACCTTGACGGGGATTTAGGCTACTTCCATGTACTATGTGTAAAAAATGGTCTCACCTCGAGTTTGTACTAGTTGTTAATTCATTGCTAAGTGGAATCAAAGTTCAAGTGGTATCTTTAATTGATTGTGTATCTTCATCTTTACTTCCTTGATTTATTAGTTTAACTTTCTAATTATTTTAGTTAATTCAATATTTGCAAATCCAAACTTAATTGATCGATTAAATAGTGATAATGATTTAGTATTGGGAGTCATTGTGTCCACGGATCGATACTCGGTTCTGGCCTAAAACTATACTACTATGCGATAGGTTCACTTGCCTATTGTGTGTAGTTGGTTTAAGAGTAATAATCATTTCTTAAATTAAAACTCATTTGTGTGAAATATCCTTACTATATATATATATATATATATATATATATATATATATATATATATATATATATATACACTTTACACACATCAATACTCTACACTGTTCTCATGTATAAGAATCACATATTTAAATACAGTACAACTAATTATTTTTGTGAAACATCCTTTACATGCAGGGGGATTATAATGTGAATAAAAAAGTGTTGCAAACTGAGTCATTGGAAAATTTCCGGATGAATGTAGAAAACACTCTATTTGATTCATCTTTTGGTTCAATTAAAGACGTAGACATGATGTTCAACCCAATTCTCCAAGATAACCACTTTTATGTCATATGCTTTGATTTCAAAGCACCCTCAATTGACATAATGGACAACATGAAGGGAAAAATCAAACTGAAACAAGCCACACGCACTAGAATGGTAGTAATATACTAATTTAAAACTCATCTCGTTTATAACACAACACATTTTCTAAACTTTGAAAATAATGTACTAATTTAAAATATTCTGATTTTAGAAATCAATTATGCTTTTATACTTGAAGGAAGAAGAGCAAAAAGCATTAAAGAATGAAAGATTTGCATCCAGCAAGGTTAGCTTTACCATGGGAAACTACGCAGAATTTTGTTGATTGTGGTATCTTTGCAATGTGACACAATGAAACATACTTTGGTAAACATAAAAAATGGAACTATGGCCTTTTAGAAGAGTTAGATCAACAAAATGTTGAATTGTATGATCTGATAATCAAATATTTGACAAAAATATTGTTATCGGATATAAACTTATTGAAGAAAGGGGTAACATCCAATGTACTGAACTTTCATAAAAAAATGATGTTGAGAAGAAGAAACTGAAGTAAACAACAGGGAAAAGAATATCAAAAAGGTTGAAGAAATCCTTTGAATGGAAATAGTTGTATAAAATCAAAACAAGTTTCATTTTGTTTATAAGCAATAGAAAGCAATACACTTTGTATTTTGTGCTACATTTGAATGATTGGAGCTATAAAAAAGAATAATTTTGGTTGTTTTGTTTGGATTGCTAGAAAGTAGCACAAGTTTTCTTTTGTTTGTAAAATAAATGAACTATGAATATAGTATAATTGAATGTTTATAAAAAATGCAGTACATAAGCTATAAAAATGCAGTACAATTGAATGCTAGTTAGTAGAATGACTTGGTTTATACATTTGTAAACAATGAAAAATAGTATGGCTTCAGCGTACTTCATATTAGTAGCAACATGTGCTGGATATGTAGCAACATCTGCTGCATTTTTATATTATAATAGAAGGTACTTTGTACTGTATTTAAAAATAAAGCACAACTATAAAACTACGTATGATTCAAGAATATAATTGATGTCTTTACATCAAACATATGAAATAAAAAGCCGTACATCATCATAAATTCTAAGAACTACCAACATCATGTCAAGTACCAATTGCATTATCAGAACCAAGAATATTCCCCAACCTCTGATTATTAGTTATTGGTTCTGAAGGAACAGGTAAAGCATCCACATTCGCTTGTGTTTTCTTAACTTCCTCTAAGTAAAATTTTCACCGATCCATGTTTGGAACATTTTTGTTGATAATATAATCATGCCTATACGCAATATCACAAAAAGTGGTTTTCACTCTCGGACATAGATGTAGTATGCATAAGGCCAGACATGTGTTCATGACAATAATATGCATGTATCCAATCTTGTCTCAATAAGAACATGTCTAACAACCATTTGTTAGCATGTATGTTATATTCAACCATTATATCACTACAAGATTTTTCAAATTCAGCAGGTTCAATAAAATTAGTCCAAACAATGTCGCACAACTTACGCTTAAAGGACTCATGTTCGGATAACTTAGGTCCAACCTGTTAGAAAAAGATAAATTTCATTGGGCTAAAGAAAAAATAACATTTAATAGATCATAAATAAAAATAGTAGAAAAAGTAAAATCGACCTTGGATGAAACTTTGGTCATAATATGCCATATGCATAATCGGTGTCTATTAGTTGGGAATACATCTTGAATTGCAACCTTCATGGTCGGGTCTTGATGAATAACCACAACTTTAGGTGCTACACCAAAAAATTCAAAAAAGCTCCAAGTAACCACTTATATGAATCTGCGGTTTCTGAACTTAACAAGCCAACCCCAAACGTAATGTTGTGATGATGATTGTCAATTTTAGTGAAGGGCACAAAAACCAAATCATACCTACAAACAATAAAAACAACAAACAAAAATTTATATGAATTTAACAAATTTAAAACATATAAAATAACAAAAAAAATTGTAAAACAGTAAAAAGCAGCACAAAAAAAGATAAAATTGTAAAACAGTGAAAGACAGCATAAAAAAGGACACCTGTTAGTACGGAATGTAGCATCAAAAGATATAACATCACCAAACACAACTTAATCACACTTCATATCCTCGTCGGCCCAAAATACACAGCAAGAGCACCTTTCTCTCCGGTTAAATATTCACAAGAAAACTCTGTAAATACTCCTTTTTCTTTAGAAGACAATTTACTGCCATATCAACATCAAATTCACCAAAAAACAAATTCAGGTCTCTTTTAAAGTTTTTGCAATCAACGACAGTCACACCAACATTCTCAAACCCATCACACATTACTCTCATAATACTAAACGCCTTCACTGGACCAATATTCATTTTAGAAAAATCAGTAATTAGTTGTTGTTGAGTGAATGACAAATCTTGTGTTGCACATAATAGATGGTAGTCCTCAGGATCAACAAAACTGTGGTTATGCTTCTCATCAAAACCATAAATTGTATAGGAATTCTTACATTTACTTAACCCTAAACGAATGTGAGCCTTACAACCGGTGCGTTTAGGTGGACGCCTTCTTCGATCTTTTGATTTCTTTTTAGAACGATCACTATCATTAACCGTGTCAATGTCATGAAATGCCTTATGACCCTCTTTTGCACAAACTATATATTTAATTTTAATAAAACCATTTGATGTACATTGGGTATGCTTCCGTGCCTCAAAACCACCTAACTTAGCATAATTTTGTAAAAATCATATGCTTCATCAATTGAGCAAAACTTCATACCAACTATAGGTTTGGATAAATCTGGAACATTAGGAATATAATCCTTCTTTCCAGAAGTAGAGGATATACAAACACCTGAAACACATAAAAGACAAATTGAATTATAAATAATGATTCAATGTTTAAAACATAGAAACAAATACAACACAAACATATATAACAGAAAAACAAATACAATACACATATATATATATAAAACAGATAAACATCACACAAATATATAAATACAACACAGTAAAAAAAATTACACATTCGAGCAATTATAACTATCTGTGAATTAACCATAATACAACACATATGAATTACAAATAATGATTCAATCAAGGTACCTTCTGTAATGTATTTAGCAGCACATTTAATAAAAAAAAGTACACTTAATGAAAACATCACACCGTACAATAGAAAAACACACACATTCTAGTAATTACAACTGTTTGTGAATTAACCATAAAACAACACATTTAAATCGTTATATAAATAGAGAAAACCATTGTTTTAAATATAAAAATCGAAACAACACAGATAAGGAAAACATCACATGTAATAAAAAAACATACATAATTAAACAAAACTGAATAGAACTAAAATTTAAATCGAAACCTTCATTGATTGCATTGGAAGACATTTAACTATAGAGTAGAAGAATAAATAGATTCTCGTTTCAAAATTGATCAAAAATCATGAGCTGATGGATTTTGAATCGTGAAATTGAAGATCCTTATGATTGTTTCAACGATCGTACTCTGCAATAGTGATATTGAAATCAGTTGGTATTGCAAATTCTAATAAAAACTCGTGATCTCAAAATTTGATTCATGAAATTGAGGACGAAGACAGCTTGATTCAATGAATTGCAAATTCTGATCAAAAACTCCTGGTATCATAATATGATTTCATAAAATTGAAGACGAAGACAACTTGATTCAATGATTGGGATACTAAAATCAGTTTGATGATTTGAAGAACTTAATTTGATCTCTTCAATTGTTATGAAAAATCAAATGTGATTGAATATCGAAAGTGATAGAATGAAAATTGAAGAAAAATATTCAATTACCAAAAATACCCTCCCTTGCTAAATTTTAAAACTTCCACATGTCATAATAGTATTTGTTCTTACTCAACTTAGGCAACTAATTATTCTTATTTAAAATTCTACATATACATATATATATATATATATATATATATATATATATATATATATATATATATATACATATATATAGGGGCTGGTTCAAATAAAAAAAATCATTTGCCTAAAAAACCTAAGAAGCAATATAGGATTGACACATGGCAAAATTTAAATTGAATAGGAAGGATAATAGTGTCTTTAACAATCAACGACATATAAACAACATCAAAATTAGTTTTTTTTTATTTTATTCAATATGTTCCTAATCTTAGTTGATTTTATTCATCTCTTATTTAGGTTTTTTATTTCATTCAATCAAAACTCAATCCTATTTCAATATAAAATCAATTTCTTCTAGATTTGTGTATTCTGATCAAAAGAAAATCTAACTTTAATATAAAATCAATTTAGAACAAAGCTAGTTTAATATTGCATTTGTTTTTTTTTATTTATTCGAAACCAAGATATCTCGTATTTTCCATACAGATTTTGTTTATTTTATTCATATATAGAGTCTCAAACATCATTCTTTATATAATAGAGTATTTTCTTTCTCGAGAATAATTTTGATCTGCATAATTTTTAACTTCGTAATTTAGACTACGTATTCAAACAGGATCACGGATTTTAAAATTAACGGTAATATAATCATTTTTAATATGTGTTATATGTCAAAATACCACATAAACACAACATGTTTTGTGCTGCTTTACCCTAAATATGTTGTTTTACTCTAAATCAGCTAAAAAATCTTGTTTTATGTTAAATATGCACATCAAATACAGTTTTATGTAAAAACATTAGATAATGTGTTGTTTTATATGAAAGTAGCACGAAACATGCTTTTTCGCATGAAAGCAGCTCATAACATCCTGTTTTACAAGAAAACAACCCACCCAATTACATGAAAACAACACAGAACATTAAAACAACACAGAACGTGTTATTTTACATACTACCAACACATAAAGCATCAAAAATGTGTTGTTTTATATTGAAACCATATAGAGCGTGTTGTTTTTTTATAAAACAACACATGATGTGATGTTTTACTTTGTTATTTTACTATAAACAACACATAAATTTATGTTGTTTTATATAATCCTTTACACTAATCCAAACAAAACATGATCTATTACCGTAAAACAATATATTCAAACAATATATAAGGTGTTTTCTTATCATGGAACAACACAGAATGCACCCTCCTATCGTAAAACAACATAATTTTAGAATAATTTTAAGTGACGTTTTAATATTAAACAACACAAAACATTATGTTTACCTTAAACCAGAACATAACATGTTTTTTACCATAATACAACACATAATGTGTTGTTTTAACCTAAAACAACACATAACGTGTTGTCTTAACCTAAAACAACACATAACGTGTTTTCTTAACGTTAAACAACACAAAGGTATTGTCTTATGGTAAGACAGTACATAATGTATTGTTTTTTTATCATAAAACGGTACATTTTCGTAACAGGGATTTTTTTATTAAAAAAATATTGCAATACTATACTAAAATTAAAAAGGATGAAACGCTTGATTTTACGGTGCGATTAATTTTAAAAAATGATATTGTATAAAAAAGTTATGAACGTTTAAATTAAGTGGGAGAATTTGAAAAAAAAATCAACAAAAATGATTTTTCCCATACTACCCTTAGGATCACTTTTATGCCTAAAAATTGATCTCAACCATTGATTCATGAAATAAAGGGCTAAGATCTTTTCTTAGGCTTTTTAGGCAAATGCATTTGCCTAAAAAATGATGCTGAGAAGAAGAAACTGAAGTAAACAACAGGGAAAAGAATAACAGAAAGGTTGAAGAAATCCTTTTGTTAGGACCGTGTATGTACGGAGTACTAACTGATAATGCATGTATACCTAATCAAATAGTGCGGAATCCTATTTGATTGGTGATCCAATCAGTGAGAACGCAGTTTCGATCAATCTAGAGATTAATGAAACGTTATGAACGATTAGAACACGATCAACTGCGATCTATGAAGTTGGAACAGGTTCTCTAGGGTCTCTAGACGGCTAGGGTACGTATGTGAGTCAAAATTCTTCCAGTGTTTCGTTTTTCCACGAATTAGGTGGTATTTATAGGTTAGGGTTTGTCAATCGTGCGACTGACCCATTAGTATGGTTCAGTCGTGCGACTGAATCATACGATTGGTCCATACGCACAACTGAAGGTTCAGTCGTGCGACTGAGCCAATCTTATGTCTCAATCGTGCGACTGATCAAGTCTCCTGGTTCAGTCGTGCGACTGGTCCATTAGCATGAAGTGTTCATGCGTATGGTCCATTAGCATGGTCCATTCGCATGAAGACTTCATATGATTAAGTTTAAACATATTTCTTAACCATTCTTGACTAAGAACTATGTAAACAACCACAAACCTATATAGTTAGTTCAATATGCGTTATGATACAATAAACAATGAAACATTAAACAATATAATCATCAATCACGTATTTCATTTCATTCAACTCATTCATTACATATATGTAAGACATGAAAGACATTTTACATTAAGCTCCTAAACTAGGTACATATGTATCAACAAACTCCCCCTTGGACCTAGTTTACATCATTGTCTAACATTCTTCATTAGCTCCTCAAACTTCTTGTACTTTTCCTCTCTTGTAACTCCGGCATGTATCTCGAATGCGAAAAAAGTCGTATGACATTTTGGAACTGGAGGGCTTGTACAATGTCTTGCGAGTCATAGAATAGAGGCCACTTGTATAATGTATACACATCGTCTGAAGACAAGTTGGTCAGCCACATAGGGTCAAACACCCGAATAGTTTCCATCTTGCTCTCTTTCTGTAACACTATGACCGCTTCACCTGTTCTCCAATCGTAATACCACCATTTAAAGTGTGGAGTGAAGTCCTGTGGCATTTCCCATAAGGGAATCTTAGACATAGTGCGCGGAGGACTCCACTTCAACACCACCTTTGGCTTTCCAGATATCGGGTCCACTTCAGACCTTCGGATGTACCTCTTCGGTTGTTGAGGTCTGAAGTTTACCCACCTGGTGTGGTATTCTTTCCTTAGCGCAGCCTCAAACCAGCCTGACATTTTCCTCGGATCAGCGTATAACAAGTTTAGGCGCGCCAGCTGGTTGAGCTCAAAACCAGGGAGAATCTTCAGATCGTGTGGGAATCTGAAGTACTCAATACCCTTCTCCCTCTTAACTGCATACAAGTTAAGATCTTCAAAATACGCCCATGCAATGATCTTGCCTGACACCTTTAGATGTTTCTTGACTTTGTATAGCTTGGTGTAGACATTTGGCTTCTGTGCAGTCCGTTGGGCTCGTATCTCAGCAAAACAAGCCGCCCATTCAGCCTTCTTGATATCCACATCAGCGTCTGAGGCTTGGGCTTGGCTTTCATTCTTTTCAGTCTCCTTCTCCAACTCATCTAGTTTGTCAAACGTAGCACTGCCGAGAGTATCACCCAAGTTGGGGATCACATTGCCCTCTCGGTCAGTGTACTCTGGATAGTAGTCTGTAGTGACATCCTCAATTTCTATTTCATCCACATCGTTGAGCTCGTCGTCACTCGCAACATCAAAAGTAGGCGCATCTTTGACAATCTCGTCAGGATTTAGCCTGAACATCTCAGCAAGCTGCTCATCAGTAAGGTCGTGAATGATTTCTCTTTCTTCAGGAGTGTAGCTCACCGACCTTCTGACAATCCCTTGCAAATCAAGAATCATTGTGAATTGAGACTTGATTTGCTGTAGGGGAGCAACATCATACTCATCTTGCTGAGATGTTTGATCTGCTTGATTTAAACATGTAAACACATAACAATTAGTAATTAATTAAGACAATCAACCATTTGATAAAGATATGTAAACATTAATTACATAATATTAATACAAGATTCAAATACAAAGTTTTCAAATACATAAACTTCTAAGCATTACTTTTGTCTTGGATAGTTGGCTTCTCAGCAGGTGGGGCAAAGGATGATGCTCTTTTGTCTTGATTTCTCTTTGTCCTTCTCTCTTGACCCTGAGCTGAGGCGGATGCAGCTGCATCTCCTTCTTCATCATTATCATCATCCTGCTTTCCCCTTGGCCCTTCATCTTCACTCGTCTCATCATCATCACTATCATCATCATCTTCATCATCATCATCATCACCCTCTCTAATCTTCAGAGGCTCATCTTTCGATCCCTTTAGTTTGAGCATGATAGTCTTGTTAGAGGCCTCCAACTCCTCTATTCTCTTCACTGATTGGTCATTTCGCTCTTGGAGTTGGGAGATCTGCTGTGTTTGCTGAGCAATCTGTTGTGCCTGGGTAGCATTTAGCTCCACAAGCTGACTTAGTTGAGCAGCCTTTTCTTCGTCAGCAGCCAGCAGCTTCAGCACCATGCGGTTAAGTGCAGCCAGCTGTTCCTCTACCCCAATGGGGGGTAGAGTGGGTCCTGTGGTGAATATGGTGTGGGATGATGGTCCTTCTTGGTGGCTAGTGGTGGTAGTGGTGGCAGTGGTGAATATGGATGGTGGCATATGAGTGGATGGTGAAGGGTTGGCTGTAGTAGAGGTGGATGGGAGAGTGGAAGTGGTGGTGGGGGTTGAGGTAGTGGTGGTGGTAACTGTGGTGGATGTGGTGGTGGTTGTGGCAGTAGTGGTGAGAGTGGCAGTGGGAGTGGATGTGGTCACTGTAAATATTGGCCTCTTCCCCTTTTTGCCATAAGGGTGAGCCATTCTCTTCCTCCTCGAGCCCTTAGACACAGTGGCTCCGCCTTGGCTGCTGGGCGGGTCCGGGGTATAAGATGGATCTGTATCAGCAATAGCAGCATCCCCGGACTCCCCGTGGCGTCCACCAACCGCCCTGAGTCCTCTCTCCGTGGCTACGACCCAGCTCCCCACCGTTCGCACGAGAGGCTCTTCATCAGACTCCTCCTCCTCCTCCATCTGGAAATCAGGGTGAATGGGAGCAGACTCGGGTCCACACTGACCATCACCTCCCTGATCAGCATCGTGGTCATCACCGTCGGAGTCATCGGAGGGTAGAGCAATCTGCTCAACATCCGAGTCACTATCGTCGTGGCGCCACTTCCTCCTAGCTGGTGCCACATAGTCATCCCGGGCCAGATGCCCAAACAACCTCCTTACCGAGGGCTTCACCTGCTTGCTTCGGTAAACCTTCATCCTCCCGAGTGTGGTGTCGTCCATGTCCTCTAGTGTCACTGCATCATCACTCTCTTTGGGCAGCAAGGGCAGCTTTTGGTCAATGATCATCTGGAGGAACCGAGGGTACATACAGAAGCCCTCCTTGCCCTTTGCTTCTAGGTTCTCGACCCAGTAGTTGAAGATCATCCGTGAGAAGCTGAATGGATGATTCAGTACCAGAGCCACATAGGCATTCTGGATCAAATCAGACAGCTCATCAAATCCTCCCTTCCTCGAGGCAATGCACTTTAGCAGCACATAGGCTAAGTACTTGAGTTGGGGGCACAGGTTGCTCTTGTTGAGCACACCTGCGTTTATGTCCCCCGAGTACTTAGCCCGAAGAAAGCAACCTCGGACAGTCAGTGGATGTAGTCTGGTAGGACAGTCATCATCATCTCCCAGCTCTAACACCCTCTGCAGGTCTTCCTCACTGATCTCTATCTCTTGACCAAATATAGTACTCCTAATGCGATGCGGTTCAGCAGACCTGTCGACTATCGCGCTTTCCTAGAAAGCCTGCTAAATCGATCGATAAGGTGTGCACGGAGTAGATATAGCCTTGAAGATCCTCGATCTCCGTAGGAAGGCGATAATCTCAGCAAAATCAATGGCATTCCGGGAGGTGACGTCCAAATGTGCACAAAGGTTATGCTTTGTGCTCATAGTCCATCGACTCGCCATGTTTCTGTTACACAAGATAAGTAAACGTTAGAGTTTGTGTAAGTGAATGACACTTGAGTTTTAATGAACTTGAATCATTCTGTTCTGTCGTGCGAATGGACAGTCCGATTGAGTCTTAGTCGTGCGAATGAGCTCAGTTGTGCGAGTGAACCTGCGACTCAACTGAGTCGTATGCTGTTCTATGCGGTTGAACCAGTCGTGCGACTAAGTTCATACGCATGGTTCATTCGTGCAGTTGAGTCATTTGCCCATTTCAATCGTGCGATTGAAGTTCATCGGTGTGTCCATTCGCATACATCTCTGTTCCGTACTGTACAATCGATTCTTGGTCAATACTTGATGTTAAACATTCAGGTTAGTCTCATTTGACTCGCAATCCATCAAAATAACACTTAGTGCTAAATAATTTGACGTTTAAGTACTGATTAGTGGTTTATTTAGAAGACTTTGTCTCGGTTTTGTTTTGAACTGATTTGAACGTTAGGGCTAGCTTAATCTGTGCATTTTGATCGAATCTAGTCTCGCATTACCTGTAGAAACGATGCGTAATCAGTTAGTATCACAAACAGGGTGCTAAATCACTGATATGAAATTTGGGCAGAGTAATATTGCTTTCGTGCGATTTAGGTGCGATTTGGGGTGATGAGTGTCTGCGACCGACTCCCCCTCTATTTATACTAGGGTTTCCTTTAGTCGTGCGACTGAACCTATTCGCACTCTTGATTCGTGCGACTGGGGCTCAGCCGTGCGACTTGCTCAGTCGTTCACAGTCAGTCGTGCGACTAGGTTTCAGTCGTGCGACTGACTCATTCGGTCAGCTTCATTCGTGCGACTGGGGTTCAGTCGGATGACTGACTCAGTCGGTCACCACCATTCGTGCGATTGGCTCATACTCATGATCCAATCGTGCGACTGGTTCAATCTCATTGCTCCATTCGTGCGACTGGTCCATACTTATGGTCCAGTCGTGCGAATGACTCTGACTTGTTCATTTGACCTTATGCACTTTCAAAAACTTATCCTTTTAACAATAGATAAAACATTATCAGCGATGATCATCTCAGACATGACCTTTTTAATTGGGAAACACTGTTGATCACCTCAGACGTGATCCTTTTACTTAAAACGAATTTGTCACCTCAGACGTGACTCATTTTAGTGAGTGATTTACAGGTTGAATCCAGATGTATAGTCCGACTTTTATCTACCAAATGACTAAAAATAGAAAAACAACTTGAAATAAAAAAAACTGAACAAGACATATTTTTGTATTTTTTGATTTGGAGATGGATCTAAACCTATTAGAGTACTTCTAATCGATTTTACTTCCTGGACAGCACAACTTCAATTCTATTTTATCATTTCTGGTACGATTCATTATGGAATCATACATGTATTCCAGAATCATTTGGGACATGTTACCAAAACCTTTTGATGCTAGATTCTTGTTTTTATCGAGAGTCATTAGCAAGTTTAGGAAATCATACTAGAGCTATAAGATGCACACGCTGATTTGGACTTTCAAGAATTGCAGCCACGATGATTGGCAGTATACTTGTCCTCTAAATCCATACACTGATTTTTGACACATATTGGTGATGAATTAAGGTTTAATTATTTCAACAAGCATTTGTGGATCCCACGCTTATATGGTAATCAACGTTCCTCAGGAGATTTGTGAGTGGTCTACGGGTATTTTGACAAGAAGAAACTATTCTAAGAGCTTTCAAAGAGATGTCAAGCCTCAGGTCAGTGCCATCGCACAGCAGAGAGGCGCAAACAACAATGAATTCTAGAATATTTAGGTTATGCTTATCCTCAGGTTAGTGCCATCGCACAGCAGAGAGGCACACAACCTATCTTCTTGTGAGAGCATTTTTCTTTTCTTTTTGCACGTAACGCACCAACAACATTTGTTATCAGCTTGATAGCGCTTACACATTTTTTTCCGTGCTTTGCTCTTTTTATGGTCATCCGCACACATTTGTGGCATTTATTTGCTCGTCACCCCTTATTGGAACTACGCTGATTATGTTAACCAGGGATAAGATGGGAACCCACAGCAAGTTGAACAATTTAGTTTGAATTTAAGTCACCAATGAGGTCTACTCATCTATTGTGTTGAATCTACCGACACATCATATAATGAACTAGTAACCTCTAGGTCTACTTTCTCTATGTTACCTTAGTAGCTTACTAGTTTTACTATCATTTTTCCTTTTATTTCGCTTATACTTCTCAGACTTATACTTTGAACTTTGCATCTTAATCATTTAAATTTTTGAAGTCCCAAATAATATGTTCCCCGTGTACTATCATTTTCCAAATATGTTGAATCAGTATCACAAATTTGATTTCTATTCTTTTAGCTAAGCTGTCCTTCTCCCCCTATTTCTATTTTTTTAAGTAATTAAATAAAATAACTAATTTAATACTACTCTAACCTCTCCCCCTAAAATTCTAAAACCAAAATATTTTTTGAGTTTTTGGATTTTATAGAAACAGGAAATTCAAATAAGAAAAATAGAAGAAAATAAAAACAAAACGTTGTCGGACTAAGCATTTTCATCCTCTGTGATCACATCACTTTTCTATTTCACCCCGTTGACCTCTAACAGATATAAAATCTCGGTTTGTCAAAGGCTTTTGTGTAGAGGTCAGCGCGTTGAAAATCCGTATTAATTTTAACCACATCGATTAACTTCTTTTCAAAACAATCACGTATAAAGTGATATTTAATTCCGATGTGTTTGGTTTTAGGATGTTGGACAGGATTTTTAGTTACGGCTATAGCAGCAGAATTATCAACAAATTAGGAGTGTTAGATAATTTCAAACCGTAGTCCCGCATTTGCTGTTGAATCCAGATGATTTGTGAACAGCAGCTTGCAGCAGCAACATATTCAGCTTCACAAGTTGACAGAGCAACCGATGTCTGCTTCTTACACTGCCACGTGACTAATCTTCTCCCAAAGAATTGACATCCTGCTGAAGTTGACTTGTAGTTCATTTTGCAGCCGCCATAATCCGAATCGCTATACGTTTTAAGCTGAAAGTCATCGTCATGAGGATACCACAACCCAAGTGTTGGAGTACCCTTCAGATAACGAAATATCCTTTTGACTCCTATGAGATGGTTGGCTTTCGGTTTCGCCTGATATCTGGAGCAGAGAAACGTCGCGTACATGATATCAGGTCGTGAGGCAGTGAGGTACATGAGGGATCCGATCATTCCTCGGTACATGGTGGCATCCACCAGATCACCATTTTCGTCGGGTGCCACATCGTGGTTTGTAGCCAGTGGAGTCCCGGCTTTCGAAGCATTCTCCATATCGAACCGACTGAGAATATCGCCTACATACTTGGTCTGATGTAGAAATATCCCCTTTGATGTCGGATCCACCTGTAACCCGAGAAAGAACTTCATCTCTCCCATGGCACTCATCTCAAATTCAGCTTTCATTACTGCTTCAAATTCTTTACATAGTGCTTCGTTTTTGGAACCGAAGATTATGTCATCAACATAGATCTGAACTAGCAGTAAGTCACCATCCTTTTCTTTGATGAACAGTGTACAGTCAATCACTCCTCTGCGAAAGCCCTGTTTCACAAGATGAGTTGAGAGTTTTTCATACCATGCTCTTGGGGCTTGGTGGAGCGCGTAGAGAGCCTTATCCAGCTTGTAAACTCTGTCCCGATGATATGGATCCTCAAATCCTTCGGGTTGACTGACATACACTGTCTCCCGGATTTTACCATGAAGGAATGCACTCTTTACATCAAGTTGATAAACTTTAATCTTCATGTAAGATGCATAGGCTAGGAAGATACGGATTGCTTCCATTCTCGCCACAGGTGCAAACACTTCATTGTAATCAATACCCTCGACTTGACGAAATCCTTGAACAACAAGTCGAGCTTTGTTTCTTATTATTACCCCTTGGTCATCTTTCTTGCACTTCAAGACCCATTTGGTGCCAATGACCTTAGCACCTTTAGGTCTATCCACCAGTGTCCATACTCCTAACTTCTTGAATTGAAGAAGTTCTTCTTGCATGGCACTCACCTATGCCTCGTCGTTTAGGGCTTCACTAACATATTTTGGCTCAAATTGAGACACAAAACATCGATATGCACCATTGTGAAGATATCCCTTTTCCATTACTGAGGCATAATCAGCTGAGTATAGCTGATTTCTAGTTTGAACTCCTGATCGAACATCTCCAATGACATTGTCCAGAGGATGATAAACATTTGGTCGTGATCCAGGAGTGGTGGGAACAACTACCTCATTATTCAGATTGTGAACACCAGTTTCAGTATGTGAGGCAGTGGGAGTGTGAGGTTCCGAAGTGTCAGAGGCATCAACATCAGATGCTTGTGTACTTGTATTAGTCGGAACCTATTCCTCTTGATCCACCTGATCATTTTCCACGTCTTCATCGTCAGAGGAGGAGTCACTTACCTCAAGTGCTCCCCCTGAAGAACTAGAAGACTCACCTTGTGAAGTTGAGGTTGTCGGGTCCAGTGATGGTGTGTTTAACACATCGTACATCATTCTGGTCGATAACTCATCCTCAGGAGGGGAGAGAGGGATATTGAAGGACTTAAAGAATCCATCATAGTCGAAAAATAATGAGGGTCCTTTTCCAGAAAGGGGGGTGGTGTATCTCTGTACATCAACGTTGCACCACACTTCTACTTGACCCGTTGAGTTGTTGTAAACTCTCTTATTTGGTATGTTGTATCCTAAGAAAATCCCTTCTTCGGCCTTCTCGCTGAATTTCCCTGACTGAGTTTTCTTCAGCAGCGTGCATGGTGCGCCAAACGGTTCGAGGTACTCTAGATTAGGTTTACGTCGTTGGAGTAACTCGTAACATGTCTTACCATGACGTTTGACCACCAGGACTCGATTTAGGGTGTAACATGTGTTAGCTACTGCCTCGTTCTAAAATTGGATAGGCAGTTTCGAGTCTGCTAGCATCGTCCGGGCTGTCTCTATCAAGCTTCGATAGCAACTCCGTTCATTTGAGGAGTGTAGGCAGATGTGAACTGGTGCACAATTCCTTTTTCTTTGCAGAATGCCTCCATCCATTGGTTCTTAAACTCGGTGCCGTTGTCTAAGCGAACTTGCCTTACCTTCAGCTTGTAGAGTGACTCCAATGTAGTTACCAGCTCCTTGAATGATTCAAATGTCTCTTATTTGGACTTCAGAAACATCATCCAAGAAAATCTTGAGTAATCATCCGTAACTACATAGCAGTACAAATCGCCGGCAATGCTCTTTGTACTAACTGGCCCAAACAGATCCATGTGAAGAAGCTCAAGAGGTAGGTCAATTGAGTGAACTTTCTTTTCCTTATGAGACTTCTTTATCTGTTTCCCTTTCTTACACGCGACACAAAAATCCGGTAATTGGAAGTTCTTAACATTTACTCCACGCACTAGATCATTCTGGATCAAATGATTCATCTTCCGTGGATTAATGTGTCCCATTCTCCTATGCCAGGAGATGGAGTCTTTCTCTGTTGCCTTTGACAAGAAGCATTATACTTGATGATTGGTTGTGGATGCCTTTGATAGGTCCAAGACATATAAATCATTATATCTTGAAGCTGACATTAAGACTTGGTCCTCCGGGATTACATACTCTTTCTTTAACACATAGCACTTCTTGTTGTCAAAGATTACCTTGAATCCTTTGTCACAAATCTGGGATACAGAAAGCAAGTTGTTTTGTAATTGTTGAACGTAGTTGACCTTGTCAAACTTGACTTTCTTGTTTCCCACTTCGCCTTGTGCTGTGATATAACCTCCTTTATTTCCAGCAAATGAAACGTGTCCCCCTTTAATTTGTTTGACATTAGACAGGAGAGACAGGTTCCCAGTCATGTGCCTTGATGCCCCGCTATCAACAATCCAGGTATTTGTAGAAGCACTATAGCGGACACCCTGCACATTAAAAGGAAATGATTAGTTTAGGTTAGGGACCCAAGCCTTAACTGGCTTGGGTGACCCAGAGGAATCACACATCATGAATTCAACCCACTGTCCATTTGAGGGTGAGGGCATATCGTTCTATTTCTTGTTCTCATTATCAGACATTTGACTTGACTTTTCTTTCCATAAGCCAGTTTTGTGTAAGGCCTGTTTGTGATAAACAGACGATTGGCTTATGGTTTGAACTTTAAGTTCATATGTTCTTTTTGGTGGAGTAATTGACTTCCTGTTTGAAAAACTTGGTTTAGTATCATGAAGTTCAACTTTCTTTCTTGGTGTCTGATAATAAGGACACTTAGAAGCGATATGTCCTCTCTTTCCACAAGTGTAGCAGGATCTACCTTCTACATGTTGGGAAATTAGTCTCTGTGGGGAAGTGTGTGATACCGGTGTGACTTTGGTCTGGTTGGGTTTGGACACTTCTGGTTTAGATGTTTTAATTTCTTTAACAAAATTAATTGTCTGAACGTTATTCACATCTTTACCCTTTTGTTTATTTGGACTAAGACATGGTGCACGTGGTTGGTTAACTTGTTTGGTCTTTTTGGGTTCAGAATTAGACATGTTTGAACCTGACTTTTCCTTAACCTTTTCAAATTGTTCATCCAAATTAACAATAGGCATCTTACCTTTAGATTTTAAAGTGGCCTCCTTCTGTTTAGCGACAGATTCCACCGATTTACTCGTGGAATCTGGATCACTAACTAGAGGAGTGGACACCACTTGATCCTTGATTGGATTGTTATTTATTGGTCTACATTTAGCATTCAACAAGGTCTCATGTGGTGGTGGAACCACTTTGTAACCCAATCCCTCCCCGTTATTTCGTTCTCTCACTAAGTGTTGAACTATGTGAGAAGAACTAGTCCAACTGTGCAGTTTTTGTTTTAGTGAGTTGACTTCGACTTCTAAAACTGCCTTTTCTTTCTTAGCTTCTTCTAGGGAGTTTAAATAGAACTTTATGTCATTTTCTTAATTAAAAGCAACAATTTTGGTTTCCCTTAGTTGTTTATTTAAAAGTTCTATTTTTTCTTTATAACTGTGCTCATTTTGTTTCAAAATTCTATTAGCTTCTGTACACAGTTGTAAGTCATTTACTAAGCTATCATTATGGTCTAATAACCTAGCAAATTTTAAATCTATGCTTTCTCTAAATTTGTTACATGTACTACAAGCATGATTATCAAAAAGTTGGTCTGTGGTAGTTACCTGTGAAGATTCAGTTGAATCTGCCATCAGTGCAGAGTTTGACTCTTCAAATGCTGGTGATTCTGAACATGTCGTTCTGAGATCTTCTTCAATCAGGTGATTGACCACATTTGCAGTATCTTCATGATCTGACATCACTAGTTCAACTGCTATTTCACCTTCACTTGCAGTGTCATCATCCAGACCCTCCACATTTGCAATGTTTGACTCACCCGGAGATACAAAACGAAAGGTCCAATCTTGACCTCCGTCATCTTGTGCAGTCAAAGCCTTTGGATCTTTGCTTGACGAAACAGCTCCACTCGTGGGTTTGTCTTGACGGTTGAATGATAAGAAAGGATTCCCATTACCTGTCTTCTTGGGCTTTACACATTCACGTTTGAAGTGCCCCTTTTCTCCACAGTTAAAATAGGTAACTTTGGTTTTGTCAAAACCAAAGGTTGTATCCTTTGTGGCTATCAAGTTCTGTCCTGTCTTCTTCACAAACTTTTTCGCTCGCCTGACAGCACTTGCTAAAGCCCACATAATGTCCATTCTTTCTAATTCATTCTCGTCCACCTGCTCGTAATCTTCATCAGCCAGATGGCAATTTCTGATCTTTCATGCAACAAGACCATCATAAGACTGAACGACCGCAGCTAAAAGGTCCATATGCTCCTTTGCAACCTCCACATTGATATTCCCGAGATTCTCGGTCTTCAACTTCGTAGCATTTGCTTCCGGTGTGATATATTGGGTACTAGATGACCCTGACGTTTCAGATCCTGAAGCTGTAGGTTGAGAAGGAGCGGTTGAACTAGACACAAATGCCGTTTGAAGCGGTGCTCCTTGAAGTGGAAGAGGATTTATAAAGTGAAGGATTCTGGTCATAGGATCCTTTCTGTGACCTGTATTTCATCCTCAGTTCCTCCTCTCTCAATTTCAGGATGAAGTCGTTTATGTCTAATTTTGCCAGTAAGTTGTTCTGTCTCAAATTAGACACAAACGAGTCCCACTTCTCTGGCAGACCATCGGCAAAGCTTGAGACCTTATCTTCCATTGACGTTGTGACTCCATGAGTGTGCAACTCACTCATTAAATGGTAGAATCTGTCTATGACATCATCCAAGCTCTCTTTACCCATTGAAGAGAAGTTATCAAACTCCTTCTTCAAAGCCTTTTCCTTTAGAGCTTTCAACGATGCATTCCCGTCGTATCTTTTCTCCAAGGCTTCCCATAGCTTCTTTGCCTGTGTTTTCTCAGAAAACTGGTGGAATATATCCTTAGGTATCGAATGAGTCAACAGAGCATACACTTTCTTCTCAGCATTGTACTTCACCTTCTGGCTATCAGTCATGCCACCCAAGGTAAGTTTAACACCATCGGCACCAACCGGCATGCTATAACATGTCTCGATTGATTCCCACAGATTGGGATCAACTCCATTTAGATAAATCTCGAACCTTTGCTTCCATTGTGGGTAATCATCTAACGTTATAAGTTTAGGGGGCTTATTGTGATTCCCTATTTCATTTTCCAGAAGCAAAAGGTTCTGGATTCGAGAGTCTCTACCGGCAGTAAACGCGAAATACTGATCTTCCATTTCTATAAACTTTAAATTTTGACTTAAGACTTATTCACTCATGCGAATGGAGAGGTGCGAATGAGCCAGTCGTGCGATTGAACCAATGCGGATGGGTCAATCGTGCGATTGGACTAATGCGGATGAACAACTATGCGATTGGGCAAATACGGATGGACAATGCGAATGGGTTGGTTCAGTCGTACGAATGGAGGGGCGACTGAGTTCAATCGTGCGTATGGGATGTGCGATTGAGTTCAGTCGTGCGATTGATCCAATCGTGCGACTGAAGGCTGCTAATTATTAAAATTCGAAGGTTTTTGATATTTTTACTCAAAAACACGAGTTTTTAAGAACCCTAATATGCCGTATGCCGTAAAACTTAAACTTTTAGACCTGGAGACGTCGAAAACACTGTTTTACTCAAAAAGATGACTCTTTTGAATGAAAAACTTGATTTTTACACCAAAACCAATCGAATCACATGCAAAATCAAGAGCCAAAGCTCTGATACCACTTGTTAGCGTGTACGTACGGAGTACTAACTGATAATGCGTGTATACCTAATCAAATAGTGCGGAATCTTATTTGATTGGCGATCCAATCAGTGAGAACGCAGTTTTGATCAATCTAGAGATTAATGAAACGTTATGAACGATTAGAACACGATCAACTGTTGGAGCATATATTGTCATATATAGTGTGTCCGTCGCTTGTCGAATAGTCTAGACTTAATGTAATGAACCTGATATGTTGTAAACACATGAAACTGGGTCATTCGCAGGAGCATATGCGAATGAGACTCAGTCGTGCGACTGAGCCTTACTAATGGGCCAATCGTGCGACTGAGAGATGCGATTGGGTCATTCGTAAGACTGAACCATAAGTATGGTCTAGTCGCACGATTGAACCATACGCATGGTCCAATCGCACGAATGGGCCCAGTCGTATCTAATATGGTCCGAAGCTTATATATACCAGTTTCAATGTGTAGAGAGATTGCCTATATATACCAGTTTCAATGTGTAGAGAGATTTAGGGTTTTGGGGAGGGAGTCTGCCCGGGGGCCTAGGGCTGCCAGATGAGAGGGAAGATCATGCTCGATCTCCCCTTGCCAAGAGTCTTGATTCTTATGTTGTAACGAGCTTGTAATCATTAGGTTTTAATCAATGAAACCAATTTTTGATAGTTCGTGTTATTGATTTGACTTTTGGTTGTGCTTGTTTATCCTTCCGTCAAGAACATGCTCGGATGTTTACCGATCCAGTGACTTCACAATTGGTATCAGAGCCGGTTACTGCTGGAATGATCTAACAATCATGCTAGCAACCCGAGCTCTTGATTTCTGGATCCAATTTCAGATCTTGACGTTAAACCCACTTCGTGTTCTTCGTGTTTTGCTCAGATCGTGTTACGTGTGGTATCTCTATGTTAAAATTGCATTCGAAACCACGTTCCTATCACCCTTTCGAATCTGATGATGTCTACTTTGTTTCGGTTCATGTTGAATTCGTCAGATTAGGGTTTTGGGCAGCCCTGACGGCTGCAGATCTGAAAATCTGCGTACAGACCTATTCGTGCGACTGGGCCATGCGAATGGACCATTCGTGCGACTAGATTATGCGAATGGACCATTCTGCGACTGAACCAGTCGTATGTTCAGTCATGCGACTGGACCAGTCGTATGTTCAATCGCACGATTGACCATCCGCATTGACTTATCCGCATTTGTTCCAGACCTAAAAAAAAAGAGTCTGGAACTGCCTCTTGTACAGATTTGAAGATGAGCAAAGCACATTCACCCTGCGGTTCTTTTGTCAAACAAGTTCGATGTATACCCCATTATTCGTCGGACCTCCAGAATAGGTGAATGTATTTGGAACACGAAAGAGAGAAGAGAAGATGTCAGCAGTCAGTGCTGATTTTGTGGGGTAGTTAGGAGCATCTGACTATTTATGGGCCAATCAAGTTATATTTATCCGCACAAAGAGGATTCCGCTTCTTAGGGGGAATCCATGTATAGAGAAAGTGAAGACGCAATCAGAAAGTGATGATGTGAACCGGTTTCCGATGATGAATCTTCGTTCATGCTGATTTGTTTGAGATTGTCAGCTGTGGATTGGAACCTTCAACCTTTTGCCCAATACACCGTATGAAGACGCAGAGAGAGCACAACGTTTATATATTGGGATATGCTGAATGTGAGGGGGAATTTCTGCAGGTGTTAATGTTAATCATGTTAGCCTGTGTGAAGATTGAAGCAATGGAAAACTGTTCATGTCATTATCTGGAAAAATCAGTCATATGGGGAATCTTGCTGCTATGATGGTGTTCTGCAAAGTAAACGAAAGCTATTGTACCTAAATTCATTTTCAGGGATATTGTAGCAACCTGACGGATCGGCAACGTTGGCTAATATGGTTTTCGTTTGATTCTATTGACAACCAGAGCAAAGATTGACTGAAGATTGTAAGAGGTGTTATCTACTATTCGCAAGCAACGTCCAAGGGGGAATTTGTTGGAGCATATATTGTCATATATAGTGTGTCCGTCGCTTGTCGAATAGTCTAGACTTAATGTAATGAACCTTATATGTTGTAAACACATGAAACTGGGTCATTCGCAGGAGCATATGCGAATGAGACTCAGTCGTGCGACTGAGCCTTACTAATGGGCCAGTCGTGCGACTGAGAGATGCGATTGGGTCATTCGTAAGACTGAACCATAAGTATGGTCCAGTCGCACGATTGAACCATACGCATGGTCCAATCGCACGAATGGGCCCAGTCGTATCTAATATGGGCCGAAGCCTATATATACCAGTTTCAATGTGTAGAGAGATTAAGGGTTTTGGGGAGGGAGTCTGCCCGGGGGCCTAGGGCTGCCGGATGAGAGGGGAGATCATGCTCGATCTCCCCTTGCCAAGAGTCTTGATTCTTATGTTGTAACGAGCTTGTAATCATTAGGTTTTAATCAATGAAACCAATTTTTGATAGTTCGTGTTATTGATTTGACTTTTGGTTGTGGTTGTTTATCCTTCCGTCAAGAACATGATCGGATGTTTACCGATCCAGTGACTTCACATCAACTGCGATCTATGAAGTTGGAACAGGTTCTCTAGAGTCTCTGGACGGCTAGGGTAGGTATGTAAGTCGAAATTCTTCCAGTGTTTTGTTTTTCCACGAATTAGGTGGTATTTATAGGTTAGGGTTTGTCAATCGTGCGACTGAACCATTAGTATGGTTCAGTCGTGCGACTGAATCATACGATTGGTCCATACGCACGACTGAAGGTTCAGTCGTGCGACTCAGCCAATCTTATGTCTCAATCGTGCGACTGATCCAGTCTCTTGGTTCATTCGTGTGACTGGTCCATTAGCATGAAGTGTTCATGCGTATGGTCCATTAGCATGGTCCATTCGCATGAAGACTTCATACGATTAAGTTTAAACACATTTCTCAACCATTTTTGACTAAGAACTATGTAAACAACCACAAACCTATATAGTTAGTTTAATATGTGTTATGATACAATAAACAATGAAACATTAAACAATATAATCATCAATCACATATTTCATTCCATTCAACTCATTCATTACATATATGTAAGACATGAAAGACATTTTACATTAAGCTCCTAAACTAGGTACATATGTATCAACACATTTGAATGAAAATAGTTGTATAAACTCAAAACAAGTTTTATTTTGTATATAAGCAATAGAAAGCAATATTTTGTGGTACATTTGAATGATTGGAGATATAAAAAGTAGTATAACAATGGTTGTTATGTTTGGATTGCTAGAAAGTAGCACAAGCTTTCTTTTGTTTGTAAAATATATGAACTATGAATATAGTACAATTGAATGTTTATAAAAAAATTATAGTACATAAGCTATAAAAATGTAGTACAATTGAATGGTAGTTAGTAGAATGACTTGGTTTATTTGTTTGTAAACAATGAAAAATAGTATGGCTTAAGTGTACTTCATATTAGTAGCAACAAATGCTGCATATGTAGCAACATGTGCGGCTTTTTTATATTATAATCAACGGTATTTTGTACTGTATTTAAAAATAAAGCGCAACTATAAAACTATGCATGATTGAATAATATAATTGATGCCTTTTACATCATAAATATAAATTTAAAAGCAGCATATCATATGTGCTACATAAGTGCATATGTAGCAACATGTGCTGAATTTTCATAATATTATAAAAGAAGGTATTTTGTATTGTATTTAAAAATAAAGCACAACTATAAAACTATGTATGTTTGAATAATAAAATTGATTTATTTTACATCATACATATGAATTTAAAAGCAGCACATCATATGTGCTGCATAAGTGAATATGTAGCAACTTGTATTGCATTTTTATATTATAATAGAAGGTATTTAGTATTTTATATAAAAATAAAGCATAACTAAAAACTATGTATGATTCAAGAATATAATTGATGCCTTTACATCAAACATATGAATTAAAAAGCCGTACATCATAAATTTTAAGAACTACCAACATCATGTTCAGTATCAATTGCATTATTAGAACCACCACCAACATTCTTCAATGTACAACTTCACTGATTATGGCCACTCTTTCCACATATCGCACAACACCTAGTCTATTTCCCTATTTTTTTTCTCTGAAGATGATATCTCTTGAAAAGATTTATAATGTTTATGAGAACAGAACCTTTGTTTTTAATTCCAACAGGTCTTTTAAAAGTAATAGAAGAAGGCTGATCAGAACCAAGACCTCTGATTCTTAGTTACTGGTTCTGAAGGAACAGGTAAAGCATCCACATTCGCTTGTGTTTTCTTTACTTCCTCTAAATAAATTTTTAACTGATCCATGTTTGGAACAAGTTTGTTGATATTATAATCATGCATGTACGCAATATCACGAACAATGCTAACAAGATCAACATTCTCACCGGCAGAGTCTCGCTCAATAACAGTAGGCATTGACTTATTGCGAGTAGCATCTCGTGTCCTTATTCTCATAATATATCTCTGAGGAAACTATTTATACCATATATTCTTAAACCGTAGAAGATATGCCGACATAACAAACCGTATTGCTCGTATCTGTTGCAACTACAGGTAATTATCATATCATTTTGCCTAAACAGAACCTACATCAGAAAACATAACAATCAATAACAATCGTAAAATACAGCACATGTGCTGCATTATAAACTAAAACAAAATAGTACAAAATAGATGATTTTATTAAAATCACCACATTAATGGATAAAACACTTTGTGCTGTCTTAGAATCATTGCATAAAAAGCACACAAAATATATGCTGCATTTTTTTAAAAAAGAATGAGTTATTACCTCAAAGGGCCTAAGACATTAGCATCTAACTCCTTAATTGAAAACTTAACAAAGTCACCGGCCGATTCATAACATTTACATATACATTCATGAACAACACCAATGATTTCACCTTGAACATCATAAATTATCTCTCTCGTGTAAATTTTTTCAGCTTGATGTTCCAACTCGTAACTAGTTTTCAACTCAGGTGTTGTGTATCTAGTATTGTGATCATTTTTACGACGTGTGAACCTTTGAGCCTCCATAGCAATAATCAAAGTGGTATAAAAACTCTAACAAAGACAACTCTATGTTGCTAATCTGACAAAAAAATGTGGTTTTCACTCACGGGCCTAGATGTAGTACACATAAGGCCAGACATGTGTTCATGACGATAATATGCAGGTATCCAATCTTATCTTAATAAGAACATGTCTAACAACCATTTATTAGCATGTATGTTATATTCAACCTTTATATCACTCCAAGATTTTTCAAATTCAACAGGTTCAATATCATCAGTCCAAATAATGTCGCACAACTTACGCTTAAAGGACTCATGTTGGGGTAACTTAGGTCAACCTGTTAGAAAAAGATAATTTTCATTGGGCTAAAGAAAATAGCATTTTTAATAGATCATAAATAAAAACAGTACATAAAGTAAAATCGACCTTGGATGAAACTTTGGTAATAATATGCCATATGCATAATCGGTGTCTACTAGTTGGGAAAACATCTTGAATTGCAATCTTCATGGTCGGGTCCTGATCTGTAACCACCATTTTAGGTGCCACACCAAAACATTTCAAAAAAGCTCCAAGTAACCACTTATATGAATCTGCGGTTTCTGAACTTAATATTGTGATGATGATTGTCAATTCTAGTAAAGGACACAAAAACCAAGTCATACCTACAAACAATAAAAACACAAAAACCAAGTCATACCTAATATTGTAACCCGTTTTGCACAAACTATATATTTAATTTTAATAACACCATTTGATGTACATTAGGTATGCTTCTATGCCTCAAAACCACCTAACTTAGCATAATTTTTGTAAAATCATATGCTTCATCAATTGAGCAAAACTTCATACCAACAATAGGTTTGGATGAATCTGGAACATTAGAAACATAATTCTTCTTTCTAAAAGTAGGGGATATACGAACACCTGAAACACAAAGAAGAAAACATTGAATTATAAATAATGATTCAATGTTTAAAACATAAAAACAAATACAACACAAACATATATAACAGAGAAACAAATACAACACATGTATATATATAAAACAGATAAATAACACACAAATATATAAATATAGTTCAATAGAATAAAACACACATTCGAGCAATTACAACTGTCTATGAATTAACCATAAAACAACACATATGAATTGCTAAATACATAACGAAAGGTACTTTTAATTTAAAATAGCACATATATTGAAAACAACACACGTAATGAATACAACACATTTAATAAAAACACACACTTAATGAAAACAACACAATGCACAATAGAAAAACACACACATTCTACTAATTACAACCGTTTGTAAATTAACCATAAAACAACATATTTGAATTGCTATATAAATAGAGAAAACCATTGTTTTAACCATAAAACTCAAAATAACACAGAAAAGGAAAATATCACACGTAATTAAACAAAACTGAATAGACATAAAAATTTAAATCGAAACCTTCATTGATTGCTTTGGAAGACATTGTAACTACAGAGTAGAAGAATAAATTGATTCTCGTTTCAAAATTGATAAAAAATCATGAGCTGACGGATTTGGTTTCGTGAAATTGAAGATCCTTATTATTGTTTCAACGATCGTATTCTGCAATACTAATATTGAAATAAGTTGGCATTGCAAATTCTAATAAAAACTCGTGATCTCAGGATTTGATTCGTGAAATTGAGGACGAGGACAACTTGATTCAATGAATTTTGCAAATTCTGATAAAAAACTCGCGGTATCAGAATTTGATTTCGTGAAATTGAAGATAAAGACAACTTGATTCAATGATTGCGATATCGAAATCAGTTTGATAATCTAAAGAACTTGATTTGATCTCTTCAATTGTTATGAAAAATCGAATGTGATTGAATATCGAAGGTGATAGAATGAAAATTGAAGAAGAATATTCAATTACCAAAAATACCCTCCTTGCTAAATTTTAAAACTGGCACATATCATAATAGTATTTGTTCTTAGGCAAACAGAACTGGTTTAACTTCAAACTGATTTTAAGCATCAAACAAAATCAGATTGACGTTTGTTCCTAGTCCGAGTGGCTAGTACGGTCCGGTTTTCAAAATAATGCTATGGAAGTAAGTAATTCTTATTCTTATTAATCCCTTTGGTCGGTGGGGATTTCTTTCTTTTTTTTTGGTTTTTTATAGGGTTGTTTGGTGGTTTTTTGTGTTTTTTTGTGTTTTCTATATGGTTTGTTTTGAGTGTGGTTTGAGGTTTGGGGTGGGGTTTTTTGTGAGTTTTTGGTGTCTGGATACGTGTTTTTGATGTGTGGTTCGTTGGTGTTGTATTTTACCGGGTTTCTGCTTTCTTTCTTTTGTTATCGATACCCTGACGATTCTCACTATTAAGGTTTGGTTTTCCTTTTGTTTGCTCTTTTCAGACCTTTGATTTTCGTCGGTTTTCTATTTTGGACTGTGTCGCATTCTTCGGCTTTGATTTTCGTCTGTTATATGTATGGTGTTGGGCTTTGATTTAGTTTTTGGGTTTTGAATGTTCTGGTTTGTTATGGACTTGAGGTTTTGATGTGTTTTATTTTGTGTATTTTGCTTATTTTGTGGTTTCGAACCTTAATTTTGATTTTGATTTTGGTTTAAGGTTAGGTTAAAACTCGTATAGCCGCGATAACGCGCGACGCCAAAACCTAGTTCGTTCCTATAATACTAAGGGGGTGTTTGTTTTTTTGAAAAAACCTCTTCCCCACCTCTTCATCTGCGCGCACGCAGACGCGGGAAGAGGTTTTTACTTCGCAGAGTGTTTGTTTTCTGGAAGACGTTTCATTAAAAAACGTCTTCCTGACGTCTGCACGGAGAAGATGTGGTGTTACCACTTCTCAGGTCTTCTCAACCTCTTCTCCTCTTTACCTCCAACTTTTTCAGACTTCTCTTCTCATTTGTGTTCAACCCTTCAACCCACAACTCCTCTCCTCTCCTCTCCTCTCCTCACTGCATCCCATCTCCGGCCGCCCTGTCTCCTCCCACCGGCCGGACACGGTCACCCCCATCGACCACCGTAGCCCCCCATCGACCACCCACTTGTGACCGCCCACCTGTGACCGCCTCCCTGCAACCAATGTCGCCCCCATCAACCACCGTAGCCCCCCATTGACCAACCCACCTGCGACCGCCCACCTGCGCCCGCCTCCCTGCAACCACCGTCGCCCCCATCGACCACCGTCTTGGGTTGCTTGTGTGTCAAAGTTAGTCATCACATAAAAGGATTTTTGTTGTGTCTTTTTTCGGAATTAATCACTTCTTTAACACACAGTAAGCGTGTTTGTTTCTGTCGGTCTGTGTGTTAAAAAAGTAGTGAACCATTGAAAAAGACAAGGTCTTTCTGTGTTTTTCAGGATCCGACCATTTCTTTTACACATAGTACTATAAGTGTGTTACTGTGTGCTTAAAGTAAGTGGTTTGCAAGTAGAAAAAGAATTTTTTTTGTGTTTCCCAATATCATTTCTTTTCAAGATGATATGGTCGGAATTGTAGAAGATGATACGTGGTCGTTTTTGTGATATTATCTTTAAAATAAGGATAGTGGTGGAACGTATCGGAATTGAAACTAGGTGGTTTATAATGTATTTGTATGACTTCTATTTATATATTAATGTTAAAAATTTTTTTTAGTTTAACAAATAAGTTTCCTTTAATTATAAAATATTTTAGCATTCTGCTGATTTTAAAAAACAAACAGTCTTTTTTTTGCAGACTGCAGACGTTTGATCCACCTCTTCTGCTGCAGATGTCTGTTGATTTGGTCCGCAGACTGCAGACGTTTTCCTGCAGAAAAAACAAACAGCAACCTAAAGGTCCAAACAAGAATTAAGCCTAAGTAGAGGCAAAATCGGTAGAAATTAGGGTTTTTCTCGTGATAAAGATAAACCCTTACAGTTTTTTCAAGCATTTCGATTCGATTCCCCCATCATCATCTTTGAATCGTCGTTGTCTCCATTTCTAGGGTTTCAACATGAGCAGATCAGGTCAACCTCCAGATCTTAAAAAGTAAGCTCTCAGTTCCATTCGAGCACATCGTCTCCATTTCTTCTTATTTTCAGTTAATATTTTTAATAAGTTTTTGTCCAATGATACAATGTTCTTACTCAATTTTTAATTGGATTACAGGTATATGGACAAGCAACTGCAGAGTAAGTTTTCACTGCTCTAAATGATGTATTTGTGACTCGTGCTTGTGAAATAAGAAGTTTCACTGTATATATTGTTTTCTACACCCTTTTACATCGTAAAGTTTCGCACTTCTGTATGATTCAATCAAGTTTTTTGTTTGGTATTTATCCTTAGGGCACAAAATATCCTTTGTATGATGACTCTATTCGTTTCCACTGAGATTTTTTATGAGTGCATATATTCGAGTTTTATCGTTTATGTATTTGAGGGTAGACCAAGTTAGGAACAGGGTTAGTGATAGATGAGACATGGTGAAGGAGATGAATCTATAGATATGGAGAGAAAGATGTGTTTACATGAGATCACTTGACATCATAGTATCAAATCGGTGAGCGATTTTTAGAACTTCGGTGATTTGGTTGTCAAATCAAATATGTTAGGAGCGATTTATCCTATGGAAGCAAGAAAAATTGATATGGAGAAAGATGTGTTTACATGAGATCACTTGACATCATAGTATCAAATCGGTGAGCGATTTTTAGAACTTCGGTGATTTGGTTGTCAAATCAAATTGATATGAAAGTTGCATATTAGCTCCTTAGCTGTCTTATTTTGGGAGTAATTGCTGCTATGAAGTAATGATATTTGCAGAATTGCAGGCACCATGTGAGTAGCTACTGGTGAAGTATTTTTGGGTGTGTTTATAACTTTATATGTGTAGACGCGAATAGCGAAAATGTTATTGGCTTGTTTAGATTTGGGTTATGCTCTTGTTAATCAATATGTCCTCTACATTTTAGAGTCAATGATGGTTTATTATTGAGATTGCATTGCAATGAGTTGGATTGTTTCTGAGCTTTGGTTCTTTTACCTCCCATTGATGTATCTGAGCTGGAAGAGCATTTGCCTCAAACATACATGACTGTCTTTTTTAGATGCCAATGAAACTTGTTCTTCTATTTATTTATTTTTTATATGACCTCTGGTAGTCATGAGGCACAATTGAGTTAAGATCAATGGTTTAAGAAGTGCTAGTGGAGCTAAGAGACAAAAACATCTTTTAGAACCTGCACCCTATGCCTAAGTGGTTTAATTTTGATATTAGTCTGTCTGTATATAAGATTAAGTTATAGGAACTCATAATATTTCTCCATATATATTGCTGTAACAATGTGATGTTGATGGTTTGATATAAGTATCCTACTATATACTTGGCAGACTAACATCCCATAACGAACCATAAAGTAAACAGAAGTGCAAAAACTAAGAAGTGAAATGTTCTCTCTCTTTTTAGCTTCGCTTGATGTAATGCTATCATGTTTAATATCTGCTGAGTCCTGCATAGTATGGTCGAATGACAAGTGAATTTCAAGGAATCAAAGTGTTTAAGAAATTCTGAGGCAGGCACCTAGATGTGTGGAATTTCTTCCTTCTTGAAACTGGTCACACTTGTTTTGTTGGTCAAATTAGAGGAGTGTCCTTGTTGGGGTTGCATTTTTTTCACTAGGTGTTGTGGTCGAGTGCTCTATAACATGTTAAGCCGTTATGGACATTGCATTTGTCAAAAGGGAAATATAGAAGGAATCGATGTTGTACTTAAAGATATGCCGTCTTTTGGAAAAACATATTCCGCACCAATTAAGTATATTTCTTTTGAAGTATATTGCTTTTAGCTTTGCATTCTTGGTGCCAACTTAGATTGGAGATAACAAAGATAGGTGATAAACTCATCACTCATGTCATCTAATGTAAGCAAAAGTATAGTGTGTTAAGACTCATTTAAGTAGGCATTGTAATCATTTGTTAAAGGCTCAAGGCACAAAAGATGAGCCTGTCGTTTGGGGAGAAGGTGCTTAAATAGCGCACACCCGAGACAAGCAACACACACTTTTGGTCCAGGTCATCTTAGCTGTTTTAAACTTGTTTTCTGCTGGTTCAGACTGTTTGAACCTACTTTTGGCTGTTTCAGACAGTTTTTTGCTGTTCTAGGCTGACTTTTCCTTGTTTCAATGTGCCTTTGTGCCTTGTTACACTCAAGGCGGTTGTGCCTCGCGTTGCCTCGCCTAGGCGCCTTTAACTATATAGTTTATAACGAAATGATTTCTTTTGAAGTTGAAAAACTTTTTATAAAAATGATAATATGACCAACTTTTGGAGGTTGGGTAAGAGGTTAATGTTTTGTATGAGTTAAACGGGTTGGGTTGGTTAACCTACTAATACTCTTGCACTGTTTATTCTTTATTTTTTCCAAAAATATATGCATACATTACATATGATTACAAAGACTATAATTACCAAGGTAGTCAAAGGTGCTCGACTAGGCGTAAAGGTAAATAATTTTATGTAAGCTGTCTTGAGGGTTGTTAAGCAAGTTGGCTTCATTAAGGCCCATGACTTTGCCGACTATTCTGTTTGGGCTAGTAGCCCTGACTTATGAGGTGGTGACCTTTTCTAGTAACAACTAGTTTATGTTTATATATTTGGAGTGAACTTCTGTTTTGTTTCTTGAGGTTTGGGTACTTCGACCATTCTAGTCTAAAAAGCAATGTTTTGTCAAATCATGCCATGTGGTTTTTGATTATTTTGGTCCTTGGTGCTAAAGCTGTTCAAAATATTTGTTCAATCAATGCACCCCTCCCTTATTTGAGGGGCAATTACGTCTTTTCCATGTTTGTGTACATTTAGAAACCCTTTTTTCTAACTGTTTTTGCTTTTCATCTTGTTTTCCCTTCGTTTATCATTGTTCCCCCCATTGAGACCATGGGTATTTGTAAATGTGGTGCTCCAACTACGATTTGCACCTCGAAGGTTAGACTATTGTTCACACAAGGTAATTTCATTTGCACCTCAAAAGTCACATTCTTGCTCTGATTCTCTTTCTGCAATTTCAGGTATGTGGTTTTGTAGCGTGGGTTGATCCTCTTTTGTGTGAATGTTGTAATGTAATTGTCCTCGGCCTACTTCGAAGAATTAGCTACAAGGTTGTTGAACATATGATGCTTAAATTGGTGATTTTTCATACGTTGAATTATCTATATCATTATGCATAGTAGCATAAAATGGAAATACATCAAAATTCTTAGATTTCCTTCTCTTTCTAATCTTTTTCACAGCAGTATTCAGCAAACCTTCTTCATTTGTTTCACTATCAAAGTCATCTAGATCAAATTAACGGTCATCATCTTCAAGATCCCCGTCCATGTGTTCTTCCTCATCATTCAATTCCCATTAACATTAGCTTTGCATGATTCCGTATAAACATTAACATATTCTACCATATTATATGTATCCTAGAAAGCATTTTCTTTCTGACGTGCATCGTCGTCGTCATCATCATCATCATCGTTCTGCAAAGTATCTTTATTTTTGTCTTCTATATCATTGTGCAAAGTAGCATATATACCTTGTTTCATGCCAAAGTTATAATCCACATAAAAGTGGCCATTTTGATTTTGTTGTTCTACATAAAGTTACTTTCATCTTCAGCACATTCACATTTGAACCCTCATTTTGCACATTCACAGAACATTAGCATTTGAACCCTCAATTTTGCAAACTACTTGAACCTTATTATGCATATTAACAGTTGCATCCTCATTCTATACTACAACAAGTAGAGTTCTATAAGCTTTACTTAGTGGTTCAGTTTGGATGGTTTAGGCTGAACAAGAGGATCCAATTTCAAATTCTTGACTTCACTAGGAGACTTATGAAAGACATTCAGCCTTGATACATAATGCTCAATATACACCTCCAATCTTAAATCGTGCAACATATTGCAACATATAATTGACATTTTGATTAGTTTCTAGTGCTCAATATACACTTCCAATCTCCACCCTACCCCAAACCATAGTTACTAGAAACGCTATACCCCCTGCGAATCACGTACCAATTCATCCGTACTTAATCGCGGTACAAAATCGTACCAATCGCGGCAGGTACGCGATCCGGATCGATCAACCTGAGCGTTCCCTATTGAATCACCCATCAAACTGTTTTAATCAAATTCACCACCCGATTGTGCAATTCGATGATTGAGTCGCTTTCGGTACACGTTCTGGATCCTAACAGTCACTTTCACACTGATTTTTGAATGAATTTAATGCTTACCATCAGAATGCTAACAGTCTTTTTCAAACTTATACATGAATGACTACTTTACATATATAAAATTCTTCTATCAATTACAAGTTCACAACCAAAACAGTTAGCTGTTAGCCATGGCTAGATAATGTTTATGAATATTCTGTTATGATAATGAAATGCTTTTTATATGATTATGAAATGTCTCATTTTAAATTCAATTTTTCTAAAAAAATCTAAATTATAATGTTTCGTATATGATACGACGTATCGAACTATACGGTATACCACGTACCGAACTGGCGTTCCAAATGAGCCTACCCCCTCGTACCGAATTTTAGAAATGCACGAACCGCGTACCAGTTTTCGTTCTGCGTACCGGAACGTACCACGATCCATCTGACTATGCCCCAAACCTTTTTCTACTCTTCCCTCTCTCACACATCAAATTAAAACCCTAGAGCTACCATCTCTATTCGTCACCTCTAACGGCTAGCCTCCACCTCAAAGTGAACACTTTCTCTATCATCCATTCGTACATCCACCACCACCATCATCATCATCTCTGCTTAGCTCATAATCATATTTTATATCTTCAACCAACAACCCCTCTTTACTATCTTTTAACTTTCACAATAATAATTACAAACCCTAACATATCTCATGTAATAAAACAATGTCCGATCTGTACGCAAACACCAAAACAATGTCCGATCTGTACCCAAAAACCCAAACAAATGACAATTTTCCGGTCAATCTTTGGTGCCTTCGTCTTCACCAACATCTCGACTCTAGTGTCAACATCTATGATCGATGTGTATTCGATGGTGCCATAGTGAAGGCGGAGGTGTGATTAACACCTCGACTCTCAAACACCCAAACAAACGACTTTTCTATAATTTTCAATGCAAGGGGTTGCCAAGGGGATTGGCGATGGCTCTTGAAGGGTTCTTAGATGGTGGTTGTTGTTGACAGTGACAATGGTTGTCGGATGATGAAGAGAGGGTGGTGGTGGTGGACGTTGACAACAGGGGGATTAGATGATGATGATTGTAGGATGATGATGAGTGTTAGATGATGGTGGTGGTGAAATGGGGAGAGAGAGCGCTTGGGTGGGGTATTATGGTAGTTTAATGTTTTTTTTTTAATTTTATGATCTAGGGGTATATTTGTCTTTTTACTTTGATTTATCAGGACTACACTAACGATATTAGTGGTGTGGACAAAACTGAAAGCAAGTCTCAAACTATTGGATTGAAAACGTAATATTCGTCAAACTACAGGACTAAACGTTAATTTACTCTAAATAATAAAAGCTCTACTCTGATCCACGGTGCTTTTTGCCACACCATTTTTTTCCCTATTTTTGAAAATACTCAAGAAAGGCCAAAGGGCAAAGGCCAAGTATGAAAAAGTTAAACTTTCCATCTCGTGACAGCACACTTTCCTAGGAATCATCAATATTGATGGCCAATCAATCATTTGGTTTGGGATGACGTCAGACCTGCGATTCTTTATGCAAAAAGTCTCAGCATTCTGTAAGAAATGAAAGTAAACGTGTTAGGCGGATGTAGGGTGCAATATGGGCATGGACAGGTACGGCAATCGAGTGTGGGATTAAACAGTCAGGTCATGTTTGGGCTGGCTCACAAACACTTCTTTTAGTTTTATGATTACTTAATGTGTTAAATTTTAATACAAAAACTGTTTTGTTAATCTTATATTCTTAGTGATTTGTTTAGGAGGTTCTTTTTTGTTTGAATGCATTTTGGATGACTTTTGACATGTATCTTTAAACATTCTAGTGTAAGCCTTCTGACCCAACACAACCTATTTATAATCAAACGGGGTGACTGGTCGCTATGGGTTCTGTGTACTACACTCTAGCATTTTTGCTAATTATCTCATATTGATCAATACTTTACTAATTATCTCTAATCTTGTATTGCAGTCAAGCTGAATGCAAATCGGACAGTTGTTGGGACGCTTCGTGGATTTGATCAGTTCATGAACCTCGTCATTGACAACACGGTGGAAGTCAATGGTCAAGAGAAAAATGATATTGGCATGGTGGTAAGTCTCTGATTCTAGCAAAATGGGTGGGTTGGGTAACATTTAATTTGGTATTGATTTTGTCAGCCTAAACACTTGCAGCCAAAAAGTTCTAAAAATGTTAACAATATAGTGTCAGCTTCACCTTTGACCCTATTACCTTTTAACTACTTTGTAAAAGTTTGTTTTATCTGTTTCACTCTTAATCCCGTTCAACTCATTACAGTCATAAATTTGAGATTAAACAGGCTAGCGTAAACTAAAACAATTTCGTACTTGTGCAGGTTATAAGAGGTAACAGTGTTGTCACTGTTGAAGCTCTAGAGCCCATCAGCAAAGCACAGTAATCAACGTCGTGTCGCGAATCTGTTAGTGTATGATTGGTTTTATGCTGATTTACACCCACTAGACAAATCTGTTACTATCTTTCATACGTAGTAGGGAGATGTGCATTCAGACTTGTAGAATTTAAGAATTTGAATTATGGTTCTATTTCAGTTATTTCCTTCTCAAGAAACAGTGTGAAAGGGCAAAAGATGGATTTTGGGCAAAAAGCCATTTAGTAAAAAGGAATGTTGTTCTTTTGAAATTTGATTTTATCAACGGTTATTATTTTGGGTATGATAAACGTCCCAAACGGCTATTATTATGGATGACATTATCTTTTAGTATAAAAGGGCTTGAATTCTCTTTTTCTCAACAGGCTGCACCTCTTACCTTTGTCTTTTTCACATTGGGGCCAAGGTTATGCTTAGTAGGGCTGATTTTCACTAATTTAAAATGTGGGTTAAGCCACAACTCCAACTGTTATCTAATATCTTAAAAAAAGTAGTTTTTCTCATTCTTTTACAATTTGATATTTCGGATATTAGCTTGATATATATAAGTAAGTTTGTCTTGAGGTCATTTTGGTGGTTAATCTTTTACAACTGAAAGATTGAGGGTTTAAAATCTAACAGAGTAAAGATTGAAGGATTTAATGTAGCAAAGTTCAAGTCGTATATTTATTCTTGAAAAACCAGGAGTTGCAGTTCAAACAAATTTATAAGTTAATTCACCTTATGTATTAAAAGAAATCACATAATAATATGAATATATGTGGATTATACAAGGAGATAAGCGAGCTAAATTCAGGTATTTGCAATATTTTCTTTAAGAGCAGTAACATCTTGTTATTTAAATGTAAATATATTTCTTATATTATATGTAATGATTGTTAGTGGTTGTTAGTAGAACAGAGATAAAATGTTACTGTTAGTCAGTATATTTAAGGAAACATTGTTTAATCCATATAATGTTTTTTATATTTTTGAAAATAGTTATGAGTGGATTAGAAATAAAAGATAATGATAAAGTTATAAAAGATATTATTTAATTGAAAAAAAAGAGAAAAATTAGTGATTTTAGTGTAGTTATAAAGATAAAGATAAGAAATGAGTTGTGAATGCTCTGTTACAAAATCATGATAGGTGTGAAATTATTTGCATATCAATTTTAGGGATCTATCAATAAACATCTTTTTTGCAAAACCTTTGGCACCAGCTAAGGCGACTTCCTGCGCAGGGTAGATGAAAGGAACCGGATACAACAACAAGAAGTTATGTCATAAGCTTTCTCGCAAACAAGTACTTATTTAGATAATTCAACGGCAACAAACAAAATATATCGGCGCCCAGGGTTCCTCCTTAGACGGGTGCCTCCCCCACCTTTCGTTTTAAAGCAGCAGAACATCAATTGAGTTAATACCCCGGTAGCATTAAGACTGCCTACCCCCTTTTTAAAAAACTTATTTCAATCTCAACAACGAAATGAAAGCATAACTCTTTGCTTGTTGTCCTCTTACTTACTCAATAGTGGGGGTCTCGATCCGGAATGGATCGGTTAAACATTCCATTAGGGAGCCTGGTCTTGACTTTGTGTGTGGTATTCATTCTCGTTCGGCTCTTGGAATCACATCCAGCAGTGGTGGGAACAGCTCGCAAAATCCAACCACTTCACCTACTTCATTGCCCCCAGTTTGCATCACACTCATAAAAAGCAATAGTTGTGATATGAGCTTTATTTTTGTTCGAGATAGACGTGATAATTCATTTTTTTTAGCTTGGAGCCATTCCTAATTAAGGAGAAAATTCATATTTGGAGTGTTCACGGGACAAATTCATTGAAACTGTATACTGTATAGGGAGATGTAATGTATGGGAGGTGGGTTTGGGTGGATTTTGGTATTGACAGTGTTTAATCACAGGATCAATTGCGGTTAGTTTGGATCATCTATACTTATGAATGATGATGTATATTACAAACTATTAGCACGTTGAGAAATTTATTGGACATATTGATGGTTTCAATAGCCATTGTAATTATGTGATTGGTTCAGTTATGACTCAAAAACTGAACCTACATGTAACATTCTTTCTAATCTCACATATATCATAGATAAGAGAGATGTTTTCATAAAAAAATGTCTCACCTTAAATGTTTTCGCCTCAAATATACGATACATTAGAGAATTCACATCCCATTTTTTTATCTTCATTCTTATAATTACCTTAAAACAACTATTTTTCTCTCTTTTTGCAGTTAAATAATATTTTTGTACATTATCAGTACTTCTTTATC
>CM046029.1:51956239-52001239 GCA_025215565.1 Flaveria ramosissima | reverse complement strand
TTTGGTAAGTCGTGGAAAGACAAATTCTTACCATCCATCGGATTGGGCCGTTATTGAGGAAGTAACAAAAATGCTTCAAATTTTTTAAAAACGCAACTATGTGTCTTTCCGGAGTTTATTATCCAACGAGTCTGTTAGTACTTCACCAAATTTATTTAATAACTTCAAAATTAAATGAGATGTCGTGTAGGGGTAGACCTTATTCGGATATGATACCCCCAATGAAAGAAAAACTTATAAAGTATTTTAAAGAAATGCCTCCGGTTATTACATGTGTCGCTGCTTTAAACCCTTGTTTAAATTTGTCGGGGGTTGAAACTTTACTTGATAAAATTACTTTTAATATGGATTTAGAAGTTGATAACCTAATGTATAGTAAAACTATAAAAGATAGTTTTAACAAACAATTAGAAAAAATGTATGATGTTTATTTATTAAAATACGGGGAAACATCACAAATCCATGAGGCTTTAAGGCATGCGGCAAATGCCGAAAGTTTGAATGATCCAATGTTTGATTTATATAATACTTTAAGGGATGAATGTAATAAACGTCAACGTCGTAACACTCCGGTAGTGAACTCGGGAGGTATGGTCTTACAAACTTTTTATCCACCATGACTCCACAAGATTTTAAAAATTTTGACTTGTTGGCTTGGTGGAAAGGTAAGGAAGATCAATTTCCCATCCTATCCATCATGACCCGAGATTTACTAACCGTCCAAGCTTCCACTGTAGCTTCGGAATCTGCTTTTCTGTTAGTGGCAGGGTTATATCAATAAGACGAACTCGACTCACTCCACAGGCGGTTGAAATGTCAATTTGCTTGAAAGATTATTTGGATGCCGCGAAAAGAGTACAAGACAAACTCTCACTTGAAGGAGAACTGAATACGAAACAAAATTATACGAGGACGAGGTAGAGAGCGGATTGACACCTGGAATGACCGATGATGAAGCGGCATATGATGACTACCTTCGTAACAGTTCCGGTTCTGGTGGCGAAGAATAAACGTACAAGTATGTAACGGACGAACGAAGAAACGACTATGCTAAATGTTTAGTTTTTAAAAACTATTATTTAAACTTGTATGTTGTTTAAATTATATAAATGTTTTATATAGTTCACTTTTATTATATATCTCACTTTGATTCTTTGATTAATTTTATAAATATTTAAATATACATCTTTAATATAAATAATAATATGATTATATATTTTATAACAAAAAATTGTATAAATTAATATAATATACAAAAAATTGTATATATATTTCAACAAAAAGTTTTAAATTTTCTTTGAATTTGAAAAATTAATTATTATATGAATTAAAAATATAAACGAACCGGTTTGGGCCCGAACCGGTTTCCAAACCGACCTAAACCGGTTTGGTAGGGTTGGGATTTTGGGTTTAGAAACCGGTTTCCAACCCGAACCGGTTTAAGGCCAAATCGGTTTGACCGGAGTTGACCAAACCGGTTTCGGTTTGGACCCCAAACCAGTTTGGGGAAAAACCTGGTTTGTACACCTCTACACATAACGTAAGGATTGATTTCTTGTTCTAAATATTACACAAGAAAGTAAAAGGATTGATTTGTAGTTATAACACATTAAAGCAACAAATGACTTTGATACCAAATAGGTAAACAAAACTAAGTAGCAATCATAAACATAATTAAAATTTATACCAAACTAAAACTTCAAAACGAAAAGGAAAGAAAACCTGACGAATTTGTGTGTTTGAGTTCCTAATCACTAAACAAACACATAGCGTAAAAATATGTTTCCTCTATGGAGCCTAGCAATGGAGACTCTAGATGCTAGTTGAGAAGGCCGGAGAAGAATGAAAGGAACATAAAGGTGGGTGTGTAACCAGTGAACCAGGGCCGTGGCCATGGTATAACTTGGTTTTAAAAACTTAAAAACATAAACAAAAAGAAACCCCCAAATCCAAATAAACCCTAGAACGATTTGATCCAAATTGAAGGTCAATTCGATTCTGTAAATGTTAATAATCATGGGGCTTTTGTTCCCTATGTAGAAACGAGTGATTAGGTGTGTTCAATTACCCGGTTTGCTTTGAAATGATGTTAAGAACACACGAAGAACAAGCCGCGGCCGAAGGTGCACGATTGATGAGCAATTGACAATGATAATCAAATTAAACTTGTGGGTAGCTTCGAATGATGAATTAGACTCAAAACCCCTTATCAATTCCAGTTCAAATTGTCGAAATGGTGATGTTCAAGTAGGTTGCAGGTCGCGATATAGGAGAGAATCGAATGTGAAGTTTTTGTGAGTTTCAGGTGCAATTGGAAGCAGTAATCGATTAGGAGTAGTTAGATGATTGTTTAGGTTCATTTAATTAGACTATTATTAGGGTTTAATGCCCGAACGGCTATAGGATTAAAGGCATCGGTTATTCTTTCGATTGAGCTTTGTAACCGGTGTTTAAACATGATTAATAGATGCATTCAAGTTCGAAAGATGTTCTAGAAGGATTTGGGAACGGTTTTGGATCAAGAATCGATCGATTTCGGTTGTTTTTGGACTCGCCGGAGTCCGGCCGGAGTGTGACCGGCCCTTGGCCGGAAACACGGGGTTAAATGTGGGCAGGGGGTTGGGTTGTAACTTTTAAAATTACCCATTGGCCCTTGTAGTTTAGTTTGTTATTATTTTATGCACAAAACTTTCTTTTAAAGTTGACAAACAAACCCCCTAACTTATTTAATTTAAGTTTTAAACATTTTCAAGTTTAATAATTTTTTGCAAATAATTATTATTATTGCAGGACCGGTGAAGGGTATGCACTTACAACACAACAACACAATGAGGAGAGTTGCTTAGAACACTTAACAAATCAAATAGGGAAATGGTTAACTTGTTAATGAAAGATGCTAAGAACACAAGTAAATATGAGACAGAACAAGATGGCAAACAACACAAGTAGTTGGTTTTCAAGAATGTTGTATATTGCTTCTCAAGTTCTATTACAAATGTTATAAAGCATAAAGGAAAGTTACAAGTACTTGAGATACATATACTACATCTTACAGCCGGTCATACTTTGAAAGCCAACTGGATACAATTGACATAGATAACTATAAAATCAAATGTAAAGTCAAAAGGCAGATCTGCCTTTTGACTAGTGACTATGACATGCCATAGCTCACATCCTAATTATTACAAAAAGGATAAAAGTATATAAAGTAGAAAGCATGGACTCAAGACCTCAATGTACAGTTACCAAAAGCATGGACCTTTTCACCAACTCATGTAAGTTGGTGACTTTACAGAGTAGCAGCGGAAAGGTGGTCCAGCTTTATGGTAAAGTACATCAGATAAAGGCATATCTCTAAAAGTCTTCGGAAGAAATCTGTCTTCACTCTTTGGTTTCGGAAGACTTTGTCTTTGAAGCTTCGGAAGACTTTGTCTTTGAAGCTTCGGAAGACTTTGTCTTTGAAGCTTCGGAAGACTTCACTTTTGGCTTCGGAAGATGTTGGTCTTGGCTTCGGAAGATTTTACAATCAGAATATTTCTAGTGCATGGTGTAAAACTTCCGAAGCATTTCTACTTCTGTTCTTTAGTGCATGCATGCAGAGAGACTTTGGATGTTTTGGCTGCATCAAACTTATAGGAATCCTTACAAACTCCCCTAGGCTGATGCTACCAAAACATTTAGAAGATCTTCAGATGTTGGTAGTCTTCAGGATGATGATGACCATACCCTTCTTCATCAGATGGTCAGGATCACTCAGACTCTCATAATATCTTCTCATCTCAAAGAGATCATGCAGAGGTAAGTTGATTATGTCTTGCCATGTATAGACATTCTCAACACCTTGATCTCTGATCACATGCCATCTCTCTGGATTAGTAGTGAAGGTCCATGATAAGATGGGTGTCTCAGCTGCAAGAGGAGCCACTTGAATTGGAGTTGATTGGGCTGCCTCTTCACGCACTTCCTCAGGTTGATCTGACTCAGCCTGAGGTGTAGAGGTGGATGATTCAGGCTTCTTCCTCTTTGACTTTGGTTTGGAAGCCATCCTCTTCTTCCTCTTAGAAGACTTTAACTGAGAAGACTGGTCTTCAGCACCTTGTTGATCATCCTTGTCTTTCTCAGTTGGGTGTTCCTCCCTCACAGGTTCAGAAGGAGAGGGAGTTTGACCCCGCTATGGATCAGAAGATGAAGCTTGCTGAGGCTCAGTAGGAGGTCCAGGTTGTGTTGTCTCAGGTTGTTCAACCTTAACCTCCACTTCAGGTGGGATTTGACTTGGAGGAGAGTGTAACACCCGGAAATTTTCTTTGAAGCCGACGAAAGAAGAAAAAGAAATAAAGTCCAAAGTCGAGGGACCAAACTCACCAACGAGAGAAACTTCGATGAATGGGGGTATAAAAGGGGGAGGGCAGCCCACACCCTCCCCATTCTTGCCATTTTCAGCCAAAGAGAGGGAGAAGAGAAGGAGAAAAGAGGAGAAAAGCTTGGTTCGGGTGGATTCGAGCGTGGAAATCGTCGTGTGTTGGAGCTGTACAAGATAGTCTATATTATCAACACAGTCAAAGTCAACAAAAGTCAACATCACGGTCAAAGTCAACGCAAAAGTCAAACCGGACACGTTCGAGACGAAGAACCGAGACGAGACGTTGAAGATTTAGATGACTAGGAGTTTTATTGTAATAAATATATTTTGTGTGAACAAAATATATTTTATCTTGTTTTTAGTCATTTTTATGTTTTATATGTAATTTCATTAATTAGCCTAAGTCTAGGGGGTTAAATGTAATTAGTGAATACTATATTCACTATAAATAGCCTAATTGTTATTAGGATTAGGCTAATGGTTGAATGACCAATTGATTGGGGGTTTTCACTTTCTACAAATTATATGCAATCAATATAGATCAAAAGGGGTTTTATTGTGTTTATCATTATTTTGATCTAATTCTTCATGATTTGATTCAAGTTTGATCATCCTGGAGTTACAATTTGGTATCAGAGCCATTTTGGATCAAATTCATTGAAGATTTGAAGATTTTTAGAGAGAGAAATTGGGGTTTTTTGTTCAATATCAATATTTCATCAATTTCGGATCAAATTTGAGTGTATTTGATATGGAATTTGATTGAATTTTGCTTGTTATTGGTTGGGAAAGCTCTGTTAATCATCAGATCTCAAATCCATTAAGATTTAGGCGATTTCAGATTGATTTCTTGTTGAAAAAGTCTTCCAGATTCATCCAGCGAAACTACATATTCATCCAGCGAAACTGCATTCTCTTTCAGCGAAACTACAAGTGTTTTACACTTTGTAGTTAGTTTCTGCATCTCAGCGAAAGTAGGGATCTTGAACGAAAGTTCAACAGTGCTTGTGTGCATTTTACAAGCGAAATTGCTGTCGAAAGTATCATTGAACGAAAGTTCAAGCTTGTTTCGTGCGAAATTGCCGGCGAATCTAAGCAGTCTCAAGCATTTGGTTAGCGAAACTGCTGCCGAAATTGCCAGCGAAACTACTGTCGGCTCAGCGAAACTAGAGTTCACAACGAAACTAGCTCTGCGAAACTATAATTTTGGCGAAACTATCATTTCTTCAGCGAAATTCGAATGTTAAAGATGACTTTTTCCCTTTAGTTGGGATTAATTGAGTTCATCCCGATAATGAAATTTTCCCAGTTGCTAAGATTGTCTAGCGTGACATTTAAAAAATAATATTATTCCCGGGGGAGAATTATTTTACAAATTTTGGGAAAAATATTTTTGGATGGGTTAATTGCAATAAAAAAATAAAAATAAAAAATGGCCTTTGCAGAACTGTTTAAATCCTTCAAATCTGATAATCTAACAATTGCACAATGTCGCTTTGATAAGTTTGCAGCTTTAAAGAATGAAAGGATGTCCGATTTTCTTGATCGTTTTGTTAGGCCGCTGAATCGGTAGACATCCGAGCATGTTCTTGACGGAAGGAAACAAAATCAAAACCAAGAGACAAACAATAAACACGATCTATAATAAAATGGTTTCATTGATAAAACCTAATGATTACAAGATCGTTACAACATAATATTCACGACTCTTGGCAAGGGGAGATCGAGCATGATCTCCCCTCTCATCCGGCAGCCCTAGGCCCCGGGTAGACTCCCTCTCAAATCCTTAACTCTCTACACATTGAAACTGGTATATATAGGCCTCGACCCATATTAGATGCGACTGGGCCCATTCGTGCGATTGGACACGACTGGACCATGCGTATGGTTCAATCGTGAGACTGGACCATACTTATGGTTCAGTCTTACGAATGTCCCAATCGCATCTCTCAGTCGCATGGCTGGTCCATTAGCATGGCTCAGTCGTACGACTGAGTCTCATTCGCATATGCTCCTGCGAATGACCCAGTTTCATGTGTTTACAACATATCAGGTGTATTACATTAAGCCTAGACTATTCGACAAGCGACGAACACACTATATATGACAATATATGCTTCAACAAATTCCCCTTGGACGTTGCTTGCGAATAGTAGATAACACCTCTTACAATCTTCAGTCAATCTTTGCTCTGGTTGCCAATAGAATCAAACAAAAAACCATATTAGCCAACGTTGTAGATCCGTCAGGTTGCTACAGTTCCCTGAAAATGAATTTAGGCACAATAGTGTGACATCCGTCACTTTAAGGTCCGTCAATTGACGTGTTTGACCGTCATCTATTCTATATTTGGTCATTTCTCATCATTATTTGACTCATTATGTGGATATCAGGCGTGCAATATTATCGTTGTGTGTGCATTCGTTATAACCGTGTGAAGACCTTAAAAAGACCTTTAAAACTTTCATTTTTGAAAACGTCAAATATATCATTTTATAAATATAATAAATGTTTTAATATAACCATTTCTTAAGTCATGACAACATTAAATATACTTTTACAATTAATATAAAACATCTAATAAAGTCGTTTTTCAACCGAACAAAATTTGGGAAAACGCGGGGGTTAAGTGCAGGGACTAAACTTGTAATTTTGTAAGCTTGGGCTGGGTATAAATACCCCTTTTCCAGCCCTAATCTTCATTATCACCATCTTCTTCATCTTCATCTCTTTCACACACAAAAACACCATCTTAACACCAAATCCAACCCGAGAGGTCTTGTTTTCTTCGTCTTGACACCGTCTACAGCCTAGACTACTTCTCTCTAGCAGGTAGTTGTCTTTGGTTGATCGTTTTCTAGCCTTTCACGGCTGTCCAAAACTAGGGTTTCGGGTGTTCGGGTTCAACCCGAACACACAAGGTCGTATGGGTGCGTGTGAGGTCTCTTTGCTTGTGTTTTATGCTTGTGTATGTTTGTTGAGTGTTTCTGGAGGTCCTTGTGGTGTAAAACCCGTGTTTAGAGCAGCTCGGGGGCTGCTCCTCCCGACCACAGTCGCGATTCTGCAGATCAGGCGACTGTGTCATCTATGCGATTGAGCCGTGCGACTGAGTGGGTCGTGCGACTGGATCATGCGTCTGAGTCAATCGCGCGACTGAGTACTGCGACTAGGCATGTCGTGCGACTGAGTTGTGCGACTGAGTGTCTGTGTGCGAATGAGTTATGCGATTGAGTGTTTGTGTGCGATTGAGTCAGGTGACCGACTGAATGTGTGCGAATGAATGTGATTCGCACGACTGGGGTCCAATCGCACGAATGAAGGTTCAGTCGTACGAAAGTAGCTAATTCGCACGATTGAAGGTTGATTCGTGCGCATGGAAGTTGAGTCGTGCGAATGGGTGTTGTGTGGTACGACTGAAGGCCAATCATACGAATGAAGGCTCAATCGTACGAATGAAGCTGATTCGCACGATTGAGGGTTGATTCGCACGAATGGAGGTTGAGTCGTGCGTCTGACCTTGTTATGCGACTGAAATTGTTGTGTTTGACCTCTTATGCGTGGCGTGAGTATGTCGTGTGGTGTCGAGGTAACACTAACACAATAATGCCATTGTTTGGCCACAAAGATTAAAGTCAACGTGAGAAAGGGCACAGAAACTATTTTGAGCAAAATTTAACTAACGCTTTACGAACGACTAAATTGATTTATAACTATTGACACTTATTCAATATTCTTTCGATTAACAACGATACTTTTACTTAAACATCATCATTAGTGGCAACAATGTCTGGTACTTGGATCTACATAAGAACTAGTACGTGTGTCAGTCTGTGTGTGTTGTACGCGACCCATCCGATACGACCCGAACCGACCCATCATTATTGCGCGCTTATACATATATCATATCATTAATGCTATACAATAACTGTCAATAGGTGTTTGACTGTTTATTTGCATTCAACATTTGGGATACATCGCTCATACATACTTACCACCTAACAAGTGAGTTTCGTGGCCCCTTTTTACGCTTATACAATATTTCAATCATTTACAAATTGGGGGAAAAGTATGCTTACACAATTTTTATGCTGTACAACTTACATACATTTTACATACAAGGAATCAACGTGATACTGTGTTGCAAGTACTATTTGGTACATGCTTGGGTCTGCTGTGTGGTTCTATCTTTGCAACTATTTAATTCCAGTGTGGGAACCGACGGTTAGGTATTGGTAGTACTACTGGGTTGACACCCCCACCCTCGTTCGATGGTATACTAGTTGGTACCATCAGTGGCCAGGAACGGGCCCTTGGGTGAATATATGCCGACAATTTCTTTGTGTACGTCGCTAGGTTTGGTTGCAAAGCTCATGTCATGTGATATTTACTTGTGTAATAACTGTATTCACGGTATTCCGACGCGCTATTTATTACAGCATCTCTTACATTTTTATTACATAAACCTGCGAGCTCACCAACAATTTTGTTGACCGTTTTAAGCATATCTTTTCAGGTGATCATGCAAGTCCAGGAATCTAGGTGTGCTGCCTTAGTGGAGACCCTAGGATGCATTTTTGGGACTTAGCTCATTTTGATAAACAATCTTTTTGAACAATGTTATCGCATGTAAACAATTATCAACATTTGAAATTTGTTCCCGGGTTGTGGGAATTAACATTTACATTTTCATCTTATGTGAATATGTGTTATCATTATCATGTTGCTTATGGCTATGTTGTCGTGAACATTGACTAGCCACGACACAAGTCCCCTTGTTGTCGGGTGTCGTCATGACACACTTGTCATCATTTATTTATATTGCTCTCTATCGCTTACCATGTGTTATGACGATCCCGGTCTCGTTACATCCCTGTGTTTCCGCTTTTAGCGGGGGTGTGACAGATTGGTATCAGAGCCATTGGTTATAGAGAATTAGGCAATACGCTTGACCTAGACTATAACCTAGGAACCTTCATGTAGATTTGCATGCTAGGACTCTGTATGCATATTATATCTCGTGTATGTGTTCCTCGCTGCTTGATTTGTTCATCTATTTGTTATGTGATCTTTCTACCCTATGAGAGAGCCCTTGTGCTCACTCTTTTATGGGAATGCTTCTATTGGATCTTCCGTTCCCTCTGCGCGCCGAGTTAGTTTATCAGATCCGGGTATTAAACCCGAAGAGATCATCACAGATCATGCTATTGCGCTTGACCTTGGACATTGAGATTAACTCTGAGGAGGTATATGTCTGAAACCTCGAAAGATGAGGAAATAGACAACCTCCGCTAGACTAAATGTGATTGTATGCATGGACTTACAACTGTTATGATGGATTATTATGGATATGATGTAAAGGAAAGTCGGATGTCATGTAACCGGATCAGGCATCATTCTCGGTACATCGTGGGTGTGGTGGGAACGCTGCGGGGAACCCTATATATAAACATCACCGGTATACCGAGAATATGCTTGAAATGGGCTGCATGGTGGTCTGGCTGACCGGAACATGAACATTGGAATTTGATAAGTGGAATACTTTTGTATCTTATGGTGACTAAAGTTTACATGTTACCTCTTTTATGATTAGAACATGCCGCCTCGAAGAGTCACCCGTAGCAGTAGTGGCGGGAGTGAAGCCCCAAGGGGCAGAGGCCGAGGCAGAGCACCAAGAGCAAACGATGCTCCTGCCAGTAACAGTCAAGGAACAGGGAACGCCGACATGGCAGCCCTGATCGCTCAGCAATTGGCCGCACTGATTCCTACTATCGTGGCCCAAGTGAGCGACGCACTTCAACAACACCACCCTCACGGGGATGGTGGCAACGATGATGGAGCCCAAGGTGGGATTGAAACTGAAACGGGAAACGGGAACCCGACTGGAAACGAGAGCAACCAGGAAACCGGAAATGGTGGTACTGCCGGTATTGAAACTGGAGTGGTTAATGCTCGTCGGGGATGCTCGTACAAGGAGTTCGTGGCTTGTAAGCCAAGGGAATTCGACGGGAAAGGTGGGGCGATAGCCCTAACCAGGTGGTTGGAAAAGATGGAGGCAGTGATCGACATCAGTGAGTGCCTCGACAGCCAGAGGATCAAGTACGCTACTTGTTCTCTACAGGGTAAAGCCCTAACCTGGTGGAACACCCAGATTCAAGCACGAGGAAGAGAGTCTGCGATGCAAATGTCGTGGGACGAGTTCAAAGCTTTGATTACCGAGGAATACTGCCCTCTCAACGAGATGCAGAAGCTGGAGCATGAGTTCTGGAATCATGCTATGGTGGGGGCAGGGCATGCAGCTTATACTGATCGTTTTCATGAGCTGGCAAGATTGGTTCCGCATCTGGTTACGCCGGAATCAAAGAGGATCGAGAGATACATCTGGGGACTCGCGCCTCAAATTAGAGCTATGGTCACAGCAGCCGCTCCTCCTACTATTCAGAGCGCAATTCTGAAAGCTGGCGCTCTGACTGATGAGATGGTTAGGACAGGGGTTTTGGGCCGAGGGGCCGAGAAGAGGAAGGATGTTGGGGAATCGAGCCGGTCGAGTGCCGGAAGGTTTGAGAAGAGGTCTAAGCCGACCAGGAATTTTGTGGCCGTGTCTCAGGCCAGAAGAGAGTATGTGGGGCCGCACCCCAAATGTGAAAGGTGCAATTATCATCATCCCCCAGGAACGCAGTGCCGGGTGTGCGCTAACTGTAAGCGCCCGGGTCATTTGGCAAGAGATTGCAGAACTGCGCCAAATCTTGTAGCACCCGTCAACGCGGTTAACCCCGCCGGGAATGCAAGGGCTTGCTTTGAGTGTGGGAGCCCCGATCACTACAGGAACATGTGCCCCAGGCTGAATCGGGCACCGGGTCAACAGGGGAACAACCAGCAGCAGGTGTTGGCTATCGCTGGGAATCAAGGCCCGGCTACTCAGGGAAACGCAGCTCGGGGACGTGCATTCGTCATTGGAGCCAATGATGCTCGTCAGGACCCGAATGTTGTCACGGGTACGCACTTACTCAATCATCACTTCGCATCTATATTATTTGATACTGGAGCAGACAATAGTTTCATATCTTCTGAGTTTGTGCAATTACTTGATTTGAGTCCTAGTAGGCTAGAAACTAGCTACTCTGTAGAAATGGCCAATGGTAGGGTTGCTCAGGCCGATGAGATTATTAGGAAGTGTTCGTTGACGCTGGAGGATCATACCTTTGAGATAGATTTGATACCCTTCGAGTTAGGAAGCTTCGATGTGATCGTGGGTATGGATTGGTTGTCGCAGAATGGAGCAGAGATTGTCTGTCGAGACAAGGTAGTACGTATCCCTATGCCAAACGGGGAAGTACTCAAGGTTCAGGGAGAACGACCGGGTAAGAGTTTAAAGCTTATTTCCTGCATGAAAGCACGCCAGAGTCTACGAAAGCAGTGCTACGCTTTTCTGGCTCATGTGGTTGAAAAGAAGAGGAGGAAAGGAAACTGGTGGATATTCCAGTGGTACGGGATTACCCAGAAGTATTTCCAGATGACTTGTCTGGTTTACCTCCTCCACGACAGGTGGAATTCCGTATTGAGTTGGTTCCTGGAGCTACACCGGTAGCGAAAACGCCATATCGACTAGCGCCATCCGAGATGCAAGAGTTGTCTAGTCAGTTACAGGAACTACTGGAGAAGGGTTTTATTCGACCGAGTCATTCGCCGTGGGGAGCGCCGGTACTATTTGTCAAGAAGAAGGATGGATCGTTCCGTATGTGCATCGATTACCGTGAACTGAACAAGTTAACGGTGAAGAACCGATATCCTCTCCCCAGGATCGACGATTTATTTGATCAGCTGCAAGGAGCTTCGTATTTTTCAAAGATCGATCTTCGTTCTGGTTATCATCAGCTAAGGGTTTTCGAGGACGACATACCGAAGACTGCGTTCAGGACTCGTTATGGGCATTACGAGTTCTTGGTCATGCCGTTCGGGTTGACTAACGCACCAGCTGTGTTCATGGATCTAATGAATCGGGTGTGCAAACCTTACTTGGATAAGTTCGTGATCGTGTTCATAGACGATATACTTATCTATTCCCGATCAAAAGAGGATCATGTAGAACATCTTCGGGCAATTCTGGAGCTGCTACGCGAAGAGAAACTTTTCGCCAAGTTCTCAAAGTGTGAGTTTTGGCTGCGGGAAGTAAAGTTTTTGGGTCATGTGGTTAATGAGGACGGGATTCACGTAGATCCCGGCAAGATCGAAGCGGTGAAGAAATGGGATACGCCCCAGACACCATCAGAGATACGGCAATTCTTAGGATTGGCCGGTTATTATCGTCGCTTCATCGCGAATTTCTCAAAGATCGCGCAACCGTTAACCCTGCTTACTCAGAAAGACAAGAAGTTTGACTGGGGATATGCACAAGAGCAAGCGTTCCAAACGTTGAAAGAGAAGTTGTGCAACGCGCCAATATTGTCTCTCCCAGACGGAACAGATGATTTTGTGGTCTACTGCGATGCGTCACATCAAGGATTGGGATGTGTATTGATGCAGAAGGACAAGGTGATTGCCTACGCTTCGCGACAACTTAAAGTGCACGAAAAGAACTACACCACTCATGATCTTGAGTTGGGCGCTGTAGTATTTGCACTCAAGATTTGGAGGCATTACTTGTATGGCACCAAATGCATCATTTTCACTGATCATAAGAGCCTTCAACATATTCTGGATCAGAAGGAACTCAACATGCGCCAACGACGTTGGGTAGAGCTTCTTAGCGACTACGATTGTGAAATCCGGTATCATCCGGGGAAAGCTAACGTGGTGGCTGATGCCTTAAGCCGTAAAGAACGTGTGAAACCACTGCGTGCACGAGCGTTGGGTTTGACCATCCAAACCAACTTGAAAGCTCAGATTCAAATTGCACAGAGTGAGGCATTGAAAGAAGAAAACCTTGCGGGAGAAGAATTCCGGGGGTTAGATAAACAGATGATTCGCAAGGATGACGGTATTCAGTACTTCATGGATCGCATATGGGTACCCAAATGGGGAGGTGTTCGAACCTTAGTCATGGATGAAGCCCACAAGACGCGATATTCTATTCATCCTGGTGCAGACAAGATGTATCATGATCTTAAGGATCTATACTGGTGGCCAGGCATGAAGAAAGACATTGCCTTATACGTCAGCCAATGCTTGACGTGTTCGAAAGTCAAAGCTGAACATCAGAAGCCATCGGGATTATTACAGCAACCTGAAATTCCCGAGTGGAAATGGGAGAACATAGCTATGGATTTCATTACCAAACTCCCTAGAACAAACAGCAGTCATGACTCGATATGGGTCATTGTAGATCGAATGACAAAATCAGCACATTTCTTGCCTATCCGAGAAGATTACAAGATGGATAAGTTGGCGAGATTGTACATCAAAGAGGTCGTGACACGGCACGGGGTGCCGGTGTCAATCATATCCGACCGTGATAGCAGATTCACTTCACGTTTTTGGCAACGCTACAGAAAGCGATGGGCACTCGATTAGACATGAGTACAGCCTATCACCCTCAAACAGATGGCCAAAGTGAACGCACTATACAGACGCTAGAAGACATGTTGAGAGCGTGTGTAATGATTTTGGAGGTAGCTGGGATGCTCATTTACCATTGATTGAGTTCTCCTACAACAACAGCTACCATACAAGCATTGGATGCGCTCCATTTGAAGCGTTGTATGGAAGGAAATGCAGATCTCCCGTTTGTTGGGCCGAAATTGGTGAGAGTCAACTGACAGGCCCAGAGATCATCCAAGAAACAACAGACAAGATTTTCCAAATCAAAGATCGACTTAAAGCCGCGCGAGATCGCCAAAAGAGCTATGCCGACAATCGTCGGAAGCCTCTAGAATTCAATGTTGGGGATCGTGTGTTACTCAAAGTTTCCCCTTGGAAAGGAGTCGTTCGATTCGGAAAGAAAGGGAAGTTAGCCCCAAGATATGTTGGACCATTTGAGATCACTGAAAGGATCGGTCCAGTGGCTTACCGGTTAAGGTTGCCACAAGAGCTTAGCGGTGTACATGATACATTTCACGTGTCAAACCTCAAGAAATGTTTGGCCGATGAATCCCTTCATGTGCCAATCGAGGAAATCAAGTTGATGACAAGCTTCATTTTGTTGAAGAACCCATTGAGATCATGGATCGAAAGGTCAAGCAACTGAAGCGCAGTAGGATACCTATTGTTCGCGTAAGGTGGAATTCAAAACGAGGGCCAGAGTTTACATGGGAACGTGAAGATCAGATGAAACTCAAATATCCACATCTTTTCGAGGATGACACTCTTGGACCTAACTCCAGCTGAATTTCGGGACGAAATTCTCTCAACTGGGGGATACTGTGACATCCGTCACTTTAAGGTCCGTCAATTGACGTGTTTGACCGTCATCTATTCTATATTTGGTCATTTCTCATCATTATTTGACTCATTATGTGGATATCATGTGTGCAATATTATCGTTGTGTGTGCATTCGTTATAACCGTGTGAAGACCTTAAAAAGACCTTTAAAACTTTCATTTTTGAAAACGTCAAATATATCATTTTATAAATATAATAAATGTTTTAATATAACCATTTCTTAAGTCATGACAACATTAAATATACTTTTACAATTAATATAAAACATCTAATAAAGTCGTTTTTCAACCGAACAAAATTTGGGAAAACGCGGGGGTTAAGTGCAGGGACTAAACTTGTAATTTTGTAAGCTTGGGCTGGGTATAAATACCCCTTTTCCAGCCCTAATCTTCATTATCACCATCTTCTTCATCTTCATCTCTTTCACACACAAAAACACCATCTTAGCACCAAATCCAACCCAGAGGTCTTGTTTTCTTCGTCTTGACACCGTCTACAGCCTAGACTACTTCTCTCTAGCAGGTAGTTGTCCTTGGTTGATCGTTTTCTAGCCTTTCACGGCTGTCCAAAACTAGGGTTTCGGGTGTTCGGGTTCAACCCGAACACACAAGGTGGTATGGGTGCGTGTGAGGTCTCTTTGCTTGTGTTTTATGCTTGTGTATGTTTGTTGAGTGTTTCTGGAGGTCCTTGTGGTGTAAAACCCGTGTTTAGAGCAGCTCGGGGGCTGCTCCTCCCGACCACAGTCGCGATTCTGCAGATCAGGCGACTGGGTCATCTATGCGATTGAGCCGTGCGACTGAGTGGGTCGTGCGACTGGATCATGCGTCTGAGTCAATCGCGCGACTGAGTACTGCGACTAGGCATGTCGTGCGACTGAGTTGTGCGACTGAGTGTCTGTGTGCGAATGAGTCATGCGATTGAGTGTTTGTGTGCGATTGAGTCAGGTGACCGACTGAATGTGTGCGAATGAATATGATTCGCACGACTGGGGTCCAATCGCACGAATGAAGGTTCAGTCGTACGAAAGTAGCTAATTCGCACGATTGAAGGTTGATTCGTGCGCATGGAAGTTGAGTCGTGCGAATGGGTGTTGTGTGGTACGACTGAAGGCCAATCATACGAATGAAGGCTCAATCGTACGAATGAAGCTGATTCGCACGATTGAGGGTTGATTCGCACGAATGGAGGTTGAGTCGTGCGTCTGACCTTGTTATGCGACTGAAATTGTTGTGTTTGACCTCTTGTGCGTGGCGTGAGTATGTCGTGTGGTGTCGAGGTAACACTAACACAATAATGCCATTGTTTGGCCACAAAGATTAAAGTCAACGTGAGAAAGGGCACATAAACTATTTTGAGTAAAATTTAACTAACGCTTTACGAACGACTAAATTGATTTATAACTATTGACACTTATTCAATATTCTTTCGATTAACAACGATACTTTTACTTAAACATCATCATTAGTGGCAACAATGTCTGGTACTTGGATCTACATAAGAACTAGTACGTGTGTCAGTCTGTGTGTGTTGTACGCGACCCATCCGATACGACCCGAACCGACCCATCATTATTGCGCGCTTATACATATATCATATCATTAATGCTATACAATAACTGTCAATAGGTGTTTGACTGTTTATTTGCATTCAACATTTGGGATACATCGCTCAAACATACTTACCACCTAACAAGTGAGTTTCGTGGCCCCTTTTTACGCTTATACAATATTTCAATCATTTACAAATTGGGGGAAAAGTATGCTTACACAATTTTTATGCTGTACAACTTACATACATTTTACATACAAGGAATCAACGTGATACTGTGTTGCAAGTACTATTTGATACATGCTTGGGTCTGCTGTGTGGTTCTATCTTTGCAACTATTTAATTCCAGTGTGGGAACCGACGGTTAGGTATTGGTAGTACTACTGGGTTGACACCCCCACCCTCGTTCGATGGTATACTAGTTGGTACCATCAGTGGCCAGGAACGGGCCCTTGGGTGAATATATGCCGACAATTTCTTTGTGTACGTCGCTAGGTTTGGTTGCAAAGCTCATGTCATGTGATATTTACTTGTGTAATAACTGTATTCACGGTATTCTGACGCGCTATTTATTACAGCATCTCTTACATTTTTATTACATAAACCTGCGAGCTCACCAACAATTTTGTTGACCGTTTTAAGCATATCTTTTCAGGTGATCATGCAAGTCCAGGAATCTAGGTGTGCTGCCTTAGTGGAGACCCTAGGATGTATTTTTGGGACTTAGCTCATTTTGATAAACAATCTTTTTGAACAATGTTATCGCATGTAAACAATTATCAACATTTGAAACTTGTTCCCGGGTTGTGGGAATTAACATTTACATTTTTATCTTATGTGAATATGTGTTATCATTATCATGTTGCTTATGGCTATGTTGTCGTGAACATTGACTAGCCACGACACAAGTCCCCTTGTTGTCGGGTGTCGTCATGACACGCTTGTCATCATTTATTTATATTGCTCTCTATCGCTTACCATGTGTTATGACGATCCCGGTCTCGTTACATTCCCGTGTTTCCGCTTTTAGCGGGGGTGTGACAAATAGCTTTCGTTTAATTTGCAGAACACCATCATAGCAGCAAGATTCCTCATATGACTGATTTTTCCAGATAATGATATGAACAGTTTTCCATTGCTTCAATCTTCACACATGCTAACCTGATTAACATTAACACCTGTAGAAATTCCCCCTCAAATTCAGCATATCCCAATATATAGACATTGTGCTCTCCTGGCGTCTTCACACGGTGTATTGGGCAAAAGTAGAGGGTTCCAATCCACAGCTGACAATCTCAACCAAATCAGCATGCACTCAGATTCATCATCAGAAACCGGCTCACATCATCACTTTCTAGTTGCGTTTTCAACTTCTCTAAACATGGATTCCCCCTAAGAGTCAGAATCCTCTCTGTGCGGATAAATAAAACTTGATTGGCCCATAAGTAGTCAGATGCTCCTGACTACCCCACAAAATCAGCACCGACTGCTGACATCTTCTATTCTCTCTTTTGTGTTCTCTACATTCACCTATTCTGGAAGTCCAACGAATAATGGGGTATCCATCGAACTTATTTGACAAAAGAACCTCAGGGTGAATGTGCTTTGCTCATCCTCAAATCTGTGCAAGAGGCAGTTCCAGACCTTTTTTTTTGGGTCTGGAACACCGTTCATCCGTATGACGTGGAGGACAAATATCACATTCATGTGAATGGATGATACGAATGATATATTCGTGAGACTGGTCATAAGACTGGTCCAGTAGCATGACTGGTCATAAGACTGGTCCAGTAGCATGACTGGTCATAAGACTGGTCCAGTAGCATGACTGGTCATAAGACTGGTCCAGTAGCATGACTGGTCATAAGACTGGTCCAGTAGCATGGTCCAGTCGTACGAATGGTCCATTAGCATGGTCCAGTCGCACGAATGGTCCATTAGCATGGTCCAGTCGCACGAATGGTCCATTAGCATGGTCCAGTCGCACGAATGGTCCATTAGCATGGTCCAGTCGCACGAATGGTCCATTAGCATGGTCTAGTCGCACAAATGGTCCATTAGCATTGTCCAGTGGCACGAATGGTCCAGTCACACGAACGGGTCTTCACGCAGATTTTCAGATCTGCAGCCGCCATGGCTGCCAAAAACCCTAATCCGACGAATTTTACATGAACCGAAACAAAATAGACATCATCAGATTCGCAAGGGTGATCATAACGTGGTTCCGGGTTCGATTTTAACATAGAAACAACCACGTAACAAGATCTGAACAAAACACGAAGAACATGAAGTGGGTTTAACGTCAAGAATCTGAAATAAATCCAGAAATCAAGAGCTCGGGTTGCTAGAATGATTGTTAGATCATTCCAGCAGTAACTGGCTCTGATACCAATTGTTAGACCGCTGAATCGGCAGACATCCGAGCATGTTCTTGACGGAAGGAAACAAAATCAAAACCAAGAGACAAACAATAAACACGATCTATAATAAAATGGTTTCATTGATAAAACCTAATGATTACAAGATCGTTACAACATAATATTCACGACTCTTGGCAAGGGGAGATCGAGCATGATCTCCCCTCTCATCCGGCAGCCCTAGGCCCCGGGTAGACTCCCTCTCAAATCCTTAACTCTCTACACATTGAAACTGGATATATAGGCCTCGACCCATATTAGATGCGACTGGGCCCATTCGTGCGATTGGACACGACTGGACCATGCGTATGGTTCAATCGTGCGACTGGACCATACTTATGGTTCAGTCTTACGAATGTCCCAATCGCATCTCTCAGTCGCACGGCTGGTCCATTAGCATGGCTCAGTCGTACGACTGAGTCTCATTCGCATATGCTCCTGCGAATGACCCAGTTTCATGTGTTTACAACATATCAGGTGTATTACATTAAGCCTAGACTATTCGACAAGCGACGGACACACTATATATGACAATATATGCTTCAACACGTTTTCTGTTGGTGGCAAACAATCTGAAAAAGTTTGATGTCCAATTGGGAAATCATGAACAAGTTCTAAGATTGATTGATTCCCTCCCATCAGAATGGAGCTCACACGGCAAGTCGATTAAACGAGATAGAGGTTTTCGGGATTACAAACTAATGGAGGTGATCAACAAACTGAAAGAAATGGAGTTGGATATCAAACGTCATGAGAACTATGACTCGACATATCTAACTCCAAAGATCACTTCAAACTCTAAAGAGAAATAAGAAGAGAGATCAGATGCTAGCACCAATTCTGAGGGTTTACCGAAACCTGGAACTGAAGAGGTACAAGAGGAGCAATGGGTAAAGGTAGAGCTGAGTTGAATGATGCAGTTTGTGATGCTGATAAGGAAGAGGAATGGAAGCGAAATACTAGAGATTGCAACTGCGAGAAGGCTCTTACTGCTGAAAGAGCCATCTTGGATCTTCCATACGAGACAGTTCAGGATATGTGTTCTTCTGCTTGTAAAATTCGTTTATTTGGTGTGTATAAAGCTAATAGGTTACTTTTAGATAACCAAAAGAAATTAACCACCATAAACGTAGAACTTAAAAAGAATGAAGCCAAGTATTTTATAAAATTAAATGAAGCTTTAAAAGAAAATGATCATTTAAAACAAACTCTTCTTGAAAGAAATGTTGAAATTAATCTTTTAAACGAAAGAGTCACCTTGGCTGAATTTGAAACAAGCAAACTTAAAAGAAAGCTTGATAGATGGACCATATCTGGAATGAAACAGGAAGAGCTACTATGTAAACAGAGGGGAGCTAGGATTAAAACGGGAGTGGGTTATGGTGAAAATCCATATGTCTATCCTTCTCCTAGCACCCATTGTTACTCTCCTATGCCTCAACCTCATCCATCTAATGATTTGATTAAAGCTGCATAAACTAATAGTTTAAATGCAGGTTTAAGCAGCGTTAATCTTAAAGAGGTTAGAGATGTGCAGGATTCTCCTATAGGTTTGAGATTCCTCGGGCAAGGGTCTGATAAGATTAATGACGATTCCACCTCTGGTGTTCCAAAACCAATATCAGTTACTTCTCCAACCTTCTTCAACAAATTCAAAACATGTAACATTCCTTCGTTTGTTCCTGTCAGGTTTGTCAAAGAAGGAACAGTTGTTGAATCGTCAGGCAATCAGAATTCTATAACCGAAGCCGACACAATAGGAGGTGTCAATCAAGATCCTTTGGAAGCAGATCTGTGTATACGAGACTGGATAAGCTCAGATGATGAATCAAACATAGAGGAGCGTGTTGGTTCCTCACAGATCAAGATATCTCCTGACATTGTCAAGTCTCAAAAGCTTCCAAAAGCTGAATCAAGACCAATACGGATCTCTACTCCAACAGCAAAACCACCCAGTCAATCAGTGAAGATCTCATTCACTGTTCAACACAGCAAACACCAAAACAAGCAAGAATCTGCTACAAGCTCAAAGCAATCTCCAATTCCAAATGCTTCACACAGGACTACAAAGCATCAAAAGCCTTTCAAGGCTTGTTTTGAGTGTGGAAAAGAAGGGCATGTGGTAAAGAAATGTCCTCAAAGGCTTGCTACGGATGGTAAAGGCAAAATGAATTGCTTCTCCAGCTGTAAGTCTACAAAGAATGTTCCAGATGGTAAAGGCAACACGGGTTGTTTCTCTGGATCAAGAGGTAAAAAGCACATATCTTTGAATGGTTGGATGAAAAACCCTCCATCCAAACCTTTTCATGTGAAGCCGGTTTCACATGATTCAAAGATGAAAATGACCAAAGGTTTAAAACCAAATTCTTTTCCTTCCGGTCTTAAATAGAAAATGATTTCCAAATTTAATTCATTCAAATCCAAGTTAATTGAACCGAAACAAATTTGGCAAATTAAAAAGAAGGATACAACAATCCTCGATTGTTTAAACGGTTATGTGCCGAAGCTTGTTACTTATCTTGATGAAAAAGGAACTTCCAGGACTACGATGGCCTGGGTTCCCCTTTCTAACTAATTTGTTATTGAGTGCAGGAACAATTCAGGAGGATTGTTAGTAATCCGGTTTACTGTCAGAGATTGTTCTTGATTCAAATTTGAGGCGGAACAAACAGGTTAAGGTCATGGTATTTTATCCACAATTTGGATTCTTATCTGCACAATCACAGTTCTCACTTCACAATCACTGCATATTTCTTGATAATTCATTTCTTATCTTGATAATCAATGTAGTTTGGAAGACATTCTTTGGTTAATTTTTATTTTTGTACAGTTTTATAAAAAAATTTTTAAAAAAATAAAATAAAAAAATAATAATTAAAAAAAATAGGTTTTCAAAAATAAAAATTTAGGGGGAGAGTATAGTAAATAAAAAATGAAAAGAGAACTGGGAGAAAAATGAAAAGAGAACTGGGAACTTGATTCGAGATGACAGAGAAATGATTGTATATCATCTTGAAATGCTTGTTTTTGCATGACTTGCGTTTTAAAAATGAGAAATGATAGTAACTGATGCTGTTATCTGATTTACATCTTATTTTTAATTGCAAATAATAGAAAAACAAACAGATTCTTTAATGATATGTGTCTTGTGTTTGTGCTAATCTCCTCTGCTGTACGGAAGTACTGACCTGGAGCTCTCATCGACACATGATTAAATGGTCATCTCCTTTGTTATACGTGAGTATAGACCTGGAGCTCTCACCATTTTGGTCTAAGTAGTGTCAAATCATCTAATTCATCATAGAATGTAATATTCTATTGATAATCACTTGCACACTAATGCACACGCCTTGCTCTATGAAGATCGTAACAAAATTCAAGAAATCCTGAGGTTGGGTGAGGGTTTTTGCCAAATAATTGTGGGGTCCTAGCATTCTAAAGTATTTAATCAAACCTTAACGAATCATCTGTTGCTTGTTGAAAAAGATAAGGCATGAGTTTAAGTGGACAAACATATCAACAATCATTATTGATCTGTTTGAGAATTTTAAAAATCATTCAAAGACTATAATTAGATTCAGTTATCAGTGTGATCTCATTGCTTGTCGATGTTTAAATTCATCTTTGTGCTAAAGTATATCTTGAGGATGTGATCTCATGATCGATTCAGTTCTCGGTTATAAAAAAATATATATAGATAAAAAATGTTATAATATATGTATATAATAAAAATTATAATAAATTTTCATTTCAATATTCATTTAGGTCTTCCATATTATGCTGATTACATTTTATTATTTTTCATGCATTTCATAGAAATTGAGCACAAACGAACACGGGTTCGCTTGTTTTCAAACACAAATAAACACGGGTTTATTTTGTTAAAATGAAATGATCTAATTAGAAATGTCGAGATTGTGTTTGTGAATGTGTTTTAGGTTTTTGCTGTAAGTGATGACCGATCATCAGTTGAGCAGTGTACCTGATCAGAGAACCTGTTCCTCAAGTTTGCAGAAGATACCGAGCTAGGAATCCTCCTCCTACATCTTCTGAAGCACTCGAGATTAGAGATTTGGGAAAGCTGTTCCAATATCCTCACAAAGGATGCACTCGAAAAGGGGGAGCATATAAATAGGGGGAGCTTATGAGATGAATAACTTTTCTCATCAAATTCAAAAAGCTTTAATTTGAAGATCTTTCTACTGTTGACTTCTCGGGGCTGAATTCGTATGAAGACGTTGATAATGATAGACTAAGGGGGAGTATTGTTGGAGCTGTACAAGATAGTCTATATTATCAACACAGTCAAAGTCAACAAAAGTCAACGTCACGGTCAAAGTCAACGCAAAAGTCAAACTGGACACGTTCGAGACGAAGAACCGAGACGAGACGTTGAAGATTTAGATGACTAGGAGTTTTATTGTAATAAATATATTTTGTGTGAACAAAATATATTTTATCTTGTTTTTAGTCATTTTTATGTTTTATATGTAATTTCATTAATTAGCCTAAGTCTAGGGGGTTAAATGTAATTAGTGAATACTATATTCACTATAAATAGCCTAATTGTTATTAGGATTAGGCTAATGGTTGAATGACCAATTGATTGGGGGTTTTCACTTTCTACAAATTATATGCAATCAATATAGATCAAAAGGGGTTTTATTGTGTTTATCATTATTTTGATCTAATTCTTCATGATTTGATTCAAGTTTGATCATCCTGGAGTTACATCGTGTAGCGGGTCAAATCGAAGCTCTACTCGACAGGATCGTTTGTGTGAGTTCTAGGACCCCTCTTTTACACGTTTTTGAATGATTTTGGGGCTGGAACACATCTGAAAACCATTTTTCAAGTTTTTGGGTGTAAACCCGTTTTGTATGTATGTATATGTGTATGATTCGTTTGGGGCTTGATTTCTTGCTTGGTTATGCTTGAATGAGGTCGTGGTATGCTTCCCTAAGGTTTAGGATGGTTGATTTGGGCTAAAATCGAGTTTGGAAGAGTTTGGAGGCCGAAATCGTCGGCTGCAGTTCGGGATGAACTGCATTCTGCGCACAGCTAGGGCTATGCGACTGGAGGCCCATGCGACCGAATGGCATGCGACTGGGTTCATACGCACGACAGGAGTACGACTAAGGTTCATTCGTATATGAGTAGTGCGATTGAGGGTCATACGTATGAGGGCCATACGCCTGTGAGTTGTGCGATTGAGGTTCATACGCACGAAAGGTGTGCGACTGAGGTCCATTCGCATGAAGGTCATGCGACTGAGGTCCATACGCCCAGATGTCATGCGACTGAGCTTCATTCGTGTGGGAAGCATGCGATTGGAGGCTATGCGACTGGAGGTCCATTCGCCTGAGTGTTCTCATACGCATGAGAGACCATGCGACCGAATAGGGTCCATACGCCTAAGTGACCATAGTGTTGTTTGACTTTCGGGAAGTGCGGACGTAGGCTCGGATCTTAGGGTTGTAGATGATGTGATGGGCATGGATGATGAGCTGATGATGATGACGATGCGATGCATGATGATGCGTGATGCCGTATGGTTTTATATGATGTGATGCGCGTGATTCGTGTGATGTTTGATGTCGTGTGATTGTGCATGATGTATGATATGTATGTATGATGTTGCCTTGTGTGATTGATGTTGTATGTTGTTATGTTCCTTATTATTATGTATGATGGTCTTCCCGCGAATTGCGTTGAATGTTAATGAATGTAATGAAAGTATTATGTAATGTAAAGTGGAAGATAATGAAAAGAGGAATGTAATGAATGAATGCAAGCATGAACGAACAAATGAGAGTAAGGATGGCTTGCGAAAGAAGAAAGGAGGTTCACGACTCATTGAGAGTTGTCAGCTCAACTGTGTGTGTATTATAGCGTGCGATCTTGGCTAACTCATAAGGGGACATAGACACAGTAGGGAGTTCAGTTTTGGTAACTGCTCCGATACGTGCGATGTGGTATTTACTGTGTGCTATGTAGCGTGCGATTTTGGCTACCTCATGTGGTTTATGTAGCGTGCGATCTTGGCTAACCCATGAGATGGCGTGCGATTCTGGCTAAACCCCGAGAGTTCTCACACACACAGGGGGAGTCGGTCTTGGTGACCACTCCGATGGTGCGATTTGTGCGATATGTGCGATGGAAAGCATAAGGGAAGCGTGCGATTTTGGCTAACTCATGTGGATTATGTAGCGTGCGATCTTGGCTAACCCATGAGATAGCGTGCGATTTTGGCTACCTTATGTGTGCGATCCGTGCGATCTGTACTTCGGGTACGATGATGCGAAGGTGCGATTTGAGCGAAAGTGCGATATGTATGAAATGAGCGAACGTAAGAAAAGATGTTATAACGAACGAAGCAAATGATAATGTAACGTGCGATGATTAAAGAATGAAGAATGTAACGAACGTGATGAAATAACAGATGTAATGATCCTAAACTTTACCTTAGGTACTGTGGCCAAGAGGTGCTGTGCACCGTTATAGAAGGTCTATGATAGGCCTAGGTCCGGTACCATGAACAGAAGGGTAAAGTTTATGGTTTTAATGGAAAGAAAAGATGTAATAATTAACGAATGAATGAAAGTAAGAACGTATGATAGAACGAAAGTTAGTAAACGAATGTAATGATGAAGATAATAAACATTATATATGTGTACGTATGATGTGTGAGCGCATGTATGTAAAGAATGGTTTTAACGAAAGAAAAGTATGTTTTATTATAAAACTAGAACTCACTCAGCAACGCTGACTTTGATGTGTTTTCAGGTGGCAGGTATGTTGCTGAGGATGGCACGGGGCGGCTACTCAGCTTATTCTGGATGGCATTCCTTTGTTTAATGCTTTTGTAATGTAATGAAACAAATATTCTGTAATTGGATAACGATTTAATATGTTTCAAAAGTTTTTATGATGAAATGGAATGACGTTTAATGTTTCCGCTGCGATGTATTTTCTGTAAGATGATGAAAAATATGTTTTATGTGTGATGATAAACCAACTGTAAGCGTCCGGGAACGAGGCCGTACAAGTTGGTATCAGAGCCAAAGTTTAAGTAAAATTGGTAAATTTTCAAAATAAACCTTAACTTAAACTGAGAATGGGACAGAAAGGGAATGGGATGCCAAACTGAGTAGCGGCGTGCCATCATGTATTTTCTAAATGATAACCGGTATTTTGTGCACATGTTATGTGGTTTATGTGTTGTATGTAGATTTAGATACTGATGTAGTCAGGATAGGTAATGCTCGGGGTATGAAGAGTAAAGTAAGTGGCTAATCACAACTGGTCACTGTAATTAGGGACTTACTATACTTGACATAAACTGAGCTGTTCCTTGAATGACCGTGTTAGTGTTTGAATCTTTCAGTGTGTTTAGAGAATGGCCGGTGGTAGATCTTCGAAAGCTTCTAGTGGTGGAGGTGGTGGTGGACGTGGTGCTGAACCACGGGTCACAAGAGGAAGGCCTCGGGAGGAAGAAGTGGTTCATGAGGAACCCGAGACCCCTCATCCAGAGGGCAGTGATGAGAATGCTAATATGAGGGCCTCAATGAGAGAGGCGGTCGTGGAGGAAGTGCATCAGGTCATACAGACGGGATCCTACTGTCTGTGGTGACTGAAGTGATTAAGGCTGTAAAGGAAGGAGAAAGGAAAGAGAGGAACAGGTCCTCGGGAGGACAAGAGCAACTGGAGCCCTAAACGGTTCTCTCTGATGATGTAGAAGAGGAGGAAGAAGAGCCTGCACCGGAGGCGGCACGAAGCTGTATATACGGGGCGTTTCAACGATGCAAGCCCCCTACTTTTGATGGTAATGGCACTGCTGCTGCTGCTCACCGATGGGTGAGGGAAATGGAAGCTGTTTTGAATATCAGCGAGTGCCGGGAAGACCAGAAAGTAAAATTTGCTACCCACTCTTTCGTGGACTCAGCTTTGTGCTGGTGGGACAACATAGTCCAAGTTGAGGGTAGTCGGGCTATTGGAAGGATGAGATGGTCAGAGTTGAAGAGGCTGGTGATTGAGGAGTTCTGTCCTCACCGTGAGATGGATAAAGTTGAAAGAGAGTTCTTGCAGCTGGAGGCGGGAACAATGACGCATCAACAATACACTACCAAATTCAACGAAATGGCACGGCTGGTGCCGGATCAGGTGACACCTCTTTCACGAAAGATCACGAGGTATATTCATGGCTTGCCGGCGGATATCCGTAGGCACATGATCGCTGCCCGACCGAGCACGTTTAGGTCGGCAGTTGATTTGGCGGGGAGGTTGTATGATGAAAAAAACTGTAGTGGTGGTGGCTGAAGACAGCGAGAAAGGTGATGCAGACCGGAATTAGAGTGGGAAGAGGACTGGACGGGGTGGTGTCCCGACGAATAATAAGCACGCACGGGGGAATGACAGTCATGTGGTCACACCCGGTGCGGAGTCGAACAGATGTGGTAAATGCGGGATGGAGCATTCGGGGGAATGCAAAAGGGGACCAAACACTTGCTTCAAGTGTGGGAAGCCTGGTCATGTGGCTAGGGAATGTGGGACTGTGAGATGTTATAATTGTGGAGAAATTGGCCACATGAGCAGGGACTATAAGAAGTCAAGGGCGAAAGGTTCGGGAGTGAAGAAGATCGGAGGAAGCTAGGACGGACCCCGATGTTGTGTCAGGTACGTTTCTATTAAATAAATCCTTAACCTTTGTGTTATTCGATGCTGGCTCTAGTAAAAATTTTATTCCTTTTACTTTCTATGCTGAATTGCATGTTAGTGGTAAGAATATAGATACGCCCTTCGATGTAGTCCTTGGAGTGGATTGTTTGGCGGACTACGGACGAACATTATGTGTCGCAGGAAAATGATACGGTTGACAGCGCCTGACGGGGTCACGGTGACGGTTTAAGGTGATCGAGGCTACGACTGAGAAGCTCGAAAGGATCAAAGCCTTGATGAAGGTAGCCAGAGATAGACAAGAAGTCGTGTGTGGATAAACGACGTAGACCGATGGAAATCCAGGTGGGAGACTGGAAAAGAGATGAGACAGTATTGCCCATAATGGTTTAATGGATAATAGGTTTCGGGGACAAAACGTATATAAGTGGAGTGGACTTGTAACACCCGGAAATTTTCTTTGAAGCCGACGAAAGAATAAAAAGAAATAAAGTCCAAAGTTAGGGACCAAACTCGCCAACGAGAAAAACTTTGATAAATGGGGGTAAAAAAGGGGGAGGGCAGCCCACACCCTCCCCATACTTGCCATTTTCAGCCAAAGAGAGGGAGAAGAGAAGGAGAAAAGAGGAGAAACGCTTGGTTTGGTTGGATTCGAGCGTGGAAATCGTCGTGTAGCGGGTCAAATCGAAGCTCTACTCGACGGGATCGTTTGTGTGAGTTCTAGGACCCCTCTTTTACACGTTTTTGAATGATTTTGGGGCTGGAACACATCTGAAAACCCTTTTTCGAGTTTTTGGGTGTAAACCCGTTTTTGTATGTATGTGTATGTGTATGATTCGTTTGGGGCTTGATTTCTTGCTTGGTTATGCTTGAATGAGGTCGTGGTATGCTTCCCTAAGGTTTAGGATGGTTGATTTGGGCTAAAATCGAGTTTGGAAGAGTTTGGAGGCCGAAATCGTCGGCTGCAGTTCAGGATGAACTGCATTCTGCGCACAGCTAGGGCTATGCGACTGGAGGCCCATGCGACCGAATGGCATGCGACTGGGTCCATACGCACGACAGGAGTACGACTGAGGTTCATTCGTATATGAGTAGTGCGACTGAGGGTCATACGTATGAGGGCTATGCGACTGGAGGAAATGCGAATGAGGGTCATGCGACTGAATGAAATGCGAATGAGGGTAATGCGACTAAAGGTCATGCTACTGGAGTCCATACGCCTGTGAGTTGTGCGATTGAGGTTCATACGCACGAAAGGTGTGCGACTGAGGTCCATTCGGATGAAGGTCATGCGACTGAGGTCCATACGCCTAGATGTAATGCGACTGAGCTTCATTCGCGTGGGAAGCATGCGATTGGAGGCTATGTGACTGGAGGTCCATTCGCCAGAGTGTTCTCATACGCATGAGTGACCACGCGACCGAATAGGGTCCATACGCCCAAGTGACCATAGTGTTGTCTGACTTTCGGGAAGTGCGGACGTAGGCTCGGATCTTAGGGTTGTAGATGATGTGATGGGCATGGATGATGAGCTGATGATGATGACGATGCGATGCATGATGATGCGTGATGCCGTATGGTTTTATATGATGTGATGCGCGTGATTCGTGTGATGTTTGATGTCGTGTGATTGTGCATGATGTATGATATGTATGTATGATGTTGCCTTGTGTGATTAATGTTGTATATTGTTATGTTCCTTATTATTATGTATGATTGTCTTCCCACGAATTGCGTTGAATGTTAATGAATGTAATGAAAGTATTATGTAATGTAAAGTGGAAGATAATGAAAAGAGGAACGTAATGAATGAATGCAAGCATGAACGAACAAATGAGAGTAAGGATGGCTTGCGAAAGAAGAAAGGAGGTTCACGACTCATTGAGAGTTGTCAGCTCAACTGTGTGTGTATTATAGCGTGCAATCTTGGCTAACTCATAAGGGGACATAGACATAGTAGGGAGTTCAGTTTTGGTAACTGCTCAGATACGTGCAATGTGGTATTTACTGTGTGCTATGTAGCGTGCAATTTTGGCTACCTCATGTGGTTTATGTAGCGTGCGATCTTGGCTAACCATGAGACCACGTGCGATTCTGGCTAAACCCCGAGAGTTCTCACACACACAGGGGGAGTCGGTCTTGGTGACCACTCCGATGGTGCGATTTGTGCGATATGTGCGATGGAAAGCATAAGGGAAGCATGCGATTTTGGCTAACTCATGTGGATTATGTAGCGTGCGATCTTGGCTAACCCATGAGATAGCGTGCGATTTTGGCTACCTTATGTATGCGATTTGTACTTCGGGTACGATGATGCGAAGGTGCGATTTGAGCGAAAGTGCGATATGTATGAAATGAGCGAACGTAAGAAAAGATGTTATAACGAACGAAGCAAATGATAATGTAACGTGCGATGATTAAAGAATGAAGAATGTAACGAACGTGATGAAATAACAGATGTAATGATCCTAAACTTTACCTTAGGTACTGTGGCCAAGAGGTGCTGTGCACCGTTATAGAAGGTCTATGATAGGCCTAGGTCCGGTACCATGAACAGAAGGGTAAAGTTTATGGTTTTAATGGAAAGAAAAGATGTAATAATTAACGAATGAATGAAAGTAAGAACGTATGATAGAACGAAAGTTAATGAACGAATGTAATGATGAAGATAATAAACATTATCTATGTGTACGTATGATGTGTGACCGCATGTATGTAAAGAATGGTTTTAACGAAAGAAAAGTATGTTTTATTATAAAACTAGAACTCACTCAGCAACACTGACTTTGATGTGTTTTCAGGTGGCAGGTATGTTGCTGAGGATGGCACGGGGCGGCTACTCAGCTTATTCTGGATGGCATTCCTTTGTTTAATGCTTTTGTAATGTAATGAAACAAATATTCTGTAATTGGATAACGATTTAATATGTTTCAAAAGTTTTTATGATGAAATGGAATGACGTTTAATGTTTGTAAGATGATGAAAAAATTTGTTTTATGTGCGATGAGAAACCAACTGTAAGCGTCCCGGGAACGAGGCCGTACAAGTTGGTATCAGAGCCAAAGTTTAAGTGAAATGGGTAAATTTTCAAAATAAACCTTAACTTAAACTGAGAATGGGACAGAAAGGGAATGGGATGCCAATCTGAGTAGCGGCGTGCCATCAGGTATTTTCTTAATGATAACCGGTATTATGTGCGCATGTTATGTGGTTTATGTGTTGTATGTAGATTTAGATACTGATGTAGTCAGGATAGGTAATGCTCGGGGTATGAAGAGTAAAGTAAGTGGCTAATCATAACTGGCCACTGTAATTAGGGACTTACTATACTTTACATAAACCGAGCTGTTCCTTGAATGACCGTGTTAGTGTTTGAATCTTTTAGTGTGTTTAGAGAATGGCTGGTGGTAGATCTTCGAAAGCTTCTCGTGGTGGAGGTGGTGCTGGACGTAGTGCTGAACCACGGGTCACAAGAGGAAGGCCTCGGGAGGAAGAAGTGGTTCATGAGGAACCCGAGACCCCCCATCCGGAGGGCAGTGATGAGAATGCTAATCTAAGGGCCTCGATGAGAGAGGCGGTCGTGGAGGAAGTGCATCAGGTCATACAGCCGGGATCCTACTGTCTGTGGTGACTGAAGTGATTAAGGCTGTAAAGGAAGGAGAGAGGAAAGAGAGGAACAGGTCCTCGGGAGGACAGGAGCAACTGGAGCCCGAAACGGTTCTCTCTGATGATGAAGAATAGGAGGAAGAAGAGCCTGCGCCGGAGGCGGCACGAGGCTGTAATTACGGTGCGTTTAAACGATGCAAGCCCCCTACTTTTGATGGTAATGGCACTGCTGCTGCTGCTCACCGATGGGTGAGGGAAATGGAAGCTGTTTTGAATATCAGCGAGTGCCGGGAGACAAGAAAGTAAAATTTGCTACCCACTCTTTCGTGGACTCAGCTTTGTGCTGGTGGGATAACATAGTCCAAGTTAAGGGTAGTCGGCCTATTGGAAGGATGAGATGGTCAGAGTTGAAGAGGCTGGTGATTGAGGAGTTCTGTCCTCACCGTGAGATGGATAAAGTTGAAAGAGAGTTCTTGCAGCTGGAGGCGAGAACAATGATGCATCAACAATACACTACCAAATTCTATGAAATGGAACGTCTGGTGCCGAACAGGTGAAATCTTTTTCACAAAAGATCACGAGGTATATTCATGGGTTGCCGGCGGATATCCGTAGGCACATGATCGCTGCCCGACCGAGCCCGTTTAGGTCGGTAGTAGATTTGGGGGGGAGGTTGTATGATGAAAAAAACTGTAGTGGTGGTGGCTGAAGACAGCGAGAAAGGTGATGGAGACCGGAACTGGAGTGGGAAGAGGACTGGACGGGGTGGTGTCCCGACGAATAATAAGCACGCACGGGGGAATGACAGTCGTGTGGTCACACCTGGTGCGGAGTCGAACAGATGTGGTAAATGCGGGATGGAGCATTCGGGGGAATGCATAAGGGGACCAAACACTTGCTTCAAGTGTGGGAAGCCCAGTCATGTGGCTAGGGAATGTGGGACTGTGAGATGTTATAATTGTGGAGAAATTGGCCACATGAGCAGGGACTGTAAGAAGCCAAGGGCGGAAGGTTCGGGAGTGAAGAAGATCGGAGGAAGCTAGGACGGACCCCGATGTTGTGTCAGGTACGTTTCTAGTAAATAAATCCTTAACCTTTGTGTTATTCAATGCTGGCGCTAGTAAAAGTTTTATTCCTGTTGCTTTCTGTGCTGAATTGCATGTTAGTGGTAAGAATATAGATACGCCCTTCGATGTAGTCCTAGGAGTGGATTGTTTGGCAGACTACGGGCGAACATTATGTGTCGCAGGAAAATGATACGGTTGACAGCGCCTGACGGGGTCACGGTGACGGTTTAAGGTGATCGAGGCTACGACTGAGAAGCTCGAAAGGATCAAAGCCTTGATGAAGGTAGCCAGAGATAGACAAGAAGTCGTGTGTGGATAAACGACGTAGACCGATGGAAATCCAGGTGGGAGACTGGAAAAGAGATGAGACAGTATTGCCCATAATGGTTTAATGAATAATAGGATTCGGGGACAAAACCTATATAAGGGGAGTGGACTTGTAACACCCGGAAATTTTCTTTGAAGCCGACAAAAGAATAAAAAGAAATAAAGTCCAAAGTTGAGGGACCAAACTCGCCAACGAGAAAAACTTTGATAAATAGGGGTATAAAAGGGGGAGGGCAGCCCACACCCTCCCCATACTTGCCATTTTCAGCCAAAGAGAGGGAGAAGAGAAGGAGAAAAGAGGAGAAAAGCTTGGTTCGGGTGGATTCGAGCGTGGAAATCGTCGTGTAGCGGGTCAAATCGAAGCTCTACTCGACGGGATCGTTTGTGTGAGTTCTAGGACCCCTCTTTTACACGTTTTTGAATGATTTTGGGGCTGGAACACATCTGAAAACCCTTTTTCGAGTTTTTGTGTGTAAACCCATTTTTGTATGTATGTGTATGTGTATGATTCGTTTGGGGCTTGATTTCTTGCTTGGTTATGCTTGAATGAGGTCGTGGTATGCTTCCCTAAGGTTTAGGATGGTTGATTTGGGCTAAAATCGAGTTTGGAAGAGTTTGGAGGCCGAAATCGTCGGCTGCAGTTCGGGATGAACTGCATTCTGCGCACAGCTGGGCTATGCGACTGGAGGCCCATGCAACCGAATGGCATGCCACTGGGTCCATACGCACGACAGGAGTATGACTGAGGTTCATTCGTATATGAGTAGTGCGACTGAGGGTCATACGTATGAGGGCTATGCGATTGGAGGAAATGCGAATGAGGGTCAAGCGATTGAATGAAATGCGAATGAGGGTAATACGACTAAAGGTCATGCGACTGGAGTCCATGCGCCTGTGAGTTGTGTGATTGAGGTTCATACGCACGAAAGGTGTGCGACTGAGGTCCATTCGCATGAAGGTCATGCGACTGAGGTCCATACGCCCAAGTGACCATAGTGTTGTCTGACTTTCGGGAAGTGCGGATGTAGGCTCCGATCTTAGGGTTGTAGATGATGTGATGGGCATAGATGATGAGCTGATGATGATGACGATGCGATGCATGATGATGCGTGATGCCGTATGGTTTTATATGATGTGATACGCGTGATTCGTGTGATGTTTGATGTCGTGTGATTGTGCATGATGTATGATATGTGTGTATGATGTTTCCTTGTGTGATTGATGTTGTATGTTGTTATGTTCCTTATTATTATGTATGATTGTCTTCATGCGAATTGCGTTGAATGTTAATGAATGTAATGGAAGTATTATGTAATGTAAAGTGGAAGATAATGAAAAGAGGAACGTAATGAATGAATGCAAGCATGAACGAACAAATGAGAGTAAGGATGGCTTGCGAAAGAAGAAAGGAGGTTCACGACTCATTGAGAGTTGTCAGCTCAACTGTGTGTGTATTATAGCGTGCGATCTTGGCTAACTCATAAGGGGACATAGACATAGTAGGGAGTTCAGTTTTGGTAACTGCTCCGATACGTGCAATGTGGTATTTATTGTGTGCTATGTAGCGTGCGATTTTGGCTACCTCATGTTATTTATGTAGCGTGCGATCTTGGCTAACCATGAGACCGCGTGCGATTCTGGCTAAACCCCGAGAGTTTTCTCACACACAGGTGGAGTCGGTCTTGGTGACCACTCTGATGGTGCGATTTGTGCGCTATGTGCGATGGAAAGCATAAGGGAAGCGTGTGTAGCGTGTGATTTTGGCTACTTTATGTGTGTGATTATGTAGCGTGCGATCTTGGCTAACTCATGAGATAGCGTGTGGTTTTGGCTACTTTATGTGTGCGATCCGTGTGATCTGTATTTCGGTTACGATGATGTGAAGGTGCGATTTGAGCGAAAGTGCGATATGTATGAAATGAGCGAATGTAAGAAAAGATGTTATAACGAACGAAGCAAATGATAATGTAACGTGCGATGATTAAAGAATGAAGAATGTAACGAACGTGATTAATAACAGATGTAATGATCCTAAACTTTACCTTAGGTACTGTGGCCAAGAGGTGCTGTGCACCGTTATAGAAGGTCTATGATAGGCCTAGGTCCGGTACCATGAACAGAAGGGTAAAGTTTATGGTTTTAATGGAAAGAAAAGATGTAATAATTAACGAATGAATGAAAGTAAGAACGTATGATCGAACGAAAGTTAATGAACGAATGTAATGATGAAGATAATAAACATTATCTATGTGTACGTATGATGTGTGACCGCATGTATGTAAAGAATGGTTTTAACGAAAGAAAAGTATGTTTTATTATAAAACTAGAACTCACTCAGCAACGCTGACTTTGATGTGTTTCCAGTTGGCAGGTATGTTGCTGAGGATGGCACGGGGCGGCTACTCAGCTTATTCTGGATGGCATTCCTTTGTTTAATGCTTTTGTAATGTAATGAAACAAATATTCTGTAATTGGATAACGATTTAATATGTTTCAAAAGTTTTTATGATGAAATGGAATGACGTTTAATGTTTCCGCTGCAATGTTTTTTTTGTAAGATGATGAAAATATATGTTTTATGTGCGATGAGAAACCAACTGTAAGCGTCCCGGGAACGGGGCCTTACAGAGAGTATAAGTCAATCAGCTCTCCACTCTTGATCTTCTGCTTGATTACCCTGATATGCTCATCCATTGTGGATAGAGACATAAGGCCAAGTCTCCTTCCGGAGAATCCATACAGCTTCAAGAAGCTAATCATCCTTTGTCTATCAGCAGACTTCTTCATACTCTTTTGGATGATAGCTCTTGACTTTGCAGCCTCTTCCCTCATCTTTCTCTTTGTTGCCTTTTGTTCTTTGAGCACTTGAAGTTCAAGCTGTTTGAGATACTCAAACTCAATGTACTCATAGGACAAGGGAAGAAGTACAGATGCCTGGCAGAGACCTGTGGCACTCAGGTAGTTGATCATGTTTTGCCTATCTGTTTCCTTGTCTACCTGAGGTTCTTGTGTAGCAGCCACATCCTCTTGCACATGACTTTCCTGAACTGGGGAGAGAGTTGGAGCATGCTTGTATAACCTTTTCTATCTCTTCTCCTTTTTGAATTGGAGAAGTAACCTTGCATCCTCTGCTTCCTTCATCTCTCTTGACACTTCCATGTCAGCCAGTTCATTTAATTGCTCTAAGGGGAGAGATATAATCTCATCTATGTCATAGTTCCTACTCTGCAGGTAAGTAATCTTGACTGCCCTCAACTCATCTTCTTGAGTGTTTGGTCTGGGGGCAACCCTGATTGCAGCTTGCATAAACCCTGAAGACCCAGAGGAACTTTCTCCCCTTAGCTTCCTCTTCCTCTCTCTCTCTCCTCCTCCTCAATCTCCTTAGGAGTCAGAATCCTTTTCCCTTTGTCACCCAAAGACCTTTGTGACTCAGGGTGGAGAGAGGTTTGGCCTTCATTTCTTGGTGTAGCATCCAAGCTCTAGCCAGGGAGAGGTTGTGAGACACCTTCACCAGCAGGTGTTTCACTGAGGGAATGAATTTCTGAAGCAGTTGTTGGTGTGACATGGCTCTCAGGCTCTATCACTGGGCCTTCAGCCAAGGTTTTCCCTTTGAAGCTAATCTCAGGGTCTGCCTTAGCATCCAGTTGACCAATGACATTACCTGATTGCCTTTGTCTCCTTCTAAGACTGAACTCTTCAGTAATTCTGTCTTGAATCCTGAGTGCTAACCTGTCAGCTTGTCTTGATTTGCTTGGGTTGACAAGTGGCATGTTGATCAAGTCAAGACCTTCATAGTAGTCCAAAGTCTGAAAGTTGAACACTTCTTGCTGCCCTTGAACTTTGTGAAGAATGAGGGCTCTTCTATCAGCATCATACCTCCACCCAATAATGTAGTTTGAAGTTCCTTGAGGTGGAGATGACACAACCCTTGGAATGCCTTCCTCAAAGAGACTCTTAATGACAGAGCCTATAATGTCCACATTAATGTGAACTTGAGGAAGTTGCTGAGTATGCACAGTTGCAAGTGAGGATGGTGAATCCTCAATGTCCATACTCCCTGAAGAACTCCCAGGTTCTGTGACTGTAATGACTTTCTCTCCTTTTTTGGTAGTATCACCCTCTTGCATAGGTGAGCTAGAGGTTAGGTCAATCACATTCACAGGTTCTTGTGTTCCTAGTTGAGCTCTTCTTAAAGGTCTCCCAGCTAGTTTTTCTCTGAGATAAGATATCTCAAGTTGCTGATCATTGACCCTATTATGCATGGTAGTCACCTGAGATTCAAGATGACTAACCTTAGAGACTAAATAGGAGCATGTTTTTGACAGTTTTTGCACCTTTAGTCTCAGATTCCCCTCATCTTCATCAGAAGAATCATTGGGGGATGAGATGATTGGACCAAAGTCCTCTCTCTCACCACCAGCTTCAGGTTCTTGGCTGCTGGATTTCCTCTGCATATTAACATTCTCAGTTGAGGTGTCAATGGGCTGAGTTGCCATGGTTGAGGTCTTAATGATGTAGTCACTTGCAGAAGTGAGAGCCTCTTCCATATGGATATCCTGAACAAGTTCAGAAGTATCCACCTCAGTGATGGGTGACTGATGTGGGTTAGACAAAGGAGACTCAGGAGTACTCATTTCTCTTTGAGTAGGGGAAGATTAGAGAGACTCATGGTACCCACTGAGACCTAAGTCTTCATCAGTATAGAATGAGAGGTTGGGAATGGGTTGATTTAAGTCTAAAGGCTGGGGATGGTAACTGTCCCCTGAAGGTTGTTCACTTGAGTGTTGAGACTCAGAGTGAAGGCTTAAGGCAGTTTTGCTTGTGAGCTCATCAGGGTGAGCATGAGGAACCTCATCCCTTATTGTTGAAGAGATGGGAGTGGTTTGCTCCTCAGGGGAAGTGGGAGCTCTAGTGTCCACTTCCTCCTGTATGGGTGAGTATATGGGGGCCTGCACAGACTCAATAGCTTGAGCAGGGGTTCGTTTGGATTTTCTTTGGTAGGTGAGGGGTACTTGGGGCCTTTTTGGTGGTTGAGAGGTAAAAGGTGTGGGTTCAACACTAGCTTGTGTTGCTAGGTTGTCACCTTGAACAATGAGCTCTAATATTTTTGGGACAAGGGCTGTTTCTACCCCTGAGAAGCCTACAGTTGGCTTCTTTATAATTTTAAAGATGTCGGGCTTCATCTGTCCTAATTTAAGAATATTATATGTTTCCCTCAACTGTGAGCCCAGTTCATAGTTGAGAATGTGTTGAACATATCTAGGAAACATATAATACTCTAAGGAGTCCAAGTTAGCAAGCAAATTTGTATAAACAAACAGAGAGTACCTAAACTTAACCCCATGAACCATTCCATGTACTATGAAGGAGAGATCCTCAGGAATCTGGTCCCACCCTCCATGCTTGTTTGACAAGCTGTGGATAACCACATGAAGCAGGTATTTCCACTGGGATGAGACCTTCCCTTTCCTGAAGGTCTTTACAGAGAAATGTCCCTCATAGCCCTTCTGCTCAAAGGAATGATTTACAGCATCCTTTGGGAAGGACAACTCACCTTCTTCATCATCAAGCTACAAGTGAGTGTTGATGATGGCCGGAGTGATGAAGATTTTCCTCCCTTGCACTGTGGCAGATAGTGCCTTCTCCCCATCTATAATGACCTCTTAGCAGGTCTTCCAAAATTCAAGCAGATGATCCTCATAGAGAGTAGGATCAATGGTTAGGGAGGTGAAGTAGTTTGATAGAGCTAAGAAATGGCAAATCTTTGAGAAACTTTCATATTTCTCAGAGCTTAACAGAGCAACTTGGTTATGTTGCCTGTGAAGTTGCATGGAGAAATCTGGGTTGTTTCTAAGGTTTAGGTTGGCCATTTTAGAAGCTTAAGGATGAAGAAAGATGAATAAAAAAAGGCGGTTTGGGAGAATTTAGGTTTAAGGAATAGTGTAATTGAGGAAGATAGTGAAAGAGGGGGGGGGGAACCGTTGGGCATTTATGTGAAAAGGATTTGAGACAAAGTTAATGAAAGAGGATAAACTTTGAAATCCGGATGTCGGTCCCACCTCTGAGAAGTAGTTTACTTTTGCCCAAAAAGTAGTTTTCTTGGAAGTCGAGACATCTTCCGAAGGTTATTTGCTTCGGAAGTTCAGAAGAAAAAGCTTCCGAAGGCAAATTGGCTTCGGAAGAGATTTCAAAGGTTTTTGAGAATTTTGCTTCGGAAGAGAATTTACACTCAGAGATTTTTATTCTAAGAAGATTAATACTTTCGAAGGTAAAGTGCTTTCGGAAGAAACTTGTTCTTTGAAAACATACAAAGTACTTAAGTTGATTTTAAGCTTCGGAAGATATTTCAGAAATTTCTTCCAAAAGTAAAATCACTGAAGCAATTATTTGTTTACTAAGACATAAACTTCTTCCAAAGGTAATTTTGAATCTTCTGAAGAGATCAAGATTTTCAAAAATCTAAGAAAAGTCTTTTGAAAAGGTTTTCTTCCAAAGAAAACAAGGGCTTATGAAGGTGATATAATAGACAACTTAGGACACACAGGTTTTAGAAATAAATATGATTAAATTTTAAGAAAAGCTATTCAATGTTAATCATCCCAATAGCTGATACAATATATAAATCTCTGCTCACAAAAGATTTGGTGAATAGATCAGCATATTGTTCATTTGTGTTAACTTTGAATAGTTTGATTAATCCTTTTTCAAAGTTATCTCTAATCAAATGGTACCTGATATTAATATGTTTTGTCCTTGAGTGCTGCACAGGATTCTCTGTGATGGAGATAGCACTATTGTTGCCTATGTGGATGGGAGTCTCTTTAAAGTTAAATCCATAGTCCAGCATCTGATTTGAATCAAAAGCACTTGAGCACAGCAACTTGCAACAGCAATGTATTCAGCCTCAGCAGTTGATGCAGACACACAGGATTATTTCTTGCATTGCCAAGAGAAGACTCTTCCACCAAGAAATTGACATCCCCCTGATGTAGGCTTTGTAGTCATGTTGCAACCACCATAGTCACTATCTGTATAAGCATACAGATTAAAGTCAGAATTCTTTGGATACCAAAGGCCAAGTGATGGAGCACCTTTAAGATATCTTAAAATTCTTTTGACAGTGACCAGGTGTGACATCTTAGGGTTGGCTTGATATCTTGCACAAATGCATGTAGCAAACATGATATCTGGCCTGCTAGCTGTGAGGTACATAAGAGATCCAATCATTGCCCTATAGAGATGCTCATCAACACACTCCCCCTCAAGATCAGGTCCAAGGGAGTGATTTCTGGCTATGGGTGTCTTAGCAACCTTATAATCAGTCATGTTAAACCTTTTAAGTATGTCCTGTACATACTTTGACTGACTTATGAAGATGCCATTGTCAACTTGCTTCACTTGAATTCCTAAAAAGAAATTGAGTTCCCCCATGGCACTCAGTTCAAACCTGTCCTTCATCAGCTTCTCAAAGTCTTTGCAGACCTTTGGATTACTTTACCTAAAGATAATGTCATCTACATATACTTGAACTAGCATTATGTCATTTCTTGTTCCTTTGATGAAGAGTTTTCCATCTATAGTACCTCTTTTGTAGCCATGTTGACAGAGATACTGAGATAGAGTCTCATACCACTTCCTTGGTGCTTGGTGCAGCCCATAAAGTGCTTTATCAAGGCTGCAGACATAATCAGGATGATCAGGATCTGCAATCCCAGGTGGTTGTCTGACATACACCTCTTCATCAATCACCCCATAAAGAAAAGCACACTTGACATCAAATTGGTAGACCTTGAAATTCTTGGATGCAGCAAAAGCTAGGAATATTCTAACAGCTTCAAGTCTTGCCACAGGAGCAAAAACATCTGTGTAGTCAATTCCTTCTTCTTGAGTATATCCTTGAACAACTAGTCTTGCCTTGTTCTTGATGACAAGTCCCCTATCATCCTTCTTGTTCCTAAAAACCCATTTGGTTCCTATGGTAGTCTTCCCTTGAGGAAGAGGACATAGGTTCCAAACCTTTTGCCTTTTGAATTGAAGCAGCTCCTCTTGCATAGCTTCAACCCAACTTCCATCCTTTAGAGCCTCATCAATTTTCTTTGGCTCTATCTGGGACAAGAAACAAGAGTGAAGACAAACATTTGCTTCATGGGTTTGTCCTCTTGTTCTCACCCCTGAATCAACATCTCCAATGATGTTTGTGGTAGGATGAGACTTGTGGATCCTTAGTTGAGGGATCACAACAAGTTGCTTAGACAGATCTAGATTTGAAAAATTTGATCTGGCAAGGAAGATTCACCCTCCACATCAGCACACTTATCAAGATTTACTTGATCCAATGAGTGTGTGACATCATTGATGTTGTCTTAATGCAGTGGTTACAGCATCAAGAAATTCCTGATCACTTTCACCACCACCATTTTCTCCTACATTTGAAGCTCCTTCTTCTGAGTTTTGTGCCTCTAAGCTGGAATTTGAAGGCACCCCAGAAGCATCAGCAGGATTTGTCATTGATGTGCTGGTAGAAGCTTCATTTGCAGGAATAGTTACTACTGGAGCTGAAGATGTGTAACTTGAAGGTCTTCTCAGCTCAAATCTTGGGTCAGGATCACCTGTAGGTAATATATCTGTAGATACTGAAACATTCTCACAAGATTTGTTAAAACAGTTGGTAACTAAATCAAGATCAAATAGCCAATCCGGACAAGAACCTTTCACACTGGGAGTGTGCTCATTGAAAGTCACATTGGCTGACTCCTCAACTACTCTAGTTCTGAGATTGTATACTCTATAAGCTTTAGCTTGAGAAGAGTATCCAATAAAGTGTCCATTATCTGATTTCTCAGCAAACTTGGCAATTTGATCTTTGGTATTCAAGATGGTGCAAGGACATCCAAATGACCTGAGAAAACCAATGAAAGGTTTTCTCTTGTGCCAAAGTTCATAAGGAGTCTTACCATGTGTCTTAACCACTAAAACTCTATTTTGCACATAGCAAGCAGTGTTTGCTGCCTCTGCCCAGAAGGTGATAGGCAGTTTAGAGTCAGACAACATAGTTCTTGCAGCTTCAATTAGTGTCCTGTTTCTCCTCTCAGCAACACCATTTTGCTGAGGAGTCCTGGGAGGACTATATTGTCTTGTAATACCTTTTTCATCACAAAATGTATCAAGGATTTGATTCTTGAATTCAGTTCCTTGATCACATCTTATGGTTTTGACCTTGTGATCACATTGATTCTTCAATCTTTAAGATGAAATTCTTCAGAATCTCAGGGGTCTTATCCTTAGTTCTAAGAAAGAAGACCCAAGTGAATCTTGTAAAATCATCTGTGATCACCAAACAATAAGAGGTCCTTCCTAGACTCATTACACTGGTGGGGCCAAAGAGATCCATATGTAATAAGTGTAGGGAATTAATGATGGAATTTCTTTCCTTTCACTTGTGAGATACCTTGTGTTGCTTCCCTTTCAGGCATGCAACACAGTGGTCATCACTTGTAAACTCTTTCTTTGGTATTCCAATTGCCAGATCATTTTTAATTAATTTATTCATGTTTTTAAAGTTTACATGCCACATTCTTTTATGCCAGAGGAAAGATTAATCATTATTTGCTTTAGATAGAAAGCATGAAACTTCTCCTGAGGGAGATGTTTCTTGCAAGTCCATCTTGTACATGTTCCCTTTCCTGGGGGCTCTGAGCAGGATGTGCTCATGATGAATGACCACCCCGGGCCTGAGAACAATGCACTCATGCTCAGTAAAGAGCATGTTATGACTCTGATCACAAAATTGGGATACACTCAGAAGATTGTACCCAAGCTCCTTGACAAAGTTTACCTTCTCAATGCTGAGCTTACCATTTATGACCTTGCCCCTTCCAGTAATGTAACCTCCTGCATCTCCTCCAAAAGCAACTAGTCCTCCATCAATTCTTTCAAACTTTTGAAGTAGTGACCTATTGCCTGTCATGTGCTTGGAACAACCACTATCAATGATCCATACATTTCTGTTTGTCTTGAGCTGTTCCTGCATAAAAGAGATGATTAGTTACATTTGGAAACCCAAGCCTCATTGGTCTTGGGCTCATCAAAAGAAGTTGAAGACAATGCAATAGTAATTTGATCATATAGTCATGCTAGAAGGATCACTTGCTGATGTTGATGAACAACTTTCAGCACTTGATCTTTCTTTGACTTCCACACCACCTTTGGAAGCTTAGACTTGACCTTAAATACTTTGGAAGTTTTGATGACTTCGGAAGTTTTGATGACTGGACCTTCGGAAGATCTTGCTTTCACTGCAACAGGCTTCATTGCTTCGGAAGTATTCCTTTCTTCCGAGACCAAATTTTCTTCCGAAGGCAAGTTTCCACTTGTCTTCTTCTTCATTTTGGAGCTTCGGAAGGAAACAGATTTTCCTTCTGAAGCTTGCTTCTTCTTCTCCAAACTCTTAGAAGTTTCTTTTTCCTGGTCATGTGGAGAGTACTCTTTGGATTGTAAACATAATCCTTAGCAGATGAGAAGTACTCCCACACATAACATAGTCCATTTTCTTCCTTCTAGGAGTTCTTCTTTATGAACAAGGCTGAACTTGATCACTTTCCTTCTCCATCTTCACCTTTGCAGATGCTGTGGCAGTTCTTGTGAGGTTAGAACTACCTTTAGAGCTGGATGGTTCAGGTTGTACAGCAGTAATGCACAACTGATCAGCCTTCTTCTTGATGATGGGATGATTTGGACATGAACTAGAACTCTTGTTAATGGAGTTCAAATTTGTGTCTTCAGCCTTTACCACTTCAAATCCTGCAGAGATGAAGACTTGTTTCTGTGCAGAATTAAAGGTGACCTTGATCTCTTGAGCCTTTTGGACTTTCTTTTGGCCTTCTTGATCAAGTTCTTTCTTCTTGACTTTCGTCATCCCAACAGCTTTGCTATCCTCAGAGGGATGGTGACCCTTCTTAGAATGCTCTTCTTCACTCTTCTCAGAGCCATTCTCCACCATCTCCTCTTCGTCCTCTTAAGTTATAGGATCTATGAGGGGAAGCTCATCTTCACAAGTTTCACACCTAGGAGATCTTACAGACAAGATTGTGTGTGGAGGAGCTATCTCATAAGATCCTAGTCCCTACTTATTTTGATAATAAACTTTTGCATGCAAGGATGAGGATATTATGTTCTTGAAGGTCTCTTCTTCAAGAACACATTTTTCTACCTTGGCTTTACTGATCACAAATTCAGCCTGGCATTCAGTTAATTTAGTAATGAGATCTTTGATCTGAGTCCTGTAGTTTGTATGCTCATGTTTAAGAGTTGAAATGGTTTTCTCTAAGTCCTCTATTTTAGTTTATAATCATTTTTAGCTCTTTTAAAATCAGCTTTTAAGATATTTAAGGACTCAAGATCAGATCTCATTTCTAAATTATATGACCTGTATCTATTAACTTTAGCAATGCATTTAGGAGTACAAAGATGTTCCAATACCTTGGCTTCATCATGGTCTGCCATGAGTGCTTGGTTTGGAGATGCATCTTCTACCTGAAAGCTCCAGTCAAAGCCTCCTTCTTCAACAGCAACTGCAGCTTGCTGCTTTGGCTTCTTATTCTGGGGGGCTTTCTTAGTGTAGTTTGGTCTAGTTTGTGCTTGGCCACCATTTTTCCTTGGCGCCTTACACTCTCTTGCAAAGTGTCCCATTTGGTTACAGTTGTAACACTTTACTTTGCTTTTGTCCAGCCCAAACTTTCCACTGGCTTCATTGCTTGGAAACTTTCTCCATGTCCTCTTGTAGAACTTCTTGGCTCTGTGAGTGAGAAGAACCATCTGCTGGACTATCTCCATGTACTCCAGATCATCTGGATGGATACAGTCCAAATCTTCAAGAGTGAAGAGAAAGTTTCCTAAGGTTTCATCAGCAGAGACAAAAGCATGAGAAGAACTTGTCTCTTGAAAAGGACTTCCTTGAGTGTAGCTTTCCCTTGGAGTCTCTGAGAAGGTGATGAAAGGGCCCTTTTGTGAGTTGTCAGGGAAGCATATAAGATGATGATGTGGTTCAATACTTTTCCTTTCAACCACATGGAGGGTTGAACTCAGTTGATTGCTGGAGTTACCAGATGAGTTTTGCATGTTCATCTCCATCTGGTAGCCACTAAGAATACCATATAACTCTGTGAGAGTAAGAGTCTTAAGGTTCTCAGTCCTCTTGATAACAACACAATAATGTGTCCATTGTCTAGGAAGAGAGGACATAAACTTCCTTACAATGTCCCTGTTCTCAAGAGTTACTCCAACATCCATTAGAGTATCCACAATCTCAACATACTTGAAGTATTGTTGAGTCATGGTTTCACCTGCCTTGAAGGTGAAGTTTTCAAACTGCTGCCTCAGGAGATCATTCTTGTTCTCCTTTGCTTCAGTAGACCCCTCATACATCAGCTTCAGTGCTTCCCATAGTTGCTTGGCAGTTTTGCACTTCTTGAAGCCTCTGTAGATGTAGTTTGGAAGAGCAGTTTGAAGGGCTGTCATGGCTTTCTGATCAATCTCTATTCTTTTTCTATCTGCTTCAGAGTAATCAACCACAGCCTTAGGAATCATACCACCACGAGTAGCAAATGTGGTGCTTGGTATGTAAGG
>CM046029.1:51910926-51955740 GCA_025215565.1 Flaveria ramosissima | reverse complement strand
ACTGAAAATGTATAAAAGTCAGTGTTGCTGAGTGAGTTCTAGTTTTAAAAAATAATAATACTTTCTGTAAGGTATACATATGAAAATACTCTTTCTGTGAAATTTCATCTCTTTATACGTGAGCACGCATTAACTATACAACCAGATAATGCTTTTCCTCTTTATTGTATGCGTTGTTTATTTTGTACTCTTTTTTCTTTATCTTTCACTGTCTATATGGACCAATGAGCAATACCCTAAACTATATGCGCGGGGGAAACTGGTGTTGGGCCCTCTGGTCCCTCAATGGGCTCTGATTACTGTATACAAGGTCGGCCCAGTCACCTAGGGTACGCTGCAAAGGTCCGCCAATCTCAACTGACTGGCCCCGTGTGCATAATAGGGTAGCTAACCCGCATAAAAGTTGAGCTAACGACAACATGGTCATGCACCTCCTATAACCTTGCAAGACTTGTTAACATTTTATTTAAGTTTCACTTCTCTTCTTCATTACTCTTTCGCTTTATTATTATTAATAATACTTTACGTTACGATAATAAACACACCACGTAAAGTCATACAATCATAATGATAATGATAATAATAATAATAATAATAATAATATAATAATAATAATAATATAATATAAAATAATAATAATATAATAATGAGACGAAACAATCATTATAATGCATGGAAGAAGGCATTTAATAAACCCTAGACAAACAACGGTCAAAACCCTAACAGCACAAACTCCCATAAATTCCTGTAATAAATTCTAAGTGTTAGGCGCACCGACACTATTTGGGCGCATGAGCCCTGTTTGGGGGCTTCTCCACCATGTAGGCGCATCAGCCAACACTTAACCGTTTAACACTTAGTCGCATGAACCATTCAGGCGCATGGGCTATTCAGACGTATGGATACAATTGGGGCGCATGAACACTTAGGCGCATGGGCCATTCGGACGCATGGACACTATTGGGGCGCATGGCCCTACACTTAGTCGTCCGACTAATATTCTAGGCGCATGAGGGTACTGTTTGGGTGCATGAGTTACACTTAAACATTTCTAAGGCATTTCCAGGCGCATGAGCCTTATTTAGGCGCATGAACCTTCTACTCAACATGTTTCTAGGATATTTTCGAACCCAACATCAAGCCGATTTATTCTAAGCTTACCAAGGTCATTCTAAGCATGAACAACATAATAACACCTAAGGAACATCATCAAACATGCATAATACAAGTGTATACATACATAGTCATAATAAAAACCGTTTAAATACATTTTTAGCCCCAAAGAGTTTAAAACAAGTAAGACTAGGGTCTAGGAACTCACCTGGTGCAACTTTGGGTGTATCTTCCTTCTAACCCGAATGCAAATGAGTTCAAACACCTAGAAACCCACCAAACACACACACACGAACACACACACAAACACATAAGCACATAACCGAGACAAAACCCATCATGAACACTTAGAAAACTTCGAATTCTTACCTTATATTCAACCATCTTCTTCTTTCTCTTCAACCCGAAAGTTTTCTACTCTCACTCTCTCTAGAACTTATTGCAAAAAGGTAATGTGAAGAGAGGGTGGGCGGCCATGCCCACCTTTACACTAACTTTTTGTACTTTTGTCCCCTTGTTATATTTTTAACCCCTCAACTTGGGTTTATTGATGTTTCCTTCTTTTTTTTACTTTAATAGAATAACCGGGTGTTACAAGGAACAGTTGAACATGGAAATCAAATAAAGAAATAAAACTGAAAAAAGGCTTAAATTCGTGACGAAAATGCTTGATTCTTTGACATATTGCATGTTTCGGTAGATGACTCTTCAACTTTTTTTAAAGGTGAGATTTTGTTAGGATCGTGTATTAAACGAAATACTAACTGATTAACGTGTATACCGAATCAAATAGTGTGGAATCCTATTTGATTGGCGATCCAATCAGTGAGAACGCACGTCGAATCAATATGGATTGAATCTAAACGTTAAGAACGATATGGAATCGATCTAGTGCGATCTGTGAACTTGAAACAGGTTCTTGGAGGTCTCTGGACGGCTAGGGTACGTTTGGAGTCGAAGTGATCTGAATTGTTACGTTTTTCCATGAATTAAGTGGTATTTATAGGTTAGGGTTGTTAAATCGGGCGACTAAACCATTAGTATTGTTCAGTCGTGCGATTGAGCCATGCGATTGATCCCTTCGCACGACTGAGTGTTCAGTAGTGCGACTGAGCCAATCTCATGTTACAATCATACGAGTAATCCAGTCTCCTGGTTCAGTCGTGTGACTGAGTCATTCACCTGAAGTTGTTCATGCGTATGGTCCATTCGCATGGGCCATTCGCATGAGAACTTCATATTACTAAGTTTGAATGTATTCATTTGTCATTACATTATCAAGATTCATTCAAACAACCCCAAACCTATATAATCAAGTCAATATACGTTAAACAACTCATTAATGAAATATTAAACATTATAAACACAACCAAACATTTCCATTTCATTGAGTACCCAACTATTACATAAGCGTAAGACACTAAAGACATATTACATTCAGTTCAGAAACTAGGGACACATGTACCTACAAACTCCCCTTTGGACCTAGTTTCATCTAATGTCTTACCTTCTTCATAACCTCTTCACACTTCTTGTACTTCTCTTCTTTTGTAACTCCTGCGTGAATCTCAAACGCAAAGCAGAGTCGTATAACATTCTGAAACTGTAGAGCTTGTACAATATCTTGAGAGTCATAGAATAGTGGCCACTTGTATAAGGTGTATACATCATTTGCAGACAAGTTGGTGAGCCACATCGGGCCAAATACCCTCATTGTATCCATTTCTCCTTCTTTGTTCAAGACTATGACTGCCTCTCCTGTCCTCCAATCATAGTACCACCATTTCAAGTGTGGAGTGAAGTCCTGTGGCATTTACCGTAGTGGGATCTTGGACATGGTGCGCGGAGGACTCCACTACAACACTATTCTTGGTTTCCCAGTTATGGCATCAAACTCAGACCTTCGGATATACCTCGTAGGTTGTTGAGGTTTGAAGTTGACCCTTCTGGTGTGGTACTCTTTCTTCAGAGCTGCTTCAAACCATCCAGACATTTTGCATGGATCACTGTATAGCAGTTTCAGCTTAGCTAACTGGTTTAGCTCAAATCCAGGAAGAGTCTTCAGGTCGTGTGGGAACCTGAAGTACTCGATCCCTTGCTCACGTTTAACAGCATAAACGTTGAGATCTTCAAAATATGCCCATGTTATGATTCTGCCCGACACCTTCTGATGTTTCTTCACTTTGTACATGTTGGTGTAAACAGTTGACTTTGAAGCACTTCGTTGGGCTCTTATCTCTTCAAAACATGCAGCTCACTCAACCTTTCTGATATTAACTTCAGCATCCGAGGCTTGGGCCTTATCTTCAGTCTTGTCAGACTCTTGTTCCAGTTTATCCAGAGTTTCCAAGGTTTCACTGACTAGATTGTCTCCCATATTAGGAATGACATTACCCGCATTGTCAGTGTACTTTGGATAGTGCTGGTCCGGCACATCTTCGATCTCGATTTCATCCACATCGTTGAGCTCGTCGTCACTTTCCACATGAACTGTTGGAGCGTCTTTCACGATCTCATCGACATTGAGTTTGAACATTTCTGCTATTTGCTCATCAGTGAGATTGTGAATGATCTCTCCTTCTTCGGGAGTGTACATCACCGATCTCCTAACTATACCCTGCAGATCAAGAATCAATGTGAGCTGAGTCTTGATCTGTTGGAGGGGAGCAACATCATATTCATCCCTCTGAAAGTTTGGATCTGCTTGATTTAGACATTCAACACAGCAATCATTAGTTAATAATCAAAACAAAACCATCAACATTAAATATAAACATGCATTACATTAATGTGATACATGATTCATATACATATGATTTAAATAACAAAAACAACTAAGTATTACTCTTGTCCTGAATCACGTTCTCTTCTGCTGACAGGGCGGTTGTGGAGGCACTTTGGTCTTGTGCTTTCTTTGTCCTCCTTTCACTTGCAGGTGTTGGACCCGCAGCAGATGTGTCATCTTCATCATCATCAACATCCTCATCACCAGCATCATCACCAGCATTAGCGTCAACCTCACTGTCATCGTCTTCATCATCAACACTGTCATCATCATCGTCATCACCATCCATTTCTTTTATCATCAGAGGCTCATCCTTAGTTCCTTTGAGCTTGAGCATGATGGTCTTTTTGGCATCCTCCAACTCCTCTATCTTCTTTGCTGATAGAACTTTATGCTCCTGGAGTTGTGCAATCTCTTGGCTCTAAGCAGCCATCTGCTGTGCCTGCTGCTCAATCAGCTGAACCTGCTGAGAAATTTGCTGCGATTGTGCAGTTGTAAGATCTACTAGCTGACGAATCTGAGCAGTCTTCTCGTCATCGGCAGCCAACAGCCTCAGCATCATACGGTTAAGTGCCGAGAGCTGTTCCTCTACCCTACTGGGAGGTAGAGGTGATCCAGATGTATGAGTGGGATGTGATGATGGGCCGGTTTGGTGGCTAGTTGTGGTGGTGGTGGTAGTGGTGAAGATTGGGGTTGGTATGGATGAAAGTGGTGGTGGAGTGGGTGTGGTAGATATGGTGGTAGATGGGATGTATGTAGTGGTGGGAAGTGTGGTGACAGTGGTAGAGGGTGTGGTAGTGGTGGTTGTAGCTGTGGTGGTGACTGTGGTGGTGGCTGTGGTGGTGATCAAAGTAAATCTCCTTCTCTTACTCTTCATCCCATGAGGCTGAGCCATCCTTTTTTTCCTCGTTCCCTTCGAGGAGGATGCTCCCCCTTGGCTGCTGGGCTGGTCTGGGGTGTAAGATGGATCGGTATCAGCCTCCCTAGACTCACCCTGGCGTACACCTACCGCCCTAATCCCTCTCTCGGTGGCAACCACCTTGCTGCCCACCGTCCGAGTCAACGGCTCCTCGTCCGACTCGTCATCCTCATCAGCCTGAAAATCCTGATGAAATCCTGCTATCTCTGCTCTTCCGTGGGTGGATGATGGTGATATAACATCTACAGGAGTGGCCCTAGACTGGGTAGGACCAGTATCACCACCATCACCACTGTCATCGTCATCCGAATCATCAGATGGGAGCACAATCGGCTCAGAGTCCGAGCCACTATCATCGTGACGCCACTTCCACTTCGCTGGCGCCACGTAGTCCACTCTACTCAAGTGTCCAAACAGTCGTCTCACAGGGGGTTTCACCTGCTTTCCCCTGTAGACCTTCATCCTACCCAAGGTGGTATCGTCCATCACCTCGAGTACCACCGCGTCCTCCTTCTCCTTTGGTAGCTAAGGGAGCTTCTGATCTATGATCATCTGAATAAATCGAGGGTACATATAAAATCCCTCCTTCCCCTTCCCCTCAATGTTCTCCACCAAGTAGGTGAAGATCATTCTGGAAAAGCTGAACGGGTGGTTCAGCACCAACGCTTTGCGTAGGCGTTCTGTATCTGATCTGAGAGCTCATCAAACCCTCCTTTCCGAGAAGCAATACACTTTAGCAGCACAGTGCAAGGTACTTGAACTGGGGGCACAGGTTGCTCTTGTTGAGCACCCCTGCGTTGATGTCCCCAGAGTGTACTCGAGTGGGACAGTCAGCATCATCCCCGAACTGCAGCACTGTCCGAAGATCATCCTCGGTGATCTCTATAGCCTCTCCAAATTTCGAACTCCTGATGCGATGAGGCTCTGAAGATCTATCAACAACTGCGCCTTCCCAGAAGGCATGCTGAATGGAGTGGTAAGGTGTACAAGGTGTAGAAATGGCATAGAAAATCCTAGATCTCTGCAGAAACGTGATAATGCCCGAAAAGTCAGCTGTGTTCCTGGATGTCAGATCCAGATGAGCACAGATGTTTTGCTTGGTGCTCATAGTCCAACGACTAGCCATCTATAACACAATGAATATAAACATTAGTATCCGTTGGTGCTCACGTATAAAGTGATATTTTATGCCGATGTGTTTGGTCTTAGGATATTGTACTGGATTTTTATTTACTGCAATTGCAGCAAAGTTATCAACAAAAATAGGAGTAGATGAGAAGTTCAAACCGTAGTCCCGCATTTGCTGTTGAATCCAAATGATTTGTGAACAATAACTTGCAGCAGCAATGTATTCGGCTTCACAGGTTGACAATGCAACCGAGGTCTGCTTCTTACACTTCCATGTCACTAATCTCCTCCCAAAGAATTGACACCCTGCTGATGTAGACTTGTAATTCATCTTGCAGCCACCGTAATCCGAGTCACTATACGCCGTGAGCTCAAAGTCATCATCATGAGGATACCACAACCCAAGTGTTGGAGTACCCTTCAGATAACGAAATATCCTTTTGACCCCTATCAGATGGTTCACCTTTGGCTTTGCCTGATATCTTGAACATAGACATGTAGCATACATGATATCAGGTCTTGAGGCAGTGAGGTACATGAGAGATGCAATCATTCCTCGGTACATGGTTGCATCGACCAGATCACCATTCTCATCGGGTGCTACATCATGGTTTGTAGCAAGTGGAGTCCCAGCTGCAGAAGCATTCTCCATGTCAAATCGACTGAGAATGTCTCCTACATACTTGGTCTGATGTAGAAAAATCCCTTTTGGTGTCTGATCCACTTGAAACCCGAGAAAGAATTTCATCTCTCCCATGGCACTCATCTCAAATTCAGCCTTCATTATAGCTTCAAACTCTTTACATAGATCTTCGTTCTTTGACCCGAAGATGATATCATCAACATAGATTTGAACAAGCAACAAATCACCATCATTCTTTTTGATAAACAATGTGCAATCAATAACACCTCTGCGAAAGCCGTGTTTCACAAGATGAGTCGAGAGTTTCTCATACCAGGCTCTTGGGGCTTGATGAAGTCCGTATAAAGCCTTTTCGAGTTTGTAAACTCTGTCCTGATGAAATGGATCTTCAAATCCCTCGGGTTGACTGACGTACACTGTCTCTCAGATTTCACCATGAAGGAATGCACTCTTCACATCCAATTGATAAACTTTAATCTTCATATACGATGCATAGGCAAGGAAGATGCGGATGGCTTCCATTCTTGCCACGGGTGCAAACACTTCATTGTAATCTATGCCCTCGACTTGTCGAAATCCTTGAACTACAAGTCGAGCCTTGTTCCTGATGATGACGCCTTGGTCATCCTTCTTGCATTTCAAGACCCATTTGGTGCCAATGACCTTAGCACCTTTAGGTTTATCCACAAGAGTCCATACACCTAACTTCTTGAACTGAAGAAGTTCTTCTTGCATGGCACTCACCCATGCCTCATCATTCATTGCTTCACTTTCGTATTTTGGCTCAAACTGCGAGACAAAACAACGATAAGCACTGTCGTGAATGTATCCTTTTTCCATTACAGAGGCATAATCAGCTGAGTGTAGCTGATTTCTGGTCTGCACTCCTGATCTGACATCCCCAATGACATTGTCCAGGGGGTGATAGACATTTAAACGTGATCCTGGAGTAGCGGGAACAACTACCTCAGAGTCAAGATTATGAACGTTTGGTGCTGCATCTGAGGTAGTAGGAGTTTGAGGTTTAGAAGTCGAAGAGGTATCACTGTTAGATGCTTGTGGACTTGCAGGAATTTGAGCCTGTTCCTCCTGATTGTTCTGGTTATTCTCCACAGCTTCATCTTCTGAGGAGGAGTCACTTGCTTCTAGTGCTCCCCCTGAGTTGTGAGACGAGTCACCTTGTGAACCAGATGATGTTGAATCTAGTGACGATGAGTTCAAGACATCATACATCATCCTGGTTGCTAACTCTTCGTCAGATTTGGAGATAGGTATGTTGAAGGACTTGAAGAATCCATCATAGTCGAAAAAGTAAGCGGGTCCTTTTCCAGTAGGTGGTATGGTGTATCTCTGAACATCAACATTACACCACACTTCTACTAGACCCGTTGAGTTGTCGTAAACTCTCTTGTTCGGTATGTTGTATCCTAGGAAGATACCCTCTTCAGCCTTCTCGCTGAATTTTCCCTCCTGATTCTTCTTCAGTAAGGTGCACGGTGCGCCAAACGGTTCGAGATACTCTTGATTAGGTTTAGGCCGTTGTAGTAACTCGTACATGTCTTTCCATGGCGTTTAACTACCAGAACTCGATTTAACGTGTAACACACATTTGCTACTGCCTCAATCCAGAATTGGATAGGCAGTTTCGAGTCTGCTAGCATTGTCCGTGCTGTCTCTATTAAGCTGCGATTCTTTCTCTCAGCAGCGCCATTCATCTGAGGTGTGTAGGCAGAAGTGAACTGGTGCACAATTCGCTTTTCCTTGCAGTAAGCCTCCATCCACTGATTCTTGAACTCGGTTTCGTTGTCTGAGCGTACCTGTCTTACCTTCAGCTTGTAGAGAGTCTCTAGTGTAGTTACTAATTCCTTGAAAGACTCAAATATTTCTGATTTGGATTTCAGAAACATTACCCAAGAGAATCTCGAGTAGTCATCAGTAACCACATAGCAGTACAAGTCGCCTGCAATGCTTCTTGTACTGACTGGACCAAACAGATCCATTTGAAGAAGTTCAAGAGGAAGCTCGATGGAATGAACTTTCTTTTCCTTATGAGACTTCTTCGTCTGTTTGCCTTTCTTGCATACCACACAGAAATCCAGAAGTTGGAAATTTTTGACGTTAACTCCTCTCACAAGATCATTCTAGATCAAGTGATTCATCTTCCATGGATTAATGTATCCTATTCTTCTATGCCAGGAGATGGAGTCCTTCTCAGTAGCCTTTGACAAGAAGCACTAAACTTCATGATTCGTTGTGGAAGGCGTTGAAAGATCCAAGACATAAAGATCTTTATATCGTGAAGCTGTCATCAAAACTTGGTCCTCTGGAATCACATAGTCCTTTTTTAGGACATAGCACTTCTTGTTGTCGAATACAACCTTAAGTCCTTTGTCACATATTTGGGAAACAGAAAGTAAGTTGTTTTGAAGTTGTTGGACGTAGTTCACTTTATCAACCTTTACTTTCTGATTTCCCACTTCCCCTTGAGCTGTGATATACCCGCATTCGTTACCAGCAAAGGAAACATATCCTCCTTTTAATTGTTTGACGTTTGATAAGAGTGCCCTGTTCCCTGTCATGTGCCTGGATGCTCCGCTATCTACAATCCACGTGTTGGTTTCAGCACTGTAGCAAACACCCTTCACATTCAATTTAAAACATTAGTTAAGGTTAGGAACCCAAGCCTTTACTGGCTTGGGTTTCCCAGAGGCATCACACATCATGAATTCAACCCATTGACATTTAGATGGTGAGGGAAGCTCAGGTGTCTTCTTGTCCTCATTATCAGACACAGAGGTTGTCTTTTCTTTCCATAAGCCAGATTTGTGTAAGGCGTGTTTGTGATAAACAGACAGTTGGCTAATGGTTTGAACTTTAGGTTCACTAGCTCTTCTAGGTGGAGTCAATGAACTCCTCTTAGAAGACCTAGGTTTTGATTCCTGAAGTTCAACTTTCTTCCTAGGTGTCTGATAGTAAGGGCAGTAAGAAGCTATGTGTCCACACTCTCCACAGTTGTAGCATGACCTGCTATCAACTTTATGATTAAACTGTCTTTGTGGAGATATGTGTGACACCCGAGTGACATTGATCTGTTTGGGTTGTGACTCTACTTCTTTTGATTTTTTATCTTGTTTAACAAACTTAATTGTTTTAACATTCTTAACATCCTTTCCATTTTGTTTATCTGGACTTTGACATGAAACATGTGATTGGTTAACATTAATAGTCTTTTTAGGTTCAGATTTGACTTTGTTTGTCCCAGACTTTATATTAACCTTTTCAAACTCTTTTTCCAGATTAACACAAGGCATTTTACCTTTAGCCTTTGAAGTAGCCTCCTTTTGTTTAGTTCCAGATTCATTTGAAGTACAAGGGGAATCTGGATCACTTACAAGAGGAGTAGACACCACATGATCCTTGATTGGATTGTTATTTATTGGTTTACTTTTAGTGTTCATCAAGGTCTCAGGTGGTGGAACCACTTTATATCCCAAACCCTCCCCATTGTTACGCTCTCTCACTAAGTGTTGGACAATATGAGATGAACTTGTCCAACTATGTAGTTTTTGCTTTAATGAATTGACTTCTACTTCTAAAACTGCTTTTTGTTTCTTAGTGTCTTCTAGGGTGTTAAGATAGTACCTAATGTCATTAGCTTGGTTAAATGCTACTACTTCTGTTTCCCTAAGCTGTTTATTCAAAAGGTCTATCTTTTCTTTGTAACTGTGTTCATTTGTTTTAAAACACTGTTTGCCTCAGTGCACAGTTGCAAATCCTTTACTAAGCTATCATTATGATCTAATAACCTAGCAAATTTCAGATCTATGATTTCCCTAAATTTATTACAATCAAAACAAGCATGATTATTGAAAAGTTGGCCAGTAGTACTTACCTGAGAAGGTTTTGATGAATCAGCCATCAAAGCAGAGTCTGGTATTTCTGCTTCTGGTGATTCTGACTTTGTTGTAGTTGTCACTTCTTCAGGCTTGTAGTTGACCTCAGTTGCAGTCTCTTCAATATTTGACATCGCGAGTTCCACTGCAATATCTCCTTTACTTGCTGAATCATCATCTAAATCTTCCACACTAGCAATATTGGATTCTCTCGGAGAGACAAACCGAAAGCTCCAGTCCTGTCCCTCATCATCATGAGCAGTCAAGGCTTTTGGATCCTTGCTTGACGAAGTAGAACTGCTAGTTCACTTATCTTGACGAGTGAAGGACGAGAATGGATTCCCGTTTCCTGTTTTCTTGGGCTTCAGACACTCTCGTTTGAAGTGCCCTTTTTCTCCACAGTTGAAACAGGTTACCTTGCTCTTGTCAAAACTAAAAGTAGTGTCCTTAGTAGCAACCAAGTTTTGTCCGGTCTTCTTTAGAAACTTCTTAGCTCTCCGGACAGCACTTGCTAAGGCCCACATTATATCCATCCTCTCCAGCTCTGTCTCATCTACCTGCTCGTAGTCCTCGTCTGCCAGATGGCAGTTTCCAATTTTCCTAGCAACAAGTCCATCATAGGAGTGGACTACAGCTGCTAAGAGATCCATGTGCTTTCTTTCTACTTCTACCGTCACATTACCAAGATTCTCGGTCTTCAGTCTTGTAGCATTTGCTTCAGATGCAATGTATTGGGTACTAGACGACCCTGACGTTTCTGACCCTGAAGTAGAGGCTTGTGAAGGACCAGATGAGCTTGACACAAAAGCTGTCTGAAGTGGTGCTCCATACGTCTTGACTTGTGGAGTCGCGTTGTACAGTGCCGGATTCTGAGTATATGAAGACTTTTGAGCTCTGTACTTCATCCTTAGTGCTTCCTCTCTCAGCGTTAGAATGAAATCATATTTGTCCAACTTCGCTAGCGTACCATTCTGTCCGAGATTTGAGAGAAAAGAAGCCTATTTTTCTGGCAACACGTCTACAAAGTTTGAAACTTTGTCCTCCATGGTCGTTGTGACAGCATGAGTGTGCAGCTCACTCATCAAATGGTAGAATCTATCGATGACATCATCCAAACTCTCATTACCATCGATGAGAAGTTGTCGAACTCCTTCTTCAACTCTTTAACTTTTATAGCTTTCAATGACGCATTCGCGTCATACCTTTTCTCCAGCTCATCCCATAGCTTTTTTGCTTGCTTGTTCTTAGAAAATTGATGGAAAATATCCTTAAGAATTGACTGAGTAAGCAAAGCATAAACCCTCTTTTCAGCATTGTATTTGACTTTTTGTCCATCAGTGATGCCACTTAGTGTAAGTTTGACTCCATCAGCACCTACTGGCATACTATACCCCGTCTCAATGGCTTCCCACATATTGGGATCTACTCCATTTAAGTAGATCTCAAAACGTTGCTTCCAGTGTGGAAATTCATCTAAAGTAATTAGCTTAGGGGGTTTGTTGTGATTCCCTACTTCTCTCTCCAGTAGCAGTAAATTCTGAATACGTGAGTCTTTCCCTGCTGTAAATGCTGAATACTGGTCCTCCATTGCGATTAACTTTAGTCTTTGAAACAAAACTGATTTACTAGTGCGAATGGAGCTGTGCGATTGGGCTATTCGTGCGATTGAACAATGCGAATGGTTCAATCGTGCGGCTGAACTAATGCGGTTGGTCCAGTCATGCGAATGAACTGATGCGATTGAACAATGAGAACAGTCTGCTCAATCGTACGAATGAAGGTACGAATGAGTCCAATCGTGCGTCTGAGGGATGCGAATGTGTCCAGTCGTGCGATTGAGTCAATCGTGGGACTGAAGCTGTTGTATTTCGAAATTTTCTGGGTTTAAGGTGTTTTGAGCGTAAAAACCCGAATTTTCACTAACTCTAATCGCCGTATGCCGGAAAAAACCAAACTTTATGAGCAGGAGACGTCCAAGACCCCGTTTGACACGAAAAGATTGCGTTTTTAGTGAAAAAATACAATTTTTGTATCAATAACGATTGAATCACACGTAATCAAGAGCCAAAGCTCCGATACCACTTGTTAGGATCGTGTATTAAACGAAATACTAACTGATTAACGTGTATACCGAATCAAATAGTGCGGAATCCTATCTGATTGGCGATCCAATCAGTGAGAACGCACGTCGAATCATTTATGGATTGAATCAAAATGTTAAGAACGACATGGAATCAATCTAGTGCGATCTGTGAACTTGGAACAGGTTCTTGGAGGTCTCTGGACGGCTAGGGTACGTCTAGAGTCGAAGTGATCTGAATTGTTACGTTTTTCCACGAAGTAGGTGGTATTTATAGGTTAGGGTTGTTCAATCAGGCGACTGAACCATTAGTATGGTTCAGTCGTGCGATTGAGCCATGCGGTTGATCCATTCGCACGACTGAGTGTTCAGTCGTGCGACTGAGCCAATCTCATGTTACAATCATATGACTAATCCAGTCTCCTGGTTCAGTCGTGCGACTGAGTCATTCGCATGAAATTATTCATGCGTATGGTCCATTCGCATGGGCCATTCCCATGAGCACTTCATATTACTAAGTTTGAATGTATTCATTAATCATTACATTATCAAGATTCATTCAAACAACCACAAACCTATATAATCAAGTCAATATGCGTTAAACAACTCATTAATGAAATATTAAACATTATAAACACAACCAAACATTACATTTCATTAAGTACCCAACGATTATATAAGTAGAAGACACTAAAGACATATTACATTCAGTTCAGAAACTAGGGACACATGTACCTACAGATTTCATCTTCAAAAGTTTCAACCTTAAATGGAATTGTAAAAACCCAAATTTTTATAACAACACATAAGATGGTGAAAGACATAATTGACCTTCACATGATGATCATATGAGGTCTTTAGATGAGGCTATTTCTAAGTATTCCAATGTGGATGTGCTAGGTAATGTTTTAAAACTATGTAAATATTGATATATGTCTATAATCTAATCACGTGCATTTTTTTATGTTCAATTTCATAATAACAACCTTGAATTATATATGCAATTGTTCTTAAATTGAACTAATCTCTTAAAAATGGCACAAATATCGTTCTTATTTTTGGGGGTGGGGGTTTTTTATGAATGCTATATAAAGGGATTACGTGATGTGGAATTTCATTTGGATGGATGATAGCATTCTTATATTTGGTTTTAGGTTCAACTACTGAATGCATGAAGATTTGGATGGACGAGGGTGTTCTTATCTTTGGATTTTAGTTCAACTATTGAATGCTTGAAGATTTGGATGGATGATGGCATTCTTATCTTTGGTTTTAAGTTCAACTATTGAATGCTTGAAGATTTGGACGAACTCAAACATTCTAATTCTTTTTGGTTCAAGTGTGAGGGTGAAATTTATTTCAATTTGTTTCTCTTCATTTGAAGAACAAAATTTATCATGGTTATTGTAAGGATTCCTGAAGTCTGATGCAACCCAAAACAGCCTAAGTGTCTCAGCAACATGCACTAAGTACTGAAGTGAAGAATGCTTCGGAAGTTTTACACAAAGCATTAGAAAATACTCTAAGTGTAAAATCTTCCGAAGCCAAGACCAATATCTTCCGAAGCCAAACATGAAGTCTTCCGAAGCTTCAGAGACAAAGTCTTCCGAAGCTTCAACCTATGAAGGCGGATTTCTTCCGAAGACTTTTAGTATACATGCTTTATCTGATGTACTGTTCCATAAAGCACCTTTTCCGCTGCATCTCTGTAAAGTCACCAACTTACATGAGTTGGTGAAAAGGTGAAAAGGCCTTGCTTTTGGTAACTGTACATTGAGGTCTTGAGTCTTCAACTTTCCACTTTATGTACTTTATCCTTTTTGTATTGTATAAGGATGTGAGCTATGGCATGTCATAGTCACAAGGTCAAAAGGCAGATATGCCTTTTGATCCTACAATTGATTTTGTTAGTGTCTAGTCAATTGTATCCAGCTGGCTTTCAAAGTATAGCCGGCAGTAGTAGGTTGTAGTATAAGTATTCAAGTTCTTGTATCTTTCTTTATGCTTTGTAACACTTGTAAAAGAACTTGAGAAAGCAATATACTGCCTCCTTGAAACCCATACTCTCTTGTTCTGTCTCTTGCTTTACTTGTGTTCTTGTATCACCTTGGTTACCCAGTTACTGTTTGATTAGAGCTTAGTTATCTCCTCATTGTGTTGTTGTGTTGTAATTGTGTTTAAGCCCTTAAACGGTCCTGCAATTGGTATCAGAGCATTCCAGGCTCTTGATATAAGATCTAACCATCTTAAGATCCCTCACACACACAAAAGCTAAACTCTTCAAATGGCTTCCATCTCAAAGACTGATATGGAGACTGGAACCATGAACAAATCCCCACTGATCACTCTTGATGATTTTGACACCTGGTGCATGAGGATGGAAGGCTTCATCATGTCTCTTGATTCAAGAATGTGGGAATCTGTTGAGAATGGACCTTTCATACCCAGCACCCCCTCTGCTACTGGTGCTGGTATGATTCCTAAAGATGTGGCCAACTACTCAGATGAAGATAGAAAAAGAGTAGAGATTGACAGGAAGGCCATGACTGCTCTTCAGACTGCTCTCCCAAACTCTGTATACAGAGGTTTTAAGAAGTGCAAGACAGCCAAACAGCTGTGGGATGCACTGAAGCTGATGTATGAAGGCTCCTCTGAAGCCAAGGAGAACAAGAAGAAAGATCTTCTGAAGCAGCAGTTTGAAAAATTTCACCTTCAAAGCAGGTGAGACCATGACCCAACAATACTTCAGGTATGTTGAGATTGTGGATACCCTAGTGGATGGAGGAGTTCCTCTTGAGAACAGGGACATTGTAAGGAAGTTCATGTCCTCACTTCCTAGGCAATGGACACACTATTGTGTGGTGATCAAGAGGACTGAGAACCTTAAGACTCTTACTCTTACAGAGTTGTATGGGATTCTCAGTGGATACCAGATGGAGATGAACATGCAAGGTTCATCTGGCAACTCCAACAATCAAATGGGTTCAGCCCTTCATGTGGTTGAAAGGGACAGCATAGAACCCTCAGCATCATCTCTTATGCTACCCTGACAACTCACAAAAGGGTCCTTTCATCACCTTCCCGGAGACACCAAGGGAGAACTTTACTCAAGGAAGCCCATTCCAAGAGACAAGTTCTTCTCAAGCCTTTGTGTCTGCAGATGAAAGCTGTGGGAATTATCTTTTCACTCTTGAAGACCTGGACTGTATCCATCCAGATGACCTGGAATACATGGAGATAGTTCAGCAGATGGCTCTCTCACTCACAGAGCCAAGAAGTTCTACAAGAGGACAGGAAGAAGATTTCCAAGCAATGCTACCAGTAGTAAGTTTGGGCTGGATAAAAGCAAAGTTAAGTGTTACAACTGTAACCTTATGGGTCACTTTGCCAGGGAGTGTAAGGCACCTAAAGCAAATGGGGGCCAAACACAACCAGACCAAACTTTACTGACAAAGCTCCTCAGGCTGAGAAGACAAAGCAACATGCTGTTGTTGCTGTTGAAGAAGGAGGCTTTGACTGGAGTTTTCAGGTGGAGGATGCTTCTCCAAACCAAGCACTGATGGCTGACCATGATGAAGCCAAGGTATTGGAACATCTTTGCTCCCCTGAATGCATTGCTAAAGTAAATAGATACAGGTCCTATAACCTAGAGATGAGATCTGATCTTGAGTCATTAAATATATTAAAATCTGATTTTAGAAAGTCTGAAAATGATTACAAGTTAAAGATAGAGGACTTGGAGAAAACCATTTCAGTACCAAAACATGAACATACAGATTTCAGAACTCAGATCCAAGATCTCATCACTAAGTTAACTGAGTGCCAGGCTGAGCTTGTGATCAGCAAAGCCAAGGCAGAGAAGAGTGTTCTTGAAGAAGAGACCTTCAAGAACATGATATCCTCATCCCTGCACAACAAGGTTTGTTATCAAAATAGACAGGGACTGGGATCAAATGAGATAGCTCCTCCACACACAATCTTGTCTGTAAGATCTCCTAGGTGTGGAACTTGTGAAGATGAGCTTCCTCTCATAGATCCTGTAAGTGAGGATGATGAAGAAGTGATAGTGAAGAATTCCTCTGAGAAGAGTGAAGAAGAGGATTCTTCCAAGGGCCACTATCCTTCTGAGGAGAAGAAATCAACTGGGATGACCAAGTCCAAAAGAAAGAACTTGATCAGAAAGAGCAAAAGAAGGCAAAGAAGGCTCAAGAAATCAAGGCTACTTTTGATGCTAAGCAGAAACAAGTTTTTATCTCTGCAGGTTCAAAGTAGTAAGGACTGAAGACATCAACCAAGACTCCTCAGCTAAGAGTCATGGTTCTTGTTCAAATCATCTCAGTGCCAAGAAGAAGACTGAGCTGCTGGGTACCACTGCTGCACAGCCTGGACCATCAAACTCCAAGAACAGTTCACAGCCCAAAGGAACTGTCTCAGCATCTACCAAGATGAAGGTGGAGAAGGGATGTGACCAAAGCCAGTCTTGCTCTCAAAGGGAGACTTCTTTGAAGAAGAAAATGTTGTGTGTTATGTGTGAAAGTACTTCTCACATTGCTAAGGATTGCCCATACAATCCTAAAAGTACTGTCCACATGACTAAAAAAAAGACTTCAAAGAGTCTCAAGAAGTCTCAAGCTTCGGAAGGAAAGTCTGTTTCCTTCGGAAGCTCCAAATCAAAGAAGAAGGTAAATGGAAAATTACCTTCGGAAGCAAAGTTGGTCTCGGAAGGAAGGAGTTCTTCCGAAGCACTAAAGTCGCTGCAGCAGTGATTGTAGATTCTTCCGAAGGATCAGTCATCAAAACTTGTGAGAGTTTCAAAAGCTTCTAAGGTTTTGAAGGTCAAGTCCAAGACTCCAAAGGTGGTGTGGAAGTCTAAGAAAGACCAAATGACTGAGGTTTCTCCATCAACAACAGCTGAAGATCCCCATAGTACAACCATAGGATCTATTACTGTTGCATTACCTTCTATTACTATTAATGAGCCCAAGACAAGTAAGGCTTGGGTTTCCAAATGTAACTAATCATTTTCTTTGTGCAGGAACAGCTCAAGACAAACAGGAATGTCTGGATAATTGACAGTGGCTGTTCCAGGCACATGACAGGCAATAGGTCTCTACTCCATAATTTTGAGAGAATTGATGGAGGACCAGTTGCTTTGGAGGAGATGAAGGTGGTTACATTTCTGGAAGGGGCAAGGTCACAAATGGTAAGCTCAGCATTGAGAAGGTAAACTTTGTTAAGGAGCTTGGGTACAATCTTCTGAGTGTATCCCAATTTTGTGATCAGAGTCATAACATGCTCTTTACTGAGCATGAGTGCATTGTTCTCAAGCCTGGTGTGGTCATTCCTCATGAGCATATCCTGCTCAGAGCCCCAGGAAAGGGAACATGTACAAGATGGATTTGCAAGAAACATCTCCCTCAGGAGAAGTTTCATGCTTTCTATCTAAAGCAAATAGTGATGAGTCTTTCCTATGGCATAAAAGAATGTGCCATGTAAACTTTAAGAACATGAATAAATTAATTAAACATGATCTGGTAACTGGAATGCCAAAGAAAGAGTTTACTAGTGATGATCATTGTGTTGCATGCCTGAAAGGGAAGCAACACAAGGTATCTCACAAGCCTAAGGAAAAGAACTCCATCACTACTCCCCTACACTTGTTACATATGGATCTCTTTGGCCCCACCAGTGTAATGAGTTTAGGAAGGACCTCTTACTGTCTGGTGATCACAGATGATTTTACAAGATTCACTTGGGTTCTTCCTTAGAACTAAGGATGAAACCCCTGAGATTCTGAAGAATTTCATCTTAAAAGTTGAGAATCAATGTGATCACAAGGTCAAAACCATAAGATGTGATCAGGGAACTGAATTCAAGAACCAAATCCTTGATGCATTTTGTGATGAAAAGGGTATTACAAGACAATATAGTGCTCCCAGGACTCCTCAGCAAAATGGAGTTGCTGAGAGGAGAAACAGGACACTTATTGAAGCTGCAAGAACTATGTTGTCTGACTCTAAACTGCCTATCACTTCTGGGCAGAGGCAGTCAATACTGCTTGCTATGTGCAAAACAGAGAGTTTAGTAGTTAAGACACATGGTAAGACTCCTTATGAACTTTGGCACAAGAGGAAACCTTTCATTGGTTTTCTCAGGTCATTGGATGTCCCTGCACCATCTTGAATACCAAAGATCAAATTGCCAAGTTTGCTGAGAAATCAGATGATGGACATTTCATTGGATACTCTTCTCAAGCTAAAGCTTATAGAGTATACAATCTCAGAACTAGAATTGTTGAGGAGTCAGCCAATGTGACTTTCAATGAGCACACTCCTGTGTGGCTGGTTCTGGTCCGGATTGGCTGTTTGATCTTGATTTAGTTACCAACTGTTTTAACAAATCTTGTGAGCATGTTTCAGGATCTGCAGAAAATCTAAATACAGGTGATCCTGATCCAAGATTTGAGCTAGGAAGACCTTCAACTCATACATCTTCAGCTCCAGTTGGAACTACTTCAGCAAATGAGGTTTCTATCAGCACAACAATGACAAATTCAGCTGATACATCTGGCATGCCTTCAAATTCCAGCTCAGAGGCCTCTCAACCAGATAAAGACACCTCACTTGTAGAAGACAACAATGGTGATGGTGATAGTGATCAGGATTTCTTGATGCTAATAACCATACCATAGATGACACATCAATGATGTTCACACTCATTGGATCAAGTTAATCTTGATAAGTGTGATAATGTGGAGGGTGAATCTTCCAGACCAGATTTAAATTTCTCAAATTTAGATCTTTCTCAACAACTTGCTGTGATCCCTCAGCTAAGGATCCACAAGTCTCACCCCACCACAAACATCATTGGAGATGTTGTCACAGGGGTAAGAACAAGAGGACAAACCCATGAAGCAAATGTTTGTCTTCACTCTTGTTTCTTATCTCAGATAGAGCCCAAGAAAGTTGATGAAGCTCTAAAGGATGGAAGTTGGGTTGAAGCTATGCAACAAGAGCTGCTTCAATTCAAAAGGCAGAAAGTTTGGAACCTTTGTCCTCTTCCTCATGGGAAGACTACCATTGGAACCAAATGGGTTTTTAGAAACAAGAAGGATGATAGAGGGAATCATCATCAAGAACAAGGCAAGACTAGTTGTTCAAGGATACACACAAGAAGAAGGGATTGACTACACTGATGTCTTTGCTCCTGTAGCAAGACTAGAAGCTGTTAGGATATCCTGGCATTTGCTGCATCCAAGAACTTCAAGGTCTACCAACTTGATGTAAAGTGTGCTTTCTTATATGGAGTGATTGATGAGGAGGTTTATGTCAAACAGCCACCTGGTTTTGTAGACCCTGATCATCCTGATTATGTCTGCAAGCTTGACAAAGCTCTTTATGGGTGGCATCAGGCACCCAGGAAGTGGTATGAGACACTATCTGAGTATCTCTGTAAGCATGGATACAGAAGAGGTACTATAGATGGAACTCTCTTCATCAAAGGACAGGGAAATGACTTATTGATGGTTCAAGTATATGTTGATGACATCATCTTTGGTTCAACTAATCCAAAGCTCTGCAAAGACTTTGAGAAGCTGATGAAAGACAGATTTGAGATGAGTTCAATGGGAGAACTCAACTTCTTTCTGGGAATTCAAGTGAAGCAAGTTGAAGATGGCATCTTCATAAGTCAGTCAAAGTATGTTCAAGACATACTCAAGAGGTTCAATATGATGATTGTAAGATGCTAAGACACCCATAGCCAGAAACCACTCCCTTGGTCCAGATATTGAGGGGGAGTGTGATGATGAACACTTATACAGGGCTATGATGGGTCTCTTATGTATCTTACAGCTAGCAGGCCTGATATCATGTTTGCTACATGTATTGTGCAAGATATCAAGCCCACCCTAAGATGTCTCACTAATCACTGTGAAAAGATTTAAGATACCTCAAAGGTGCTTCAACACTTGGTCTATGGTATCCAAAGAATCCTAATTTCAATCTGTATGCCTCTACAGATAGTGATTATGGTGGTTGCAATATGACTGCAAAGTCCTACATCTGGGGGATGTCAATTCCTTGGTGGAAGGGTGGTCTCATGGCAATGCAAGCAACAATCCTGTGTGTTGCATCAACTGCTGAGGCTGAATACATTGCTGCTGCAAGCTGCTGTGCTCCAGTGCTTGGATTCAAATCAGAGGCTGGACTATGGATTTAACTTCAAAGAGACTCCTATCCACATAGACAACACTGTGCTAGTCTATCACTGAACCCTGTGCAGCACCCAAGGACCAAACACATCAACATCAGGTATCATTTAATAAGAGATAACTATGAAAAAGGATTAATTAAACTAGTCAAAGTTCATACAGATGAACAATATGCTGATCTGTTCACAAAAGCTTTTGATGAACAGAGATAAGTTTAAGTATCTGATATCAGCTATTGGGATGATTAACTTTGAGTAGACTTTTATTAAAACTAATTCTAATTATTTCTTCTTAAAATATGTGTGTCCTAAGTTGTCTAGTTCATCACTTTCATAAGCTCATGTTTTCTTTGGATAAAATTCTTTTTGAAGACTTTCCTTAGATTCTTGAAAATTTTTGATACTTCGGAAGATAAAGTTTTATCTTCGGAAGAAAAACATGTCTTCAAAATAATAACTGTCTAAGAGATTTTACCTTCGGAAGAAGTCAAAATTCATCTTCCGAAGCTTAAAATTCTTATCTCAGACACTTATTTATTTTTAGGACCTTTTCCTTCCGAAGCAAAATTAACCTTCGGAAGCTTTGTTTATTTCTATACAAAGCATTCAAGGGTTTATTTCTCTTCCGAAGCATAAATCTTCAAGACTCTCAGGAAAATCTTCCGAAGCCATTTTAGCTTCGGAAGCTTTTTCAATCAAAACTTCCGAAGACAAATAAACTTCGGAAGCTTTTCGAATTCCAAGAAAACTACTTTTTGAGCAAAAGTAAACTACCTTTTCAGAGGTGGGACCGACTTTCGGATTTCAAAGTTTATCCTCTTTCATTAACTTTGGTTCAAATCCCTTTTCATATAAATACCCAACGGTTCCCCCTCTTTCCCACTATCTTCCTCAATTCTACTGTTTCTCTAACCTAATTCTCTAAACCGCCTTTGCTTTCTACCTTTCTTCACCCTTAAGCTTCTGAAATGGCCAACCTTAACCGCAGAAACAACCCTGATTTCTCCATGCAACTACACAGGCAACATAATCAAGTTGCTCTGTTAAGCTCTGAGAAAGATGCAAGTTTCTCAGAGATTTGCCAATTCTTGACTCTGTCAAATTATTTCACCTCCCTGACCATTGATCCTACTCTATATGAGGATCACTTGCTTGAATTCTGGAAGACCTGCCAAGAGGTCATTATGGATGGGGAGAAGGCACTGTCTGCCACAGTGCAAGGGAGGACAATCTTCATCACTCCGGCCATCATTAACCAACATCTCAGCTGGATGATGAAGAAGGTGAGGTGTCCTTCCCAAAAGAAGCTGTTAATCATTCTTTTGAGCAGATGGGCTATGAGGGAGATTTCTCTGTAAAGACCTTTAGGAAAGGGAAGGTCTCATCCCAATGGAAATTCCTGCTCCATGTGGTTATCCACAGCTTGTCAAACAAGCATGGTGGATGGGACCAGATTCCTGAGGATCTCTCCTTTATAGTTCATGGAATGGTTCAGGGGGTCAAGTTCAGGTATTCACAATTTGTCTATACTAATTTACTTGCAAACTTAGACTCCTTAGAGTATTACATGTTTCCTAGATATGTTCAACACATTCTCAACTGTGAACTGGGCTCACAGTTGAGGGAAACAGGTAATATTCTTAAATGGGACAGATGAAGCCCGGCATCTTTAAAATAATGAAGAAGCCAACTGTAGGCTTCTCTGGGGTAGAAACAGCCCTAGTCCCAAAAATGTTAGAGCTCATTGCTCAAGGTGACAACCTAGCAACACAAGCTAGTGTTGAACCCACACCTCTTTTGTCCTTACCATTAAAAAGACCAGAAATTACCCTCACCTACCAAAGAAAATCCAAACGAACCCCTGCTCAGGCTATTGAGTCTGTGCAGGCCCCCAAATACTCAACCTTACAGGAAGAAGTGGACACTAGAGCTCCCACTTCTCCTGAGGAGCAAACCACTCCCATTACTTCACCTATCAGGGCTGAGGTTCCTCAAGCTCACCTGATGAGCTCAATAGCCCAACAACCTTAAGCCTTCACTCTGAGTCTCAACACTCAAGTGGACAACCTTCAGGGGACAGCTACCATCCCCAGCCTTTGGATCTCAACCAACCAATTCCCAACCTATCCTTTTACACTGATGAAGACTTAGGATTCAGTGAGTACCATGAGTCTCTCTTCTCCTCCCCTACTCAAAGAGAGATGAGTACCTCTGACTCTCCTCAGTCTATCCCCCATCAGTCACCTATTACTGAGGTGGACACTTCTGAACCTGTTCAGGATGTCCATATGGAAGAGGCTCTCACTTTTGAAAGTGATTACATCATTAAGACCTCAACCATGGCAACTCAGCCCATTGGCATCTCAACTGAGGCTGCCAGTGAGCAGAGGAAAACCAGCAGCCAAGAAACTCAAGCTGGTGGTGAGAGAGAGGACTTTGGTCCAATCATCTCATCCCCCAATGAATCTTCTGATGAAGATGAGGGGAATTTGAGACTAAAGGTGCAAAAACTGTCAAAAACATGCACCTATTTAGTCTCTAAGGTTAGTCACTTGGAATCTCAGGTGACTACCCTGCAAAACAGGGTCAATGATCAGCAACTCCAGATTTCATATCTGCAGGAAAAACTAGCTGGGAGACCTTTAAGGAGAGCTCAACCAGGAACACAAGAACCTGTGGAAGTGATTGACTTATCCTCCAGCTCACCTATGCAAGTGGGTGATGCTACCAAAAAGGGGGAGAAAGTTGTTACAACCACAGAACCTGGGAGTTCTTCAGAGAGAATGGACATAGAGGACTCACCATCCTCACTTGCTGTTGTGCATTCTCAGCAACTTCCTCAAGTTCACATTAATGTGGACTCTATAGACTCTCTCATCAGGAGTCTCTTTGAGGAAGGTATACCAAGGGCTGTCTCATCTCCACCACTAGGAACTGGCAATCACATTATAAGGTGGAGGTATGATGATGACAGGAGAGCCCTTATACTTCAAAGAGTTCAAGGGCAACAAGAAGTTTTTCAATTCCAAAGCCTGAGCTTTTATGAAAGACTGGATTTAGTCAACTTGCCACTTGTCAATCCAAGCAATTCAAGACAAGCTGACAGGCTGGCTCAAAGAATCCAAGACAGGATCCTTGTAGAGTTTACTCTAAGAAGGAGACTTAGGGAATCAGGCAATGTCATCGGTCAAATGGATGTTGAGGTGGACCCTAAGATTAGTTTCATAGGGGAAACCTTGACTGAAGGCCCAGTGACAGAACCTGAGACCCCTGTCTCATCATCAACAACTGCTGCTGAGGTCCAAACTCCATCTGAGACACCTGCTGATGAAGGTGTTTCTCAGCCTCTCTCTGGCCAGAGCATGGAAGCTACTCCAAGCAATGAAGGCCAAGCCTCAATCCACCCTGAGTCACAAAGGTCTGTTGGTGACAAAGGGAAAAGGATAATGACTCCTGAGGAAATTGAGGAGGAAGAGAGAGAGAGGAAAAGGAGACTAAGGGGAGAAAGTTCCACTGGGTCATCTAGCTTCATGCAAGCTACAATCAGGGCTGCTCCCAGACCAAATACTCAAGATGACGAGTTAAGGGCAGTCAGGATTACCTACTTACAGACCAGGAACTATGACATTGATGAAATCATCTCCCTCCCCTTAGAAGAGCTAAATGAACTGGCTGACAGGGAAGTGTCAAGAGAGTTCAAGGAGAAAGAGGATGCAATGATACTTCTCCAACTCAAAGAGGAGAAGAGACAGAAAAGACTTTACAAGCATGCTCCTACTCTCTCACCAGTTCAAGAAAGTCCTGTACAGGAAGATGTGGCTCCACAAGAACCTCAGGTAGACAAAGAAGAAGATAGGATCAAGATGATCAACTACCTGAGTGCCACAGGCTTCTATCAGGCAGATGCACTTCTTCCCTTGTCCTATGACTTCATTGAGTTCGAGTATCTAAAGCAACTTGAGCTTGAGTTAGTCAAGGAAAGAAAGACAACTAAAAGGAAGCTAAGGGAAGAAGCTGCAAAGTTAAGGGCCATCATTCAAAAGAATGCAAAGAAGTCTGCTGACAGACAAAGAATGGTGAGCTTCTTGAAGCTGTATGGATTCTCCGGAAGGAGACTTGGCCCCATGTCTCTATCCACTATGGATGAGCATATTAGGGTGATCAAGCAGAAGATTAAAAGTGGAGAACTCATTGACTTGCACTCTCTTCCAAGTCAAGTCCCACCTGAAGTGGAGGTCAAGTTTGAACAACCAGAGACACCTCAACCAGCACCTCCAGCTGAGCCTCAGCAAGCTTCATCTTCTGATCCTAGGCAGGGTCAAACTCCCTCTCCTTCTGAACCTGTGAGGGAGGAACACCCAACTGAGAAAGACACTGATGATCAACATGGTGCTGCAGACCAGTCTTCTCAGTTAAAGACATCCAAGAGGAAGAAGAGGATGGCTTCTAAACCAAAGACTAAGAAGAAGAAGCCAAAGTCATCTACCTCTGCACCTCAGGCTGAATCAGATCAACCTGAGGAAGTGCATGATGAGGCAGCCCAATCAACTCCTATTCAAGTGGCTCCTCTATCTAATGAGACACCCATCTTGTCCTGGACTTACTCTACTAATCCAGAAAGATGGACTGTTATCAGAGATCAAGGTGTTGAAAATGTCTACTCATGGCAAGACATAATCAACTTACCTCTGCATGATCTCTTTGAGATGAGAAGATACTATGAAAGTCTTGACGATCCTGACCATCTCATGAAGAAAGGAATGGTCCTGATTGTACTGAAGACTACCAACATTTGAAGATCTTCCAAGTGTTTTGGTAGCATCAGCCTAGGGGGAGTTTGTAAGGATTCCTGAAGTCTGATGCAACCCAAAACAGCCTAAGTGTCTCAGCAACATGCACTAAGTACTGAAGTGAAGAATGCTTCGGAAGTTTTACACAAAGCATTAGAAAATACTCTAAGTGTAAAATCTTCCGAAGCCAAGACCAATATCTTCCGAAGCCAAACATGAAGTCTTCCGAAGCTTCAGAGACAAAGTCTTCCGAAGCTTCAACCTATGAAGACAGATTTCTTCCGAAGACTTTTAGTACACATGCTTTATCTGATGTACTGTTCCATAAAGCATCTTTTCCGCTGCATCTCTGTAAAGTCACCAACTTACATGAGTTGGTGAAAAGGGCCTTGCTTTTGGTAACTGTACATTGAGGTCTTGAGTCTTCAACTTTCCACTTTATGTACTTTATCCTTTTTGTATTGTATAAGGATGTGAGCTATGGCATGTCATAGTCACAAGGTCAAAAGGCAGATATGCCTTTTGATCCTACAATTGATTTTGTTAGTGTCTAGTCAATTGTATCCAGCTGGCTTTCAAAGTATAGCCGGCTGTAGGTTGTAGTATAAGTATTTCAAGTTCTTGTATCTTTTCTTTATGCTTTGTAACACTTGTAAAAGAACTTGAGAAAGCAATATACTGCCTCCTTGAAACCCATACTCTCTTGTTCTGTCTCCTGCTTTACTTGTGTTCTTTGTATCACCTTTGGTTACCCAGTTCACTGTTTGATTAGAGTTTAGTTAATCTCCTCATTGTGTTGTTGTGTTGTAATTGTGTTAAAGCCCTTAAACGGTCCTGCAGCTCCTGAGCAAAATATGTCCAATTTGGATTTGTCTTTGCAACTGGAGGTGATTTCTAGACTTAGGATTCATAACAGTCATCCAGCTGAGAACATCATAGGGGAAGTCTCTAAAGGCGTGAGAACAAAAGGACAAACTCATAATGGGAATGTCTGTTTGTACTCATGCTTTTTATCCAAAATAGAACCCAAGAAGGTGGAAGATGCCTTGAAAAATAGTAGCTGGGTTGAATCAATGCAAGAGGAGCTGCTTCAATTCAAAAGACAAAAGGTTTGGAACCTATGTCCGCTACCATCTGGTCAAGTACCTATAGGCACTAAATGGGTTTTCAGAAACAAGAGAGATGATAGAGGCTTGATTATCAAGAACAAGGCAAGACTAGTGATTCAAGGATACACTCAAGAGGAGGGAATTGATTATACTGATGTCTTTGCACCTGTTGCAAGACTTGAGGCAGTTAGGATCTTCCTTGCTTATGCTGCATCCAAGAATTTCACTGTCTACCAGCTTGATGTTAAGTGTGCCTTTCTATATGGGGATATAGATAGGGAAGTCTATGTATGCCAACCTCCGGAATTTGAAGATCCACAGCATCCCAACTATGTGTGCAAATTGGATAAAGCTCTATATGGGCTGCACCAAACACCTAGGCTATGGTATGATACATTGTCTCAGTTTCTCCTGAAGAATGGTTACACTAGAGGTATCATTGATAAGACTCTTTTCATAAAGAAGTCTGGGAAGGACATCTTGCTCATTCAAGTCTATGTTTATGACATCAAATTTGGTTCTTCAAATGACCAAATGTGTAAAGACTTTGAGAGCATTATGAAGAAGAAGTTTGAAATGAGTTCCATGGAAAAAATGGACTTTTTCCTTGGAATTCAGGTGAAGCAAATAAAAGAAGGGTTCTTCATCAGTCAATCTAAGTATGTCAATGATATCTTAGAAAGATTTGATATGAAAGATTGTAAAGCAGCAAGAATACCTATACCTAGAAACCATAATCTCTGCCCTAATTCTGAGGGGGAGGATACTGATCAACATCAGTATAGAGCGATTATTGGTTCTCTGATGTATCTCACAGCATGTAGACCTGATATCATGTTTGCAACTTGCATTTGTGCAAGATATCAGGCTGCTCCAAAGGTGTCTCACCTAGTTGCTGCAAGGATAATTCTTAGATACCTTAAAGGAGCACCTAAACTAGGTCTCTAGTATCCAAGAAATAGTGATTTCAATCTCTATGGTTACTCTGACAGTGATTATGGTGGTTGCAATATCAACAAGAAATCAACATCCGGTGGATGTCAATTTCTTGGTGGAAGGATCATCTCATGGCAATGCAAGAAGCAATCTTGTGTCTCTACATCAACTGCTGAAGTTGAATACATTGCTGCTGGTAGTTGCTGTGTTCAGCTGCTGTGGATTCAAAACCAGATGATAGACTACGGATTCAACTTCATAAGCACTCCTATCCATATTGACAACAACAGTGCTATATCCATTACTGAAAATCTAGTAAAGCACTCCAAGACTAAGCACATCGATATCAGGTATCATTTCATTAGAGATATTCATGAGAAAAATCTTATTAAGCTAATCAAAGTTGATTCAAATGAACAATATGCTGACTTGTTCACCAAAGCCTTTGATGAACAAAGATTTAAATATCTCATTACAGCTATTGGGATGATAAACCTTGATTAGTTGATCTCATTTGAAAACCTTTTAATGTGTAAAGTCTTATGTCAAAACAATTTAAGCCCTGTTACAAAAGATCTTTCTCTATAATTTTATCTAAGTATGAATTCATTCGAAGATGAATTAACCCTCGGAAGATATTTTACATATCTTCCGAAGCAAATTTCTCTCAGGATAATTTTCTTCTTGGAAGAGTGTTAAGTCTCGGAAGAAGCGATTGATCTCATATCAGATCTACTTCCGAAGCTTATAACACTCTCCATTTGAAAAGCAACATATACTCTCGGAAGTAATCACTTTACCTTCGGAAGTAAATTTGCCTTCGGAAGAATATTACCTTCGGAAATGCTTTATACTCGGAAGAAAGAATGTACTGTGTAACGGAAATCTTTTGGGCCCCACTCTGTAAAAAGTAAAGATTTTGTTAATGATGTCGGATAATTTAAATGGACTAACCTTACCGCCCATGTCACATCATCCACTAAAACCTCACATCATCTTATCCAAACCCCCCTTTAAACCGCCATTCCACCCATTTAAATACCTCCGGCTAATCACTTACATCCTTCTTACCAAAATTACTGCCCTAAAAGCTTTCTTCATCTTCAATTTACCCTATTCCGAACTATCCTCCTATAACTTTCTTCAATGGCACTTAACCCTCAGCATAACCAAGTCGCACTCCTTGACTCTTCAAGGGATGTTGACTTCTCAGACATCATCTTCTTTCTAACCCAATCTTCTTACTACACCGCTCTGACTGTTAACCCCACGATTTACTCAAACCATATGTCTGAATTTTGGGCAAACGGTCAGATTGAAACCCTAAATGGGGTTCGTGACATTCATCGAGCATCTGTGGCCAGGAGTTGGTCATTTCTGAACAAATCATCAGGGAGCATCTAGAGCTTCATGATGAGGGCGCTCCAACAGAATTCCCCAAAGAATATTTGGAAAATACTTATATCCAAATGGGATATGGTGGAGATGTTAGCAGGTTAACTGTCTATAAATTCAACTTCTCTTACAACTGGAGGTTCCTGCTGCATGTGGTTCTTCACTGCTTGTCCAACAAATCTGGGGGATAAGATCAAATCCCATATGAACTTGGGTGCCTTGTTCATGGTTTGGTGAAAAGCCTCCGCTTCAACTACTCAAGATTTGTGCTGACCAATCTCATGGGAAACCTTCAACGGGACACATTCTTCATGTGTCCCAGGTTTCTCCAGCACATAATCAATTGTAAGATGGACCAGAGTAAGCTTGTCTGCGCAGCTGCTCTGACTGCTCCTCATATGAGGCCGACCATCTTCAAAACTTTGAAGAGAGTGTCCACCAACTTCATCGGAAGAGATACTACACTTCTCCCAGGTATGATTGAGTCAATGGCTCCTAGTGACATCCCTGTTAACCCCACAGGTAATGAACCCACACCAGCAACTACCCTCACTTTGCCAAATCCACCTTCTCCACCCATTACCTTTACTTATCAAAGACGCTCCAAACGAACCCTTGTTCAATCTTCTCTGATTGAACAAGCTCCTTATGTTCTACCCAAAAAGGCTAGAGTGGAACAAAGGGCTCCCACTCAGCCTGAGGTCCAACCATCCTTCACAATTGACCTCAATATGGGTCTTGAGTCTCTTCAGTCTCAGACCCATAAGCCCGAAACCCAATCCGAAAGCCCTCAGGGAGAGTCTCTATACTCCCCTGAGCAGCCAAAAAGGGACAGTCCTATGACAGGCTCAATGCCTTTAGACATTGATCAAAGTCCCGAGTCATTAGGTTTCACTTCCATATCCTTTACTAACCTTTTAATTGGAGCTGATGAAGAGATTACGTCTCTTCAGGGCAATGAAGTTGATCCATAACACCCTATCAAGGATCAACAGAGCCCAGAGAGATCTCTTATCTCTAGCCCCCATCAGAAAACCTTTACTGAGGTGAGTCCCACTGATGTAGAGGGGACTCATGTAGATTCAGCTGCCACTACTGAAGGAGCCTCAAGGGATCCTCAGGACAGTGGTAACATCATTGAGACTGAATCTACGACAACCATGCCCTTTGATGACTCTGAAAGAGACATCATTGAGCAAGGGAAACCAGGACTTCAAGAAACCACATCTGGTGGTGAGGATGAACATACAAGGTATGTTACCTCATCTCCCCGTGATTCTTCAAAAGAAGATGAGGGAAGACTGCAACTCATCATTTTAGACCTACTTTCTAAAGTCTCAAATCTTGAATCTAAGGTTAGGACTTTATAGGATAGGTCTGCCACTCAGCAACTTGAGATTGAAAATCTCAAGGCCAAACTAGCTGAGAAACAGATTGAGAGGTCTGTTAGGCATGTACCAACTCAGCTCTCTTTGACTTCTTCCTCTAACTCATCAAGCTCTCAGGATGATGCTACCAAAAAGGGGGAAAGTGTTCAGAGACAAAGTCAAAGAAAAGAGGAACCCCAAAGTCAAGCTCTCACTTCCTTGAGCTCAAAGTATCCTATGCAACAAGCTTCAATTTTCCCTGAGCCTCCTCTAGTTGTAATTCAAATGGATCAAAGGATGCTCCAAGAACTCAATAGGTTCTTCAACAAGTTCCTATTGGAATCTCTTATTGAACAGCCAAGTCCTGATCTGTCTGTGATATACCTTGGAGCTAAGGAGATTCAGAGGTTAAATGCACCTTCTACCATTATTGAGGAAGTTGGTCAACCTAAGGTCCAAAAGGAACCTGAGATTAACTTCGAAGGGTAAACAAGGACTGATGGCCCAGCAACTGAGACAGTTGGGATAGAAGTGCATTCTCACAGACTTCCGAAGCACCATTCAAAGCCTCGGGAGAACAATTTCAAACTTTCAAAGCTGAGATTGCTGCTGCGGAAGGACTATTCTCATTATCCGATGATCTAATAGGCACAGATGCAATCCTGGAACTTGCATCTGAGGTTAATAGGGAGGATTTTCTCACCCAACCACTAGCTTAAACATCAGCATTAACTCCAGCTTCCATCTCTACTACTCAACCTGAACCATCCATCCAAGAACCCCTAAAGTCTAGCACTTCCGAAGACATCAAAGGAAAGAGGAAGATGACTAAGGAAGAGCTTCAGGAGGAAGAAAGGTTGGAGAAACTCAAAAGAAAAGGTAGGCTTCCAACTAGAAAACTGCTAGCTGCAAGTAACAAAGCAGCTGCAGCCAACCAAGAGGCAACAACAATAGAAGAAGAGTAGAGATCATTGATAGACTTATCAGTCTAGGAGCTGCGAATGAAGATGTACTCCTGCTACCATTAGAGGAGTTAGTTGAGCTGGAAAAGGCAACTTTGCTGCAAAAACAGCAAAGAAAAGAGGCAGCAAGGTTGGCCTTAGAAGAAGAAAAGGAGAGGAAAGAAAGGGAAGCTGATCAGCAGCTCAGGAGGGAAAGGATAACTTTCCTAACCTCCAGAGGTTTCTCTCAAGAAGAATTATCTCCACATAACAAAGATACGATCTTATGGCTCTACAACAAAGAGCAAGATCAAATGGAGAAAGAGAGAAAGAAAGCTGCCAGAGAAAAGCTAATGCAGAAGAAGAAGAAGGAAGAGGAAGCAGGACTAACTACTGCCAAGAAGAAAAGTGAGAAGGCCTGGATGAAGAGCTATCTCAGGGCTCATGGCTTCTCTGGCAGGTAGGTGGGTCCTATGTCTGAAAAGACCCTCCAACAACATGTCAGTGACATAAAGGCTGACATTCGCTCGGGGAAGAGGAAGGAGATGTACAAAAGGGGACATGGGATGATCTTCAAATCAACTACTCAACCCCAACTCCAAACCCAACCACAACCTGAACCAATACCCTTTCCATTCTCCATCAAAACCGAACCAACCACTGAACCATACACCCCTGAACCTACACCATCACCCCTACCAACCTCTTCACCTCAACCACCTAAACTACCCATCCTCCAACCCAAAACTCTAGCCAGAACCCAAACACCTCAACCTACCCAACAACCTATCAAACCATCCCCTCAGCCTTCTAAACATCTCTCCTTAGAAGAATTCAAGGCAATCAAGACGAAGCTCATCAATTACACAACCCTGAGTGATATCTCCTGTGAGGAGGATTCAGTCAATTTGACTTATGTTGATGGATCCTCACATTCCCTCACTAGAGATCAATTTCTTGATCTGCCCAGAGGAACACTGGACCAAGCTGCAAATCTCCTTGGCCTCAATTCAGACACTTTGAATGAGGAAGAAAAGAAGTTAAGGAGAAGGCTGGTGACTCTGCTAGATACCAAGAAAGGTGACCGAGTGCCAAGACAACCCCTTGCACCTAGGAAGAAGATCATCCAGTGGAGGTTCGAACACTCTTCTCATAACTTTTTTGTTGAAAGAGAGAATGGAGAGCTTAACAGGCTAAGTGCCTCATCTCTGCTACACTTGAACAGATTTGACATTGCTGAGTTAGTAGAGAAACCATTCTCTAACTCTTCAAACTCTGATGTAGCTGCCCATATCAAAAATCATATGGGCAGTCTTCATATGGTCGAGCTAACTGCTAGAAGCAAGGTTGAAGAAGAGTTGAAACTGAGAGAGGAGGAGAAAAGGAAAAGGATCAACAACCAAATGCAAAGCCTTTCTACAAATGGTTGAAGGTCCTGAACTTGAATCCATAGTTAGATGGGAGTATGACTATAACTCCCGTCAACTAACTCTCTTCAGGGGGACGCAACAAAGGGTACATGTCATTCAGAGTGATAGACTGGATCTCCTATCCACCAATGACTTGTACAAGCTTCTCAGCACCACTTTAGGGAAGAACAAAGAAACAAACAAATATCTTGTATCCTTGGTTTTCGAAGCTTTGAGAAGCAAAAACAAGTGAGGTTTTGGTAGCATTAGCCTAGGGGGAGTTTGCTGGATCTAGAAAGGCTGGTGCAACCAAAACCAAATCACTTAGAAGATTTTGGTACAACAAATAAAGGACTTCCGAAGCTAAGTGTGGAACTTCCAAAGGAAAAAGGAGCTCTTCCGAAGACAAAGTGTAAAACTTACTTCCGAAGGAAAACTCCAACTTCCGAAGACAAATAACTCACTTCCGAAGATCAAGACTTAGAATGAAAGATCTGAAGTTAACTTCCGAAGTATAGAAGTCCTCAAGCCTCGGAAGCATAGAAGCCTCTTCTGAAGTATAAGTGGCTTCGGAAGAACTTGTTCTTTCGAAGCCAACTTACCTTCGGAAGACACTGCTATTATCCAGTGGACATAAGTATGGTCTCCCTGACACTCCGCTGCAGACCTCTGAGATACTGCATGGTGTTTTCTCAAAAGCCATGTAGTTGACCATACTTTATTCCACTGTTTACCTTTTTATGTTAGTACAGTTGCCATCTTTAGATGGTGACAAAAGGTAAGTCTTGGACATGTCATGACTACCATATCGTAGATAATACTTTATCTAAGATACCTTAACTTTAGCATTGTAGTATATGCTTTAGTCTTAAGTTTCCAGCTGGTATCAAAGTATACCGGCTATAGGATCTAGTATATATAGTTTCTCATTGTAACTCATGTTTCATGCTTGTAAGAGTCTTGTAATATCTTGAGTTGAGAAGTAATATATACAAGTGCCTTGAAAATTATTTCTGTGTGTTCCTTGCTACTTATTATATTATTATCAACTCTTGTAAAAGACTTTACTTCATCTGATTTGTGTGTTTTGTAAGTGAGTTTGAGAGAAATCCAAGTGTTTAAGTGACAAACCCGATCCTGCAGATTCCATTTGGTAACACATTACCATTTGGAAACGTTGACACGTCAAGGTAAGTTGACCCATTTGCCTTAGAAACTTGTGTATGTTGACCATAGTTTATCACTCATCCTAGAAATCTCCAGGTAAGCATAACTAGTCCCGTAGGATTTATGAGAAATGCGTACCTTAGCCCGAAGGCTTTTTTCCAGGAAATCCAGAATACATGTGTCTATGTGTCACACAATATTTCTTAGGTTCATGGAATCAAAACCTTGATGAGATTTTCATAGATTAGACATAAAGTCTAAAGATTTAAACCTTTGATATTAAGCGTACGATCCCACGTGTCGTCAAGAATAAGTTTAAGAAGTTTCATTCGTCGGGGTGAGTAAAGATTTAAGAATAAGTTTAGGGGAGACAAGTAACCAAGCTAATCAATTATAAGGCAACCTATCTAAAGGCATCAAGTTGCACATTAAAAGGCATCCCTAATTAGATAGCATCATGTAGCATGCAACAATATATATCTACAAGAATATAAAGATTTTTTTCTATGAGGTTCATGCATAAATTATAGTCTAGGTCACCATTTCTAATAACCTAAATCCCTATAGTTATGGGCTCTGATACCAATCTGTCACACCCCAACCTTAACGGCGGAATCGTCGAGATGTGAGGGTTAAGATTGTTCACAGCCTCATAACGCTACCATTTAATAAAATTATTATTATCATAAGTTTTAAAATGCAAATTACAACCATAAGTCTCAAACAAGAAATAAACATAACATAAGATAAATATTCCAAGACAATTTATTCTTTTATCTAAGTCCAAATCCTAGATGTGTGCACACTTCAAGAGATGACATCAAACTTGAGCATTTCCTGAAATATGTTAAAAATAAAAGGTCAACTATGAAAGTTGGTGAGTTTTCATGGGTTAAGTATACATAAATATATCAAAAGATTTACAAGTAGCAATTCATGTCAATGGTTATGAATTATGCAAGTTTATAGAACACATATATCTACAATCAAACCTTGACCAAGAATAAGATTACAAGTTTATAACGATTAGCTAAGTGTACTTGGTTCCCATGATGAACAAGCATACGTCATCAGGAGCCGGCAATAACATCGGCTTTAGCACCAAATAGGCTTGTTAGGGCCATAGATCTATGATGTCGCCAGGCTAACAATAGTTAATGATTGTCAACATATAATGTATCTCATATAAATCTCACAATAATACAAATAACCATGACAAAATATAAGTATGAATTGCATGTGCGTTACAAGTATAAAAAGTTTACAAGTGTAAGTTGATAAGTTTAACATGTTTCACCCCAAAAAGGTGTGAAATAATAATATAAAAAGAGGCATGAAAACTCACATGATGAGTAAGTGTATATAAGATGATTAGTATGAATAATAGTCGATGTTCCAACGAAATCCTTCACAAGGTACCTAAACTTATATATATTTACAAGATTTAAGTTTAATAATAAGTTTAACAATTTAACGAGAACAAGGGTTTCAATTGATATTTGGGGGTTTTAATAACTGAATTCAATAAAATGATATAATTGATTATGTTTTGATTCAATGAAAATGAAATATACTATTTGATCATTTTAATATATAAAGAAATGAAAAGAAAACCATTTGTAATGAAGTTTAAATACAAGTTTAAATAAACTTTTATAATTTTTAAAATACCCATGATTTAAACAATAATATATAGATGATGTTTGAACCAATAATAATTTAGTGATAAACCATTGTTGAGGCTGGGTTTGTTAATCTACAGTTTGATTTTGATAAGGATATTTTGGGAGAAGAAGTGATCGTTACAGCTACTCATGAGGAAGTATCAGATAAAGGAAAAGGGTTGATTGATGAAGAAGAGGAGGATGAGCAGTTGGTTGATTATGATTCTGAACCGGAATTCTATGAAGTAGATGAGAGACCTTTGGTGTATGTGGCTAAGAAGGGAGATGATGAGAATGATGTGTTTGAGATGGATAAGAGTGATTGGTTGGTAAAGGAGAAGGAGGCTGAAGAACTCACTCCTCTGTTTCAAAATATGGAGGGTTTGAGCAGAAAAGAGGCAGACAAGAAGATAATCAGCTGGTGTTATAATCCTTTCTTAAAGATGTTTTTGATTAAAAGAAGAGGAGGTAATATCAGTTACATGCTCAAGAGGAAGGCGTTTAAGACCTTGCCTAAATGGGATCTGAGACGGTTGGCTACCTTGCCTTTGATTAATGCTCATTTAAGTGAAAGGGCAGTATTTCTGGAGAAGGAGATTAAAAATGGCCTTAATGATAATTTTGAGTCATTTGGATTTATGAAGGCTGAACGAAAGAGATCGAAGAAAGATAAAGATTGGGAGACTGGGAAAGGGAGAATTGTTTTGAGAGTCAAACCACCTAAGACTGTAAACAGAGTAAGACTGGCTGATCCTCTTCCTCCTCGTTTACAGGACTTTGAGAAGTGGTTCTATGATAATAACACTGGTGAGGCTGTGATTAGAGCCAAACAAGAAAGAGAATTTAGGGTGTTTGACCCAATGGAGTTATTCAGCTTCTGTGATGAAGATCTCTTGATTCTCTATGAAAATCATATAAAGGCGGGGGCAGGTGAGGAAACAAGAAAGGAGGCAAGCTTGTTTATGAATGTGGCGAACAAAATAAGGGGAGTACGGGCAGAGGTAAAGAGTTTGGCTGAAAAGGTGAGAGCACAAGATGACTTTGCCATGGATGTTCAAGACTTGACAAGGCAGTTTGCTAGAGCTAGTGGTCATTCGGAGGAAGCTGATGATGCAGGAACTAATCTTGGAGAATCAGTGGCTGAAGCTTCTAAAGACGTTGCTGCAGGAGGGGATGAAGATAGACCAACAGCAGCTGAGGAAACGGGAGCTGAAGAGTCAAACCAAGAGCAGTGAAGATAGTGAGGTCCAACCTAGGGGGAGTATTGAAGATCATGTTAGGTTGGAATCACTTTAGTATAGATGTTTACTTTACATTGTAATAGGACTTGTGTTAGTTTCATTTTGTATTTTGTTAGTTATTAGCAGTTTTGGCAGTCCAGCGAAACTGTGAGCGAATCTATAGTTTCGCTCACAGTTTGCTGTTTTGGTTCACCCGGCGAACTTGTGTTCTGCCGGGCGAAACTATAGTTTCGGCATGACAGTTTCGCTGGTAGCGAAACTGTCAGCGAAACTATGACTGCTATATATACTATTGTCATTTCATTTTGCATGATAACTTTGCAAAACCCTAATCGTGGACATCTGTTGCAAACTATCATTTTCAAGAAGTTACTTCATTGAAATACAATTGTGCTTATTGTTATTGAGTGAGTTTGTTCATTTGAATATCAATTATGTCTTGATTCATCATATTCATCTCTCAATTGTTTGTTATTTGGTTTGTGTATTTGATATTGATCAAATTATCCTATCAATTGTACTGTTCATCGATCACATGGACCAACATATCCAACAAAGATAAAATCATCCGACTTTTCAGCGAATTTTGCCAAATTGTCTTTTGTGTTAAGTATGGTACACCTGCTGCCAAAGGACCTTAGAAAGCCAATGAACGGAAGCCTCTTGTTCCATAGCTCATAAGGGGTTTTCCATGTGGCTTAACTATAAGAACCCTGTTCTGCACATAGCATGCAGTGTTGACTGCCTCTGCCCAGAATGTTAGAGGCAGCTTTGAATCAGCTAACATGGTCCGAGCAGCCTCAATAAGTGTCATGTTCCTCCTCTCAGCAACACCATTTTGTTGAGGAGTTCTAGGAGCACTATATTTTCTGGCAATCCCTTTTGAGTTACAGAATGAGTCAAGAACATGGTTCTTAAACTCAGTCCCTTGATCACTTCTAATTATTTTAACCTTGTGATCAATTTGATTTTCTATTTTAAGAATAAAAGATTTTAAAGTTTCAGCACTTTCATCTTTGGTTCTTAAAAAGAATACCCATGTAAATCTAGTAAAATCATCAACAATCACAAGGCAATATGATTTCCTTCCAATGCTCATTATACTTGTGGGACCAAATACATCCATGTGCAATAAGTGTAATGGAGTGGTGATGGAGTTAACAGCTCTGGATTTATGAGATGCCCTGTGTTGCTTCCCTTTGATGGTCTCCATGGTTGCATCACTTTTCGACTCATGAGAAGGTGGGTCAGCAGATGGAACCTCTTGCTCTTCAGTACCACACCTTGGTTGTCTTATAGACTCATAAGAGTGTGGTGGAGCAATTTCATTGGTTCCCAACCCACCTTTGTTTTGGTAACAAAGTTTTGAGTGAGAGGATGATGCAAGAATGGCTTGGAAGTTTTGCTCAGAAATAGCATACTTGTTGGATTGTTGGAGCTAGAAAAGATAGTCTATATTATCAACACAGTGAAAGTCAACAAAAGTCAACGTCACGGGTCAAAGTCAACAAAAGTCAAACCCGACACGTTCGAGACGAGGAACCGAGACGAGATGTTGAGGATTTAAATGACTAGGAGTTTTATTGTAATAAATATATTTTGTGTGAACAAAATATATTTTGTCTTGTTTTTAGTCATTTTTATGCTTTATATGTAATTTTGTGTTAATTAGCCTAAGTCTAGGGGGTTAAGTGCAATTAGTGAATATTAGTTTAGACTATAAATAGGTTAATTGTCATTAGGTTTTGGTTAATGGTTGAATGACCAATTGATTGAGGGATTTACTTGTAAACATATTTTGCAATCTAATTTGAAGATCAAAGGGGTTTTGATTGTGATTATCATATTTGATTTAATTCTTCATGATTTGATTCAAGTTTGATGTTCCTGGAGTTACAATTTGGTATCAGAGCCATTTTGGATCAAATTCACTGAAGATTTGAAGATTTTTAGAGAGAGAAGTTGAGGTTTTGGTTGTTTTTGTTCATATCATGTTTTCATCAATTTCGGATCAAATTTGAGTGTTATTGATATGGAAATTGATTGAAGTTTGCTTGTTATTGGTTGGGAAAGCTCTATTAATCATTAGGTTTCAACTCCATTAAGATTTGGGCGTTTTCAGATTGATTTCGTGTTGAAAAAGTTTTTCAGCTTCGTTCAGCGAAATTACCAGTTCATCCAGCGAAACTACGAGTTCTTCCAGCGAAACTACATCAGTTATCCTCATTAAAGTTGTTTCTGTTGTCCTGCGAAACTATTTTCATTAAACGAAAGTTCAACAGTGCTTGTGGTTGATTTACAAGCGAAATTGCTGCCGAAAGTATCATTGAACGAAAGTTCAAGCTTGTTTCGTGCGAACTTATCAGCGAAACTAAGCCATTTGTGACATTCGGCTAGCGAAACTACTGCCGAAATTTCACAGAGAAACTAGCTCTGCGAAACTATAATTTCGGCGAAACTATCATTTATGAGTTCATTCCGATAAAAAAATTTTCACTGATTTTGAAAGATTTATAAAAAAAAAAAAAAAAGCTGACCTGGCAGCTTGACCCCAGTTGCTAAGTTTTCTAGCGTGACATTTACAAATAATATTTTCCCGGGGGAGAGTTATTTTACAATTTTCGGGAAAAATATATTTTTGGGGCGTTTAATTGTTCAAAATTTTTTAATAAAATGTCATTTATTGAAGACTTTAAATCAGATAATCTCACAACGGCACAAAGCCGGTTTGACTCTTTTGCTGGTACAAAGAAAGAAAAATTGTCAGATTTAATTGATCGATTTTTGAAAGTGCAAATAATCTAAAGAAGCATGTTCCTGATCTCAGTAATCATGAACAGATTCAAAAGCTTCTTGACTCGCTTCCGTCTGCATGGAATCATCAAGTTAAAATGCTGAAGCAAGAAAGAGGTTATGTCGACACAAAACTTATGGATATGATCAACAAACTGAAAGAGATTGAGTTGGATATTAAACGTCGTGAGTACTATGAAGTGACATATCTAACTCCAAAGATCACTTCAAACTCCAAAGAGAAACCAAAAGAGAGATCAGATTCTGACACCAATTTCGACGGTTTACCGAAACCTGGAACTGAAGAGGTACAAGAGGAGCTTAAGCAGACATCAATGGGTAAAGGTGGAGCTGAGTTGAATGCTGAAGTTTGTGATGCTGAGAAGGAAGAGGAATGGAAGCGAAACACCAGAGTTTGCAACTATGAGAAGGCTCTTACTGCTGAAAGAGTTATCCTGGATCTTCCATACGAGACAGTTCAGGATATGTGTTCTTCTGCTTGCAAAATTCGTTTATTTGGTGTGTATAAAGCTAATAGGTTACTTTTAGATAACCAAAAGGAGTTAACCACCATAAACGCAGAACTTAAAAAGAATGAAGCCAAGTATTTCATAAAATTAAATGAAGCTTTAAAAGAAAATGATAATTTAAAACGAACTCTTCTTGAAAGAAATGTTGAAATTAATCTTTTAAACGAAAGAGTCACTTTGGCTGAATTTGAAACAAGCAAGCTTAAAACAAAGCTTGATAGATGGACCATATCTGGAATGAAACAGGATGAGCTACTGTGTAAACAGAGGGGAGCTAGGATTAAAACGGGAGTGGGTTGTGGTGAAAATCCATACGTCTATCCTCCTCCTAGCACCTATTGTTACTCTCCTATGCCTCAACCTCATCCATCTAATGATTTGATTGAAGCTGCAGAAACTAATAGTTTAAATGCAGGTTTAAGCAACGTTAATCTTAAAGAGGTTAGAGATGTGCAGGATTCTCCTGTAGGTTTGGGATTTCTCAGGCAGGGGTCTGATAAGAAGATTAATGACGATTCTACCTCTGATGCTCCAAAATCAATATCAATTGCTTCTCCAACCTTCTTCAATAAATTCAAAACAGGTAACATTCCTTCGTTTGTTCCTATCAGGTTTGTCAAAGAAGGAATAGTTGTTGAATCGTCAGACAATCAAAATCCTATAACCAAAGCCGACACAATAGGAGGTGTCAATCAAGATCCTTTGGAAGCAGATCTATGTATACGAGACTGGATAAGCTCAGATGATGAATCAAACATAGAAGAGCGTGTTGGTTCCTCACAGATCAAGATATCTCCTGATATTGTCATGTCTCAAAAGCTTCCAAAAGCTGAATCAAGACCATACGGATCTCTACTCCAACAGCAAAACCACCTAGTGAATCAGTGAAGATCTCATTCACTGTTCAACATAGTAAACACCAAAACAAGCAAGAATCTGCTACAAGCTCAAAGCAATCTCCAATTCCAAATGCTTCACACAGGACTTCAAAGCATCAAAAGCCTTTCAAGGCTTGTTTTGAGTGTGGAAAAGAAGGGCATGTGGTAAAGAAATGTCCTCAAAGACTTGCTACGAATAGTAAAGGCAAAACAAATTGCTTCTCCGAATGTAAGTATAAAAAGAATGTTCCAGAAGGTAAAGGCAACACGGGTTGCTTCTCTGGATCAAAAGGTAAAAAGCACACATCTTTGAATGGTTGGATGAAAAACCCTCCATCCAAACCTTTTCATGTGAAGCCGGTTTCACATGATTCAAAGATGAAAATGACCAAAGGTTTAAAACTAAATTATTTTCCTTCCGGTCTTAAACAGAAAATGATTTCTAAATTTAATTCATTCAAATCCAAGTTAATTGAACCGAAACAAATTTGGCAAATTAAAAAGAAGGATACAATAATCCCCGATTGTTTAAACGGTTGTGTGCAGAAGCTTGTTACTTATCTTGATGAAAAAGTAACTTCCAGGACTACGAGGGCCTGGGTTTCCCTTTCTAACTAATTTGTTAGTGAGTGCAGGAACAATTCAGGAGGACTGTTAGTAATCCGGTTTACTCACAGAGATTGTTCTTGATTCAAATTTGAGGCGGAACAAACAGGTTAAGGTCATGGTATTTTACCCACAATCTGGATATTTATATGCACAATCACCGTTCTCACTTCACAATCACTGCATATTTCTTGAGAATTCATTTCTTATCTTCATATCAGTGTAGTTTGAAAGACCTTCTTTGATAAATTTTTATTTTTGTACAGTTTAAAAAAAATTAAAAAAAAAAAATAAAAAATAAAAAAAAATAATTAAAAAAATAATAATAATAAAAATAAAAATAAATAAATACAAAATAAAAAATTTTTTGCAAAAATAAAAATTTAGGGGGAGAGTATAAGTAAATAAAAATGAAAAGAGAACTGGGAACTTGATTTGAGATGATTGAGAAATGATTGTATATCTTCTTGCAATGCTTGTTTTTGCATGACTTGTGTTTTTAAAATGAGAAATGATGGTAACTGATGCTTTTATCTGATTTACATCTTATTTTTAATCGTAAATAAAAGAAAAACAATCTGATTCTTTAATGATATGCTTGGTAGACTCAGCCTGAAGAATAAAATAGACAGCAGTATGATGATTTAAATTAAAAAATATGCTTAAGAATGTCTGGATTTACACAATCATTTTGGCCTGCACAAAAACTGAGTCCTGACAAAAATTGGATTGAGAATTGATCTTTCTCCCACCATGATACAAATCATATAAGCCATATCTTTGAGCCGTGATTGGTGTATTTATGTGTCTTGTGTTTGTGCTAATCTCCTCTGCTGTACGGAAGTACTGACCTGGAGTGATGATCTCCTCTGCTGTACGATAGTACAGACCTGGAGCTCTCATCGGCACATGATTAAATGGTCATCTCCTTTGTTATACGTGAGTATAGACCTGGAGCTCTCACCATTTTGGTCTAAGTAGTGTCAAATCATCTAATTGCTATATTCTGTTGATAATCACTTGCACACTAATGCACACGCCTTGCTCTATAAAGATCGTAACAAAATTCAAGAAATCCTGAGGTTGGGTGAGAGTTTTTGCCAAATGATTGTGGGGTCCTAGCATTCAAAAGTATTTAATCGAACCTTAACGAATCATCTACTGCTTGTTGAAAAAGATAGGGCATGAGTTTAAGTGGACAAACATATCAGCAATCGTTATTGATCTGTTTGAGAATTTCAAAATCATTTAAAGACTGTGATTAGATTTAGTTATCAGTGTGATCTCATTGCTTGTCGATGATTAAATTCATCTTTGTGCTAAAGTATATCTTGAGAATATGATCTCATGTTCGATTCAGTTCTCGTTTTAAAAAAAAAACAAAAAAAACACAAAAAATTATATAATAGATATAAAATATGTTATAATACATGTATATAATAAAAAATAAAAAATATAATAAATTTTTAGTTCAAAATTTCTTTTAGGTCTTCCATATTATACTGATACAATTTTATCATTTTTCAAGCATTTCACAGAAATTGCGTACAAACGAACACGGATTCGCTTGTTTTTCACACACAGATAAACACGGGTTTATTTTGTTACAATGAAATGATCTAATTAGAAATGTTGAGATTGTGTTTGAGAATGTGTTTCAGATTTTTGCTGTAAGTGTTGGCCGATCATCAGTTGAGTAGTGTACCTGATCAGAGAACCTGTTCCTCAAGTTTGCAGAAGATACCGAGCTAGGAATCCTCCTCCTACATCTTCTGAAGCACTCGAGATTAGAGATTTGGGAAAGTTGTTCCAATATCTTCACAAAGGATGCACTCAAAAAGGGGGAGCATATAAATAGGGGGAGCTTATGAGATGAATAACTTTTCTCATCAAATTCAAAAAGCTTTAATTTGAAGATCTTTCTACTGTTTACTTCTCGGGGCTGAATTCGTATGAAGACGTTGATAATGATAGACTAAGGGGGAGTATTGTTGGAGCTAGAAAAGATAGTCTATATTATCAACACAGTGAAAGTCAACAAAAGTCAACGTCACGGGTCAAAGTCAACAAAAGTCAAACCCGACACGTTCGAGACGAGGAACCGAGACGAGATGTTGAAGATTTAAATGACTAGGAGTTTTATTGTAATAAATATATTTTGTGTGAACAAAATATATTTTGTCTTGTTTTTAGTCATTTTTATGCTTTATATGTAATTTTGTGTTAATTAGCCTAAGTCTAGGGGGTTAAGTGCAATTAGTGAATATTAGTCTAGACTATAAATAGGTTAATTGTCATTAGGTTTTGGTTAATGGTTGAATGACCAATTGATTGAGGGATTTACTTGTAAACATATTTTGCAATCTAATTTGAAGATCAAAGGGGTTTTGATTGTGATTATCATATTTTGATCTAATTCTTCATGATTTGATTCAAGTTTGATGTTCCTGGAGTTACAATACTTCCTGGCTTGAGCCTCAGCTGTGACAAGCTGGGCTTGAGCTTTAGACAATTTGGATATTAAATCCTTTATTTGAGTCTTATAGTTTGTGTGTTCATGTTTTAATAAGGACACATTTTTCTCCAACTCCTCAATTTTTCTTTGATAGTCAGATTCAGCCCTTTTAAAATCAGATTTTAAAACATTTAAAGACTCAATATCAGATTTAATCTCCATATTGTAGTCCTGATACAATTTAACCTTAGCAATATAGGCAGGAGTACAGAGATGTTCGTATACCTTATTGTCAGATGTTCCGGCCATGAGTGCTTGAGCAGGAGTCACATCCTGTACCATGAAGCTCCAGTCAACTTCTTGAGCCATTGCAGTTGTCTCTGTTGATTTTCCAGTGGGCTTTGGTGTAGAGGGATGTGTGGAGGCCTGTGGGGTTCCCGGATTAGACTTGGGAGCCTTGCATTCCCTTGCAAAATGACCAAGTTGGTTACAGTTGTAACATTTGGCTTTGGTTTTGTCAAACCCAAATTTGCTGTTGATTGAGTTCTGGGGAAATTGCCTTCCAGTTTTCTTGAAGAACTTCTTTGCTCTGTAGGTTAAGAGAGCCATTTGTTGGACTATGTCCACATATTCCACGTCATCTGGGCTGAAGCACTCTAGATCATCAAAGCAATACTGATAGTCACTAGAGTGCCCACTTCCTGAGACAAAAGCACAGCTGTCCTAAAAGGAACTTTACTGAGCTTGTTGAGACCTTGGAG
>CM046029.1:51663426-51905926 GCA_025215565.1 Flaveria ramosissima | reverse complement strand
CAAAATAAAAGAAATCTTCCTGCAAGATTTCAAATTGAGTATTAAAGTTATTAACTAAACATGATGGAATGTTAGCATGTATGATATGCATACTTATATCTAGTGTTACGTAACTCTTAGCATATCATCTGTAGCTTCTTTAGTTAAATTTAGACTTGCAAATTCAACTTGAAAAAGCATGTTATGTTCAACATTATGATCTAACAAACATAAAAATTCAAAACTGGTGGAATGAATGCCTTTATGCACATATATCCATCCAGAGATACTTTCAAAGGCAATACAAATATTCATGAGAACAAACCTTCAACAAAACTGAATTTTCAAAATATAACGTAATTGCCAAAAATCCAAAATCAACCCTGCAACGGCAATCGGTTAAAGATTGTAACAAAAATCCAAAATCAACCTTGCAAAACTGAAAGAGGTATGACACTTCGGACTTGGAGTTTAAGTCATGCAATTCTTCCTATTCACTGCGCCACAAACAAATAACATACAGATATTGATTAGTGATTTGCAGACACGAAAATAAAAACCCCAATAATCAAAGCAAATTACCTTGTTGCCACACATAAAAGACGACCTCACAATTTTAATTACTTGCTCACCTATATATTTGACAAAAGAAGACCCATCTAATGTAAAAAGTAATATTATAGTAATTACTAAACCTAAATTTAATATTCTAGATCTGCCAATCAAAAAAATAAAATGATAAACGAATGCATTAAAGTAGAGTATATGAACCCAAAATCAAGACATCAATTCAAACAAAAGTTGAAAACTTGTTAAAAAGTTTGACATTTCTTTACGTTTTGAAATATTCTTCATCTAGTTTTTGTAGTGATTATCTATAAATAATTAGTAGCGCATAGCGGTCACCTTCTCCACGGTCAAACATGACTCTTGGACTTCATATCTCTTCCTATAATTCCTTCTTCCGTTTTCACGCAGTGGCTCTGAATCTGGCTGTTCTTCATTTCTTTGTTCTACAAGCAATAAAATCAATGGGGAAAAAGATACAGAACAGAAGAAATATGAGGTTTGCAATTATGTCTATGAAAATAAAAAATCAATAACCTGAGGTCTTATTCTCAAAATTCAAAAACCTTGGTTGAGTGATACGACTGTATAGCCAAGATTTAAATTTTGAATCTAGGAGATTTGAGATTTTGTTTGTATGCTATTTGTGCACAGAAACACCACTGCTACTCATCACGGAAGAAAAGAAGAGGCCAACCCCTCCTTCTTTGGTATGAGTGGTTGTAAGAAGAGGAATGCAGGTTTAGAGTGGAAGAAAGTAAAGAAGGAATATTTCCTCTTTGGAAGGAGAAGAATTGAGATTTGGTTCAATCAGATTATGTTCATGTGCTTTAATGGTTGTACAATGTGCTTCTTAACATGTAAAGTTCTTAAATTTTAAGAGTTTTTATGAAATTACTATATTGTCGTTTCTATATATATATATATATATATATATAGATATAGATATATATATATATATATATATATATATATATATATATATAGATATATAGATATATATATATATATATATATATATATATATATATATATCTTTCTATTCTAATAAAAGGGTAAATGGGGTGCCACGTGTCAGCACCACAATTATTAGGATGACACGTGTCAGCATCACAATCATCTTTATCAAAATTTTCCCGCTTCTCTCTCCTATTAAATAATTACCTTAATTACTAATAATATTATTTTAATACTTTTTAATAATTAATAAATTAACAAAGAAATCTTTTTGTTAAGATTATATCTAAATAAATTACTATTTTTAAATTATCAAATTTGGGAGTTGTAATAAGAAAACTTTTGAAAATGACATTTATAATACGGTTTGTTTTAAAACAAAATATTTATTTTCAATAAAAGAAATTTAAAAACAAAATTTTTAAAAGTTGATATTATCGTTTTTTTTATTTAAGTTATATCATATCTTAGAATATCAATGTTTAATTAATACATTTATTATATTAATATTTTATTTATTTAAACCGTGTAATACACGGGTTTACTAAAACTAGTATATATATATATATATATCACTATTCATTTACATATGTTAAAAAAATTATAATTTTATCCGATTCAACCAGCAGACTAGTAAAACATACAGTTTACACTTCGATCCAGTTCTGAAAACATTAATTTATAGGGATGCCAATTTATTTCGAACCAATTTAAGGTTGTGCGATAGGGGTTGTAGGCACCCACTCGATTTAAGGATAAATATTTAAGGGTTTTTTAATAGGCAATCGAGGATTATTTTTAGAAGCACCCAATGCCAAGATTTCAATTCAAGCTCATATCCACCACTTTGAAAGATATATATACATACAAAATTCCAATCGTTAAAATGAAGGGGTAGCGGGAGAAGAGTAATTGACACCAAATCGTTAAATCAGAGATTTCAATCGCAAGGTCAATAGTATTAATGACTAGTATGCTTTGTGGAATTGTGATTCATGTGGAGGCAAAGGATTTGTATTTTGATGTTAATCGCCAAAGTAGGCTTTCATTTTCTTATGAGAATTCTACTTTGTGGTCTTGTGTAATCGTGATTGGTTAGTTTTGATCTTTGTTTTTTAATCTACGAAAGGTTTAATAAAAAAATGTTTAAACCTAAAAAGTGTAATGACTAATCTCAATTATCAATCTTCTTGATTAGTGATTGGGATCAAATTTTATAGAAAAGTTTGTTATAACTTTTATGTACGATATTATTTTTTATAAAAATTACAGCATAAAAAGAATGATTTTTATTTTTAGAATGAGTACAGTATTGTTATAAAAATGTATTTTATTACGTTTTAAAAATCATATCTCATCATTGTGTCTTTAGTGCAGTTTAGTGTTGTAAAGCCCCGTTTCCAGAGCGCTTACAGTTGGTCAACCATCGCACATAAAACATAAAATATACATTTAAATATATTAAAACATCGTAGCGGAATAAGTTAAAACCATTTCATATATTAATGACTGCTTTTGCAAAACAATACATCATCGTTAACAGTTAAAAAATATCATCGTTTGCATTCCATCACAAAAACGTCATAATTATACAAATGGATGTCATCCAAAAAATGCCAAGTAGCTACCCCGTGTCATCCTCAACAACAATTACCTGCCAACTGGAAAATACATAAAAGTCAGCGTTGCTGAGTGAGTTCTAGTTTTATAATAAAAATACTTTACTTTTGCTTAAAACCGTTCTTTACTTTCATTCGCAATCATACATCATACGTACAAATAGATAATCTTATCATTATCTTCATCATCATTCATCATCGCACGTTACTCGTTATCAATCATTCCTTCTCATACTTTTCATAAATTCTTACACTCATACGTTCGTCATTATCTTCCGATGACATGTACCATACCCCAAACATCATGCACAAGTGCTGGTACTGGGCCGAAGACTATAAATAGACTCCCATCATCATGCACAAATGCTGGCAGCAGTACCGGGACAAGTTCATTCATCATTATCTTTACTTTCATTCGGACCAAGCCATGTGCAATACGCTAAACATCATGCACAAGTGCTGGTACCGGGCCGAAGACTATAAATAGACTCCCATCATCATGCACAAGTGCTGGCACCAGTACCGAGGCAAGTTCAATCATCATTATCTTTACTTTCATCCGGACCAATGCCATGTGCTATACCCCAAACATCATGCACAAGTACTGGTACTGGGCCGAAGACTATAAATAGACTCCCATCATCATGCACAAGTACTGGCACAAGTACCGGGGCAAGTTCATTCATCATTATCTTTACTTTCATCCGGACCAATGTCATGTGCTATACCCCAAACATCATGCACAAATGCTGGTACTGGGCCGAAGACTATAAATAGACTCCCATCATCATGCACAAGTCCTGGCACCAGTACCGGGGCAAGCGACAAGGATCCCATACATCTGGTCAATCGCAATACATTCATTCTTTACGTTCCTCTTTTCATTATCATTAACTTCCACTTTACGTTACATAATATTTTACGTTCATTATCATAATTATACCACGTAAAGCCACGGAATAATACATAATAGGAACATAAAGACAACTCATCATAATCATATATAACATTATCATAAACATCACATACAACACCATACATCATCATATAATCATCATACATCATCCCCGGGAACATCCCAAGTTATAGCGTAAGTCATTAGGCACATGAGCACTATGCAAGCGCATGGCCTTTCAGGCGCATGAGAACACTTGGGCGCATGGGGAACCTTTGGGCGCATGACCCAACACTTAGTCATTCTGGAAACATTCTAGGTACATGAACACTATGCAGGCATATGGCCTGACTTAGGCGCATGGGCAGTGTAAGGATTCCTATAAGTCTGATGCAACCAAAACATCCAAAGTCTCTCTTCAAGCATGCACTAAAGAACAGAAGTAGAAATGATTCGGAAGTTTTACACCATGCACTAGAAATATTCTAAGTGTAAAATCTTCCGAAGCCAAGACCAACATCTTCCGAAGCCAAAAGTGAAGTCTTCCGAAGCTTCAAAGACAAAGTCTTCCGAAGCCAAAGAGTGAAGACAGATTTCTTCCGAAGACTTTTAGAGATATGTCTTTATCTGATGTACTTTACCATAAAGTTGGACCACCTTTCCGCTGCTACTCTGTAAAGTCACCAACTTACAAGAGTTGGTGAAAGGTCCATGCTTTTGGTAACTGTACATTGAGGTCTTGAGTCCATGCTTTCTACTTTATGTACTTTTATCCTTTTTGTAATATATTAGGATGTGATCTATGGCATGTCATAGTCACAAGTCAAAACGCAGATCTGCCTTTTGACTCTACATTTGATTTTGTAGTTGTCTAGTCAATTGTATCCAGCTAGCCTTCAAAGTATAGCCGGCTGTAGGATGTAGTATAAAGTATCTCAAGTACTTGTAACTTTCTATCGATGCTTTGTAACTGTAATAGAACTTGAGAAGCAATATACAACATTCTTGAAAACCAAAATACTTGTGTTGTTTGCAATCTTGTTGTGTCTCATATTTACTTGTGTTCTTAGCATCTTTCATTAACAAGTTAACCAGTTCCTTATTTGATCTGTTAAGTGTTCTAAGCAACTCTCCTCATTGTCTTGTTGTGTTGTAAGTGCATACCCTTCACCGGTCCTGCATTTGGTATCAAAGCATTCAGGCTCTTGATATAAGATCTCACCATCTTAAGATCCCTCACACACACAAAATACTTAACAACTCAAATGGTAGCTATAACCAAAGCTGATATGGAAACTGGAACTATGACAAAGTCTCCATGGATCACTCCTGAAGACTTTGATCTTGGTGTCAAAGAATGGAAGGCTTCATCAGTCTCAAGACTCCAGGATGTGGGACTCTATTGTTCAAGGACCTTACATACCAAGCACCACTTCTGCTACTGGTGGTGGTATGGTTCCTAAGGCTGTGGCTGATTACTCTGAAGCAGATAGAAAAGAATAGAGATGAATCATAAAGCCATGACAGCCCTTCAAACTGCTCTTCCAAACTCCATCTACAGAGGCTTCAAGAAGTGCAAAACTGCCAGCAACTTATGGGAAGCACTGAAGCTGGTGTATGAGGGGTCTACTGAAGCAATGGAGAATAAGAAGTATCTCCTGAAGCAGCAGTTTGAAAACTTCACCTTCAAGGCAGGTGAAACCATGACTCAACAATACTTCAGGTATGTTGAGATTGTGGATACTCTTCCTAGACAATGGACACATTATTGTGTTGTTATCAAGAGGACTGAGAACCTTAAGACCCTTACTCTCACAGAGTTGTATGGTATTCTTAGTGGCTACCAGATGGAGATAAAACATGCAAAACTCATTTGTAACTCCAGCAATCAGCTGCGTTTAGCCCTCCATGTGGTTGAAAGGGAAAGCATTGAACCACACATCATCTTATATGCTTCCCTGACAACTCACAAAAAGGCCCTTTCATCACCTTTCCAGAAACTCCAAGGGAAAGTTACACTCAAGGAAGTCTTTCCAAGAGACAAGTTCTTCTCATGCTTTTGTCTCTGCTGATGAAACCTCAGGCAACTTTCTCTTCACTCTTGAAGATTTGGACTGTATCTATCCAGATGATCTGAGTACATGGTGAAGTCCAGCAGATGGCTTTTCTCACTCACAAAGCCAAGAAGTTCTACAAGAGGACAGGGAGAAAGTTTCCAAGCAATGCAGCCAGTAGAAAGTTTGAGTTTGAAAAAAGCAAAGTAAAGTGTTAAACTGTAACCAGATGGGACACTTTGCAAGAGAGTGTAAGGCACCAAGGACAAGTGGTGGCCAAGCACAAACCAGACCAAACTACACTGAGAAAGCCCCCGAGAATGAGAAGCCAAGCAACAAGCTACAGTTGCTGTTGAAGAAGGAGGCTTTGACTGGAGTTTTCAGGTAGAAGATGTATTCCAAGCCAAGCACTCATGGCAGACCACGATGAAGCCAAGGTATTGGAACATCTTTGTACTCCTTAATGCATTGCTAAAGTTAATAGATACAGGTCCTTAATGCATTGCTAAAGTTAATAGATACAGGTCCGATAATCTTAAAAGCTGATTTTAAAAGAGCTGAAAATGATTATATACTAAAGATAGAGGACTTAGAGAAAACCATTTCAACTCTTAAACATGAGCATACAAATTTCAGGACTCAGATCAAAGATATCATTACTAAATTAACTGAATGCTAGGATGAGCTTGTGATCAGCAAAGCGAAGAGAAAGAAAAGATGTGTTCTTAAAGAAAAGACCTTCAAGAACATAATATCCTCATCCTTGCATGCAAAAGTTTGTTACCAAAATAAGCAGGGACTAGGATCTTGTGAGATAGCTCCTCCACACATAATCTTGTCTGTAAGATCTCCTAGGTGTGGAACTTGTGAAGATGAGCTTCCCCTCATAGATCCTGTGACTGAAGAGGATGAAGAGGAGATGGTGGAGAATGGCTCTTAGAAGAGTGAAGAACTGCATTCTAAGAAGGGTCACCATCCCTCTGAGGAGAGCAAAACAGTTGGGATGACCAAGTCAAGAAGAAAGAACTTGATCAGGAAGGCCAAAAGAAAGTCTAAAAAGGCTCAAGAGATCAAGGCCACCTTCAATGCTGCATAGAAACAAGTCTTCATCTCTGCATGATTTGAAGTGGTAATGGCTGAAGACACAAACTTGAACTCCATCAACAAGAGTTCTAGTTCATGTCCAAATCATCCTATCATTAAGAAGAAGGCTGATCAGTTGTGCATCACTACTGTACAACCTGAACCATCCAGCTCCAAAGGTAGTTCTAACCCCACAAGAACTGCCACGGCATCTACAAAGTGAAAATGGAGAAGGAAAGTGATCAAGTTCAGCCTTGTTCACAAAGAAGAACTCCTAGAAGGAAGAAAATGGACTGTGGGAGTACTTCTCATCTTGCTAAGGATTGTGTCTACAATCCAAAGAGTACTCTCCACATGACCAAGAAAGAAACTTTTAAGAGTTTAGAGAAGAAGAAGCAGCTTTGGAAGGAAAATCTGTTTCCTTTGGAAGCTCCAAATGAAGAAGAAGATAAGTGGAAACTTGCCTTCGGAAGAAAATTTGGTCTCGGAAGAATGGATATTCCGAAGCACTAAAGCCTGCTGCAGTGAAAGCAAGATTTTCCGAAGGTCCAGTCATCAAAACTTCCGAAGTCATCAAAACTTCCGAAGTATTGAAGGTCAAGTCTAAGCTTCCAAAGGTGGTGTGGAAGTCAAAGAAAGACCAAGTGGCTGAAAGTTCTTCATCAACTTCAGCAAATGATCCTTCTAGCATGACTATAGGATCAATTACTACTGCATTATCTTCAACTTCTTTTGATGAGCCCAAGACCAATGAGGCTTGGGTTTCCAAATGTAACTAATCATCTCTTTTGTGCAGGGACAGCTCAAGACAAACAGAATAGTATGGATCATTGATAGTGGCTGTTCCAGGCACATGACAGGCAATAGGTCACTACTCCAAAAATTTGAAAGAATTGATGGAGGACCAGTTGCTTTTGGAGGAGATGCAGGAGGTTACATTACTGGAAGGGGCAATGTCACAAATGGTAAGCTCAGCATTGAGAAGGTGATCCTGACCCAAGATTGAGCTCAGAAGACCTTCAAGTTACACATCTTCAGCTCCAGTGGTAACTATTCCTGCAAATAAGCTTTTAAACAGCAAAAATGAAAAATCCTGCTGATACTTCTGGGGTGCCTTCAATTTCCAGCTTAGAGGCACAAAACTCAAAAGAAGGAGCTTAAATGTTGGACAAAATGGTGGTGGTGAAAGTGATCAGGAATTTCTTGATGCTGATAACCACTGTATTGAAGACAACATCAATGATGTCACACACTCATTGGATCAAGTCAATCTTGATAAGTGTGCTGATATGGAGGGTGAATCTTCTTTGCCAGATCAAAATTTTTCAAATCTAGATCTGTCTAAGCAACTTGCTGTGATCCCTCAGCTAAGGATCCACAAGTCTCATCCTACCACAAACATCATTGGAGATGTTAATTCAGGGGTGAGAACAAGAGGACAAACCCATGAAGCAAATGTTTGTCTTCACTCTTGTTTCTTGTCCGAGATAAAGCCAAGTAAATTGATGAGGCTCTAAAGGATGGAAGTTGGGTTGAAGCTATACAAAAGGAGCTGCTTCAATTCAAAAGGCAAAAGGTTTAGAACCTATGTCCTCTTCCTCAAGGGAAGACTACCATAGAAACCAAATGGGTTTTAGGAACAAGAAGGATGATAGAGGACTTGTCATCAAGAACAAGGCAAGACTAGTTGTTCAAGGATATACTCAAGAAGAAGGAATTGACTACACAGATTTTTTTGCTCCTGTGGCAAGACTTGAAGCTGTTAGAATATTCCTAGCGTTTGCTGGCATCCAAGAATTTCAAGGTCTACCAACTTGATGTCAAGTGTGCTTTTCTTTATGGGGTGATTGATGAAGAGGTGTATGTCAGACAACCACCTGGGTTTGCAGATCCTGATCATCCTGATTATGTCTGCAGGCTTGATAAAGCTCTTTATGGGTTGCACCAAGAACCAAGGAAGTGGTATGAGACTCTATCTCAGTACCTCTGTCAACATGGCTACAAAAGAGGTACTATAGATGGAACTCTCTTCATCAAAGAAACATGAAATGACATAATGCTAGTTCAAGTATATGTAGATGACATTATCTTTGGGTCAACTAATCCAAAGCTCTACAAAGACTTTGAGAAGCTGATGAAGGACAAGTTTGAAATGAGTGCCATGGGCGAACTCAATTTTGTTTCTAGGAATTCAAGTGAAGCAAGTTGACGATGCATCTTCATAAGTCAGTCAAAGTATGTAGAAGACATACTTAAAGGTTTAACATGACTTATTGTAAGGTTGTTAAGACACCCATAGCCAGAAATCACTCCCTTGGACCTGATCTTGAGGGGGAGTGTGTTGATGAACATCTCTATAGGGCAATGATTGGGTCTCTTATGTCCCTCACAGCAAGCAGGCCAGATATCATGTTTGCTACATGCATTTGTGCAAGATATCAAGCCAACCCCAGATGTCACACCTGGTCACTGTCAAAAGAATTTTAAGATATCTCAAAAGTGCCCATCACTTGGCCTTGGGTCTTGTATCCAAAGAATTCTGACTTTAATCTGTATGCTTATACAGATAGTGACTATGGTGGTTGCAACATGACTGCAAAGTGTACATCAGGAGGATGTCAATTTCTTGGTGGAAGAGTAGTCTCTTGGCAATGCAAGAAACAATCCTGTGTGTCTGCATCAACTGCTGAGGCTGAATACATTGCTGTTGCAAGCTGCTGTGCTCAAGTGCTTTGGATTCAAAATCAGATGCTGGACTATGGATTTAACTTTAAGAGACTCCATCCATATAGACAACAATAGTGCTATCTCCATCACAGAGAATCCTGTGCAGCACTCAAGACAAAGTATATTAATATCAGGTATCATTTGATTAGAGATAACTTTGAAAAGGGATTAATAAAACTAGTCAAAGTTAACACAAATGAACAATATGCTGATCTGTTCACCAAAGCTTTTGATGAGCAGAGATTTAAATATCTTGTATCAGCTATTGGGATGATTAACTTTGAATAGCTTTTCTTAAAACTTAATCACATTTATTTCTAAAACCTGTGTGTCCTAAGTTGTCTATTATATCACTTTCATAAGCCCTTGTTTTCTTTGGAAGAAAATCTTTTCAAAAGACTTTTCTTAGATTTTTGAAAATCTTGATCTCTTCGGAAGTTTCAAAATCACCTTCGGAAGAAGTTTATGTCTTAGTAAACAAATAATTACTTCAGTGATTTTACCTTCGGAAGAAGTTTCTGAAATATCTTCCGAAGCTTAAAATCAACTTAAGTACCTTGTATGTTTTCAAAGAACAAGTTTCTTCCGAAAGCAATTTACCTTCGGAAGTGTTTATTCTTCTTAGAATAAAAATCTTAGTGTAAATTCTCTTCCGAAGCAAAATTCTCAAAAATCTTTGAAATCTCGTCCGAAGCCAATTTGCCTTCGGAAGCTTTTTCTTCAGAACTTCCGAAGCAAATAACTTTTGGAAGATTTCTCGACTTCCAAGAAACCTAATTTTTAGGCAAAAGTAAACTACTTTTTCAGAGGTGGGACCGACATTCGGAAGTTTGTCTCGACTTCCAAGAAACCTACTTTTTGAGCAAAAGTAAACTACTCTTTCATTAACTTTGTCTCAAATCCTTTTCATATAAATGCCCAACGGTTCCCCCTCTTTCACTATCTTCCTCAATTACACTATTCCTTAAACCTAAATTCTCGCAAACCACCTTTTGTTCTTCATCTTTCTTCATCCTTAAGCTTCTAAAATGGCCAACCTAAACCTCCGAAACAACCCAGATTTCTCCATGCAACTTCACAGGCAACATAACCAAGTTGCTCTGTTAAGCTCTGAGAAAGATGAAAGTTTCTCAGAGATTTGCCGTTTCTTATCTCTATCAAACTACTTCACCTCCCTAACCATTGATCCTACTCTCTATGAGGATTATCTGCTTGAATTTTGGAAAGACCTGCCAAGAGGTCATTATGGATGGAGAGAAGGCACTGTCTGCCATAGTGCAAGGGAGGACAATCTTCATCACTCCAGCCACCATCAACACTCACTTGCAGCTGGATGATGAAGAATGTGAGTTGTCCTTCCCAAAGGAAGCTGTAAATCATTCCTTTGAGCAGATGGGCTATGAAGGAGATTTCTCTATAAAGACCTTCAGGAAAGGAAAGGTCTCATCCCATTGGAAATACATGCTTCATGTACTCTCAGTTTGTTCAGGTACATGGAATGGTTCAGGGGGTCAAGTTCAGGTACTCTTAGTTTGTTTATACAAATTTGCTTGCTAACTTGGACTCCTTAGAGTATTATATGTTTCCTAGATATGTTCAACACATTCTCAACTGTGAACTGGGCTCACAGTTGAGGGAAACAGATAATATTGTTAAATTGGGACAGATGAAGCCCGGCATTTTTAAAATTATGAACAAGCCAATTGTAGGCTTCTCAGGGGTAGAAACAGCCCTTGTCCCAAAAATGTTAGAGCTCATTGCTCAAGGTGACAACCTAGCAACACAAGCTAGTATTGAACCCACACCTTCTACCTCTTAACCACCAAAAAGGCCCCAAGTCACCCTCACCTACCAAAGAAAATCCAAACGAACCCCTGCTTAAGCTATTGAGTCTGTGCAGGCCCCCATATACTCACCCATACAGGAGGAAGTGGACACTAGAGCTCCCACTTCCCCTGAGGAGCAAACCACTCCCATCTCTTCAACAATCAGGGATGGGGTTCCTCATGCTCACCCTGATGAGCTCACAAACCCAACTGCCTTAAGTCTTCACTCTGAGTCTCAACACTCAAGTGAACAACCTTCAGGGGACAGTTACCATCCCCAGCCTTTAGACTTAAATCAACCCATTCCCAACCTCCCATTCTATACTGATGAAGACTTAGGTTTAAGTGGGTACCATGAGTCTCTCTACTCTTCCCCTACTCAAAGAGAGATGAGTACTCCTGAGTCTCCTTTGTCTAGCCCACATCAGTCACCCATCACTTAGGTGGATACTTCTGAACCTGTTCAGGATATCCATATGGAAGAGGTTCTCACTTCTGCAAGTGATTACATCATTAAGACCTCAACCATGGCAACTCAGCCCATTGACACCTCAACTGAGGATGTCGATGTGCAGAGGAAATCCAGCAGCCAAGAACCTGAAGCTGGTGGTGAGAGAGAGGACTTTGGTCCAATCATCTCATCCCCCAATGATTCTTCTGATGAAGATGAGGGGAATCTGAGACTAAAGGTGCAAAAACTGTAAAAAACATGCTCCTATTTAGTCTCCAAGGTTAGTCACTTTGAATCTCAAGTGACTACCCTGCACAATAGGGTCAATGATCAGCAACTTGAGATATCTTATCTCAGGGAAAAACTAGCTGGGAGACCTTTAAGAGGAGCTCAACCAGGAACACAAGAACCTGTGAATGTGATTGACCTAACCTCTAGCTCACCTATGCAAGAGGATGATGCTATCAAAAAGGGGGAGAAGTCATTAAGTCACAAAACTTGGGAGTTCTTCAGGGAAGTACATATGATATTCATATCACCATCCTCACTTGCAACTGTGCATACTCAGCAACTTCTCAAGTTCACATTAATGTGGACATTATAGACTCTATCATTAGGAGTCTCTTTGAGGAAGGCATTCCAAGGGCTGTGTCATCTCCACCTCAAGGATTTTCAAACTACATTATTGGGTGGAGGTATGATGCTGATAGAAGAGCCCTTATTCTTCACAGAGTTCAAGGGCAGCAAGAAGTGTTCAATTTTCAGACCTTGGACTACTATGAAGGTCTTGACCTGATCAACATGCCACTTGTCAACCCAAGCCAATCAAGACAAGCTGACAGGTTAGCACTCATGATTCAAGACAGAATTACTGAAGAGTTCAGCCTTAGAAGGAGACAAAGGCAATCAGGTAATGTCATTGGTCAATTGGATGCTGAGGCAGACCCTAAGATTAGCTTTAAAGGGAAAACCTTGGCTGAAGGCCCAATGATAGAGCCTGAGAGCCCTGTCGCACCAACAACTGCTTCAGAAATTCATTCCCTCAGTGAAACACCTGCTGGTGAAGGTGTCTCACAACCTCTCTCTGGCAAGAGCTTGGATGCTACACCAAGCAATGAAGGCCAAAGCTCTCTCCACCCTGAGTCACAAAGGTCAGTTGGTGACAAAGGGAAAAGGATTCTGACTCCTGAGGAGATTGAGGAGGAGGAGAGAAACAGAGGATGAGGAAGCTAAGGGGAGAAAGTTCCTCTGGGTCTTCAGGTTTTATGCAAGCTGCAATCAGGGCTGCCCCCAGACCAAACACTCAAGAAGATGAGTTGAGGGCAGTCAGGATTACTTACCTGCAAACCAGGAACTATGACATAGATGAGATTATATCTCTCCCCTTAGAGAAATTAAATGAACTGGCTGACATGGAAGTGTCAAGAGAGATGAAGGAAGCAAAGGATGCAAGGTTACTTCTCCAATTCAAAGAGGAGAAGAGACAGAAAAGGTTATACAAGCATGCTCTAACTCTCTCCCCAGTTCAGGAAAGTCCTGTGCAAGAGGATGTGGCTGCTACACAAGAACCTCAGGTAGACAAAGAAACAGATAGGCAAAACATGATCAACTACCTAAGACCAGGCATCTGCACTTCTTCCCTTGTCCTTTGAGTACATTGAGTTTGAGTATCTCAAAAAGCTTGAACTTCAAGTGCTCAAAGAACAAAAGTCAACAAAGAAAAAGATGAGGGAAGATGCTGCAAAGTCAAGAGCCATCATCCAAAAGAGTATGAAGAAGTTTGCTGATAGACAAAGGATGATGAGCTTCTTGAAGCTATATGGATTCTCCGGAAGGAGACTTGGCCCTATGTCTCTATCCACAATGGATGAGCATATCAGGGTAATCAAGCAGAAGATCAAGAGTGGGGAGCTGATTGACTTATACTCTCCTACAAGTCAAATCCCACCTGAAGTGGAGGTTAAGGTTGAACAACCTGAGACAACACAACCTGGACCTCCTGCTGAGCCTCAGCAAGCTTCATCTTTTGATCCACAGCAGGGTCAAACTCCCTCTCCTTCTGAACATGTGAGGGAGAAACACCCAACTGAGAAATACAAGGATGATCAACATGGTGCTGCAGACCAGTCTTCCCAGTTAAAGTCTTCTAAGAGGATGAAGAGGATGGCTTCCAAACCAAAGTCAAAGAAGAAGAAGCCTGAATCATCCACCTCTACACCTCAGGCTGAGTAAGATCAACCTGAGGAAGTGCATGAAGAGGCAGCCCAATCAACTCCAATTCAAGTGGCTCCTCTTGCAGTTGAGACACCCATCTTATCCTGGACCTTCGCTACTAATCCAGAGAGATGGCATGTGATCAGAGATCAAGGTGTTGAGAATGTCTATACATGGCAAGACATAATCAACTTACCTCTGCTTGATCTCTTGAGATGAGAAGATATTATGAGAGTCTGAATGATCCTGACGATCTGATGAAGAAGGGTATGGTCTTTATGTACTGAAGACTACAAACATTTAAAGATCTTCTAAGTGTTTTGGTAGCATCAGCCTAGGGGGAGTTTGTAAGGATTCCTATAAGTTTGATGCAGCCAAAACATCCAAAGTCTCTCTGCAAGCATGCACTAAAGAACAGAAGTAGAAATGCTTCGGAAGTTTTACACCATGCACTAGAAATATTCTAAAGTAAAATCTTCCGAAGCCAAGACCAACATCGTCTGAAGCCAAAAGTGAAGTCTTCCGAAGCTTCAAAGATAAAGTATTCCAAAGCCAAAGAGTGAAGACAGATTTCTTCCGAAGACTTTTAGAGATATGCCTTTATCTGATGTACTTTACCATAAAGTTGGACCACCTTTCCGCTGCTACTCTATAAAGTCACCAACTTACATGAGTTGGTGAAAGGTCCATGCTTTTGGTACTGTACATTGAGGTCTTGAGTCCATGCTTTCTACTTTATGTACTTTTATCCTTTTTGTAATATATTAGGATGTGAGCTATGGCATGTCATAGTCACAAGTCAAAACGCAGATCTGCCTTTTGACTCTACATTTGATTTTGTAGTTGTCTAGTCAATTGTATCTAGCTGGCCTTCAAAGTATGGCCGGCGGTAGGATGTAGTATAAAGTATCTCAAGTACTTGTAACTTTCTATCGATGCTTGTAACTGTAATAGAACTTGAGAAGCAAGATGCAGCATTCTTGAAAACCAAAATACTTGTGTTGTTTGCAATCTTGTTCTGCCTCATATTTACTTGTGTTCTTAGCATCTGTCATTAACAAGTTAACCAGTTCCCTATTTGATCTGTTAAGTGTTCTAAGCAACTCTCCTCATTGTGTTGTTGTGTTGTAAATGCATACCCTTCACCGGTCCTGCAGGCAGGTTGGGCGCTTAGGAACACTTAGCCAAATTTGGCCTAAACCTAGGCACATGGGAACTATTTGGGCGCATGAACTTGCGCGCATGAAGACTTAGGCGCATGAGCAACTAACTTAACTACCAATTATCATTTCAGTCCCCAAATCATTATTCAAACGTATTCCAAGCTTAGTTCTAGCATTCCAAGCATCACAAACACATATATAACATATTCATAGCATCACATACACCCAAATCACACCCCACCCACAACTACATACACATCAACATACGGGTAAGAATATCCATTTTATAAAAATGTTCATACATGCATTTCTAGCCCCGAAATCAGTTAAAACATGTAGAAAGGGGGTTCTAGAACTCACCTTATGCAACTTTCAAGTAGAACTCCTTCAAAACCCGTATGCAATGAGTTCAAACACCTAAAACCCGCCAAAACACATGCCCGAACACATAATACACACATAAGCATATACCCGAGGCTAGAACCAGCCAAAAACACTTCAAAACACCATAAACTCACCTTGAATTCGATCCTTTTCTTCTTCTTCCTTCAAGATCTGAGAGTTCTCTCTACTCTCTCTCTCTCTCTATATAAACCGATTTCAAAAAGGTGAAAGTAACATGGCAAGGGCGGCCATGTTGCTTTATCCACTAACTTTTATTCTTTTGTCCTTTTTAACACATTTAGCCCCTCAGCTTGGGTTAAATTGTATTTCCTTCTTTTTCCGCACTTTTATTCTTTCTTCTCATCTTTCAAAATTTTCGGGTGTTACAAGTGTGTTTTTTTGTTAATTTTTTTGTTTTCCGAAATACTATTGTGTTTTTCTATATTGACAAATTTTAAAACAATATAATGATGAAATAACATTGTTGTGTATCTCTAATATGTAAAACAGAATAATAAATAACAACTAATTAATCTAATTTGAAAAATAAATTGATAAAATAGCATCATTGTGTGCTTCTAATTGTAAAACACAATTATAGATAACAAGTGTATATAATCTAAAAAGAAATAATGATAAAAATAACACATTGTGTTATGTTCAATACTATCAGTTCTAAAAATACAATCGTGAAAGAATATCATTGTGTGTTTCTAATTGTAAAACACAATAGTAGATACCAAGTTCATATAATCTATAGAAACAATAACAAAAATAACACAAGATGACTAAAAATGTAAAACACAATGATAAAAACATATAATAAATCATTTAAAATATATGACACAATGAACGTATAAAACACAATTAGCTGACGTATTTGGACACAACTACCAAAATATCTTCCTCTTTAAAACAATAGAATAACACGTGTCAAGCCTATAATTATTCTTAAACTTTTTAGAATAAACACTCTTTTTACTATAACGCACCCTTTAATTCAATCATAGAATTTAACCCTAGGCATACTGCATTCAATTGATGAGAATATGGAACTAAGCACTTCAGCTTATTTACTTTGTTAATTGACACATGGTAATTGGTACTGTTAAAAATGGAAATTGCATATTTGTTTTGTTATTTGCTAGGTTAATTGGCAGTAGCCTTTTGTTTTTGCATAATGTGAAATCTCACAATGAATTGAATTATTTTTTGTGGATTAGGTCATATGGAAAAAAATTCAAGCTAAAAGCAATCATCTTCCGGACTTCATTCATAAATTTAAATAATTTATGTTAGGATGCTATGGATAGAAATAGAGTTTTTAATTATCACCTTGATTAAGGAGTTGAGATACAAAGTAATATCGTGTTAATGAACCTTGTCAACAAAAGTGATGTTGCTTATTTTGGACAAAAGTGCGACTCTTTCAAGCTAACTATGTTTTATAATAATAATAATGTAATTAAAGTACAATATGAAAGCGGAGTAGCGGACCAAACATTTTTATTTGTGGTGTTGGTTATTTCTGGATTTTGAGAATCGAGGTGGGCGTGATGTATTTTCAGATAAGTGTTTAATTGTTAAAATAAACCAAATAGATTTGCTATCCATGTTGTGATGTTGTCTTTTTTTACTTAAAATTATTAGGATGAAATACATACTTTTAAATTTATTATATGATACAATAGTGGATACTCTTTCAATTTATTATATGATGCAATAGTTCCTACTCATATCCCCTAACGTTAGTGTGGGACCTAGAAATTTTGTCATGTGGGTCGAAATTTTTGGGTAGGCTAACTATAACTAAATACGTTTTTTTCAGTATAGTACGGTCCGGTTCGGGTCGGGTAGGATCAGGTCACACAATAAAATGATAAAACCATATTAAAGCAAATAATTTGATGGTTGATCTACCAATAATTTTTAATTTTCAATACTTATGACCTAGCTGTTTAGGAGTATAAATGCTCAATTGATCCATATTGTTTGATCCACATGTGTTGGATCCACATTGTGATTGTTTTGCACTTTACTTTGGAAAGTGATCCTCTGTGGGATTCTTTTGATTCATCACAAGGAATGTAGTGTAAAAGATTTTATTGATTGTTCATCTAAAATGGATGTGTTCCTTATTGGGAATCTTTTTGGCTCATGATGTAGGTTATTCAGTATTGTACTTAGCAGAACAAAGAATGTCATAGTGTGCTCCAGGTCTATGATAATCATAACAAATGAGACACTTATATGATTGAGCAGTTTATAAACTATTTCACTTGGTGTATATGAGTTACTTTATAAGCAATCTATATTTGAATAGACAATACTTACCATAAACCAAGATGGATATTGCTTACCATACTATCATGAGAATTTAGTTCTTCGTTGTTGTATGTGATGTTAGATGTCCCATGCTAAGCCTATCCACACATCAAACAAAATAGTGTCAGTCTTTATTAGTGGAAAAGGACTTAAGTGAAGAAGTAATCTAGTGTACTATCAGTTTTCATGAGTGGTCATGTGTGATTCAATTTATTTGTTAATTGGAATATATATTGTATAAGATTAATGTTTTGAAAACATAACTTGTTTGGTTCTTAGTTGATCATACCAAGTGACTAAACCCAAAATTTAAATCTTGTTGAATCAAATGGTTTTATAAACAGGTCAGCCAATTGATTATCTTTGTGGATCTTGATCAACTTTATCTGACCTTTTTCTGAGCAATCCCTCAGAAAGTGATACATGATATCTATATGCTTTGTTTTTGAATATTGAACAAGATTATTAGTTGTGAACATGACAGCATAATGGTTTATGTGTATGGGTGCTTTAAGAAAATTAAATCCATAATAAAGCATTTGGTTTTAAATCCAAAGCATTTTGGAACAACATGCAGAAGCAAATACATATTCTACCTCAACTATTGACACATGCATATTTGTTTGTTTCTTGCACTTCCAGGAGATCAATATTGATCCAAGAAACCGACATCCTATTGTTGTAGATTTTTAGTTGTTGTTGCATTCACCATAATCATTTTCGATGTATGCAAATAAAGAGAAACCTCCATCTATATGATAACATAGGCCAAGTTCTTGTTTGCCTTTTAAGTATTCGAAAATTCTCTTTGCAACATTTATGTGAGAATCTTTTAAATCTGCTTGGTATTTGGCACAGATGCTAACTACATACATGATGTATGGTCTGCTTGCAGTACGTACATCAGTGAGCGTATCATGGATTTGTAGAGCTTTGATCAACAGGTGTTCCTTTTGCTTTGATTGATGTTGAACTTGAATACCAAAGAAGAAGGTGAGTTCTCCTATTGAGCTTATTTGGAATTTTAATTGCATAAGATCCTCAAACTCTATACAAAGTTGTATGTTGTGGAGCCAAATATGATGTCATTCATGTAGACTTGTACAACTAGCAAGTCTTGCCCTTTTATCTTCGAGAACAATCTTTGATCAATCTTTTCTCTAATGTACCCATTCTGTAGTAGAAATTTAGATAAAATTTCATACCACTTCCTAGGTGCTTGATAAAGACTGTACAGAGCTTTATCTAACTTGTAGACTCTGTGAGGGAAGTCTGGTCTTCAAACCCTGGTTGTTGGAAATAGTGAAGTTCTTGGATGAGGCATATGCAAGGAACACTCGGATGGATTCTAGTATAGCTACAGGAGCAAAGACATTATCATAATCAATTCCTTCCTCTTGAGTATATCCCTGGGCAACTAGCCTTGCTTTGTTTCTGATGACAATACCTCTATCATCTGCTTTCGTTCTGTACAACCATCTTGTGCCAATGGCATATTGACCTTCTTAGAGGTCAACTAGCTGCCATACATCTTGCTTCCTAAATTAATGTAGTTCACCATGCATTGCTTCTATCAAAGTGTTGTCTTTGAGTCCTTCTGTGATGTTTTTAGGTATAGTTAGAGATAGAAAGCAGGAAAACATGATAATGTTTGCTATATCTGATTGACTGCCTGTCAATCTGACATAGAGATCACTATTGACATTCAATAAAGGATGATATTTGTGAGCTCTTGTGGTTTCAATCTAATCAACAGGAATAGTTGAATCAAGATTTGTGATTGTTTGATTAGGTGTTGATGGGTGAGCAAGGGTAACTAATGTTATGGAATTATCTGGCTGTGCAGACTCATGAAAATTTTTATGGTGAATCATGAAAGAAATCTAAGATTTCATCATCATGATAGGTATCTGGTAATGAATGGTAGTCATCTTCTTCTTCAACTAGGTCTGGATGATGTGACCTTGTTTGTTTGCTTGGTTGAGGGTCAACTGAAGCTTGTGGTTGGTTGGTCATTAGAGCTGATAATGATGGAGTTTTTGTTGATGTTCCTCTTGATGTGTTTGTTGGTCAAGAGGAGTTGTAACTGCAGTACTAGAAGGAGTAATGTTTTTTCTCCTTGGTGGATACGCAGTTAAAAGAACATCAATGGTTGGTGGAGGAACCATTGGATATTCTGTGTCATCCGTGGTAACTGAAACATCAAAGTAAGATGTGTCAAATGATTTTGTTAGTAAGTGAAATATGAAACAACCAGTCTGATCCAATGACTTTCGTGGTTAAAGAATATTCGTTGAAAACAACATCTGTTGTTTCTTCCACTATGTTTAGTCTTGGATTGTATACTCTTTAAGGTTTTGAGCTTCTAGAGTATCCAACAAAAAATCTATCGTCTACTTTTGAAGCAAACTTAGATAAATGTTCTCTAGTGTTTAAAATTAATACAAACATCCAAGTGCTTAAAGAAATCCAATGAAAGGTCTTCTTTTAAACAATAATTCATATGGAGTTTTGGTATGTTCTTTAATTATCAATGTTTTGTTTTGAATGTAGCAAGCTGTGTTGATTGCTTCAGCCCAAAAGGATATGGGCAATAGAAAGTTAGCTAGCATAGATCTAGCAGCTTCTATCAATGTTCTATTTCTCTGTCAGCAGCTTCATTCTGCCGAGGAGTCCATGCTACACTGAATTAATGATTTATTACTTTCTCTACACAAAAAGAAAAAATATTATCATTCTTGAATTCAATATCATCATCACTTCTTAAAGTTTTTACTTTAAGGTCCAATTTATTTTCAATTTTAATGATGAATGATTTGATGATTTATGCTGTTTCTGACTTATGTAATAGAAAGAAAACCTAGGTGAATCTGGAGTAATCATCTATTATAAAAAGGTAGTATTGCTTATTTCCTATGCTCAATATGTTTGTAGGACCAAAAAGGTCCATGTGAAGCAATTTGAGTGGTGTGTTGTTAGAGTTTATCCATTTTGATTGTAAACAAGTTTTAGGGGTTGATGCTTACAGTGTTCATATAAATAATGTATATGTTGTTTTGACGGGGTGTTTTTAATAGGATATAGTTTTCAGGTATTTGAAAATCTGTCTTGAGGATGTAGCAATTGTTGGAGTCAAATAGGGTGGCATATCCTTTATCACAGATTTGGGATACACTAAGAATAGTAAACTGGAGGTTGGAGTAGTAGCTGACATTTTCAAAGCTGATCAACCCATTCGATATTGTTCCTTCTAAAGTCATGTTTCCACTTGTCTTGTCACCTCCAAATGCTACCTTTCATCCATGTTTGCTCTTGATGTCGATAGCATCCACTGTAGCATACCAGATCTTGTCAGGCCTTCTTTGATGTCCCTGCACAAATAAAGAAATTAATTAGAGGGTGCAACCCAAGCCAAGATGGTCCTAGGTTTTCCATCTTTTCCCATAACACATATTTCTTCTAAAGTGGCATTGTCTGCTAGCTTAGGAATTCTAGGTACATTAGATTTCCATTGCATGTTTTTAGCTTTGTCGGGAGAAATGCTTTGAGCTCTCCTCCTTTAAGTGCTATTGTCTGGTTGGTGTCTGTTTTGAGACTTAAATCTCCTGTCTGTTTGTTTAAAGTTGTCATAAAATTTTGTCATTGCTTAAAACAACTTTTGTATTAGGAGTTTGTTATGGTACTCATCCCTTGTTATTGTTAGAAACAAGTACATGCTTCTAAGTTGATTTCTCAACTTTAGTTTGTTTGTTTTGCTTCTTGTTTTTCTTATTGAAAAAGTAGCTGGCTAACTGTGATTGTTTCTTTCATAAATTGAACAGTAGTTGTGAAAATAACATGATTCTGTGCTATGATTGTTCATATGACAGTATTTGCAGTATTTACCATATTTACACTTTTCTGTGGTGTAGGTGTATTGATCACACCACTCATAGTAACGCGAATTTGCAATACTTTGTTTGTTAAAAACTTTTGATTTTAAGTTTGGCTTTAATGGAATATCAAATGTTACAGTTGGTTGTTTTGATTGAATGGGGGCTTTTCCTTTCCCTTTGTTTGTTATTTTGGGAGAGACAATGGAAGACTCAACCTTTCTTCCACCTGAGTAGATATCAAAAACATGTGTCTACTTTGTTTGTTTTGGTGTTGTAACAACCACACTTGAAACCTTTTTATTTTCAGTAATTGGTTGATCGGAATCATCATACAATAGATCTTCAGCAGCTTCATCTATTCTATGTGCATCAAACTCGCTGTTTCTCCTTGATTGAAATCTGTTGATTTATTTGTGGTAGTGCTTGGCTTTTAACAAATTTAATCAGAGGTGATTTTGATATTAATGATGATTTAGATGATGATTATGACTTGGAGTCATCTGTCCTATCATATGGGACAAGAGATGCACCCTGTTTGTTGGTCATTAAATTAGGTAGTGGCATATAGTTATCATTATAAGGTGGGTTGACCTTATTATATCCCAAACTTGAAGGGTCTTTGAATGCCCTTTGTTGAGAAAAAATGTTTTTCGAAGTTCTTATTGATCACCTACAACTTTTGAAGTTTCACTTCAGTTTCAGCTTGTAGTGTTTTTGACCGAGTCAAATATTCAGAGAGTTGCTCAACTTAAGCTGCTAGTGTTAGTTTTTTAGACAACAGTTTGTCCAAATCATTTTTCAATGACAGTATTTTAATCTTGTATTGTTTGTTCTAATTTTAAACTGTCCTTCAAGATGTTTGTTTTAATAACTTTTAGAAAGTTGGTCTGCATATTCTCTGTATCTTGTGACATCGTCAACGCATGCTTGAGAACAAAGATTCTCCTTTACCTCTTTTGGGATTTCAGCAATTTTATCCTCTACATGTGCCACGAGGGCATGATCAGGAGATTGTATCTCTGTCTCATACATACTCCAGTCACACTCACCATCCTCTTTGATTATCATTGTAGAGGACTTGGAATGTTGATTAGGGTTGTACTGTGTGATTTGTGCTGGTGTTGGTGCAACGGGAATACTAATGGGAGGTGAAATTTGTCTTTTTGTATTATAGCTGCTTGAGGTTTATGTTTGTTGGTTGCTTCTGTCAGTCCTTGGTTGTTGACATTCTTTAGAGAAGAGTCCATAGAGCTGGCAGTTGTAGCATCTTACTTTGGTTTTATCAAAACTAATCTTTGTTTTCTAATTCATACTCAACCCCATGTTTCTTTGTAGAAACTTCTTTGATCTGTATGCTATCATTACTATTGACCACTAAAGATCCATTTCTTCAACCATGTTAGGAGGCAATTCATCCAAATCTTGCTGGATAATCAGTGATGGTGTGAGATTTACACCCAAGTAAACTTCAAAGCTTGTGGAGAAGGTTGCAAAAGCTGCCTTTTGCTCCTTACTTAACAGAATGATTGTTAGAGCATCCATGGGTTTCTCAAACTTATGGATGTTTTATGTCTTTGCTGGGTATTGTTTGCTAGAGTTGGAAGCATGTGGGTGTTGTTTGCTCTGTGGTGTTGCTCATAAGAAGCATAAACACAAGTCTTCTTTGATTTCTGTTTGTTTTGAGGTGATTCAAGAGCAGAAAAGTATGAAGTTTCACTTTAATCCAGAAACTCCTCATCTTCTTCTTCACTAGTGCAAGTTAAGAATGCACCGTATGTCTGTCGCATCTCCTTTAATTTGTATGATTCCACATGTCTAATTGTACTATTATTCCTGGATCTCTCATCTAACTCTAGTGCCTCTACTTTGGCCACTAGTGCATCCAATGATAAAGCTTCTAGATCCAGTGTTGCTTTCATCAAAGAGACTGATTGAGTCCAGCTCTCTTGAAGTGTACACAACATTTTCTTGTTAATCTCTATAGATTCGTATTTGAGACCGTAAACAATCATCTCATTTACTAGCAGAACGAATCTATGCAGCTATTACGGTATTGATTCTCCTTGAACATGATGAAAAGTTTCATATTGGGTCCTTGATTTCCCTTATCTCATCACTTCCTTCACACATTGTGTGAAGTACCTTCCATATTTCATGGGCTATTTTGAAGTTCTCAACTCTAATCAATATCTCAAATCATTGATAGAATGTTGTAGGCCTTCATGTCTGTTTTGACCTTTTTTGGGTCATCACCAGCTACAATCTTTAAACTAAGTGGTTTTTGAATGTTATAGTCTAGACCAAGGGTCACATGTATGTATGGTCCCTTGTTGGTCCAATTGATCGATAAACAGTGCAAATGATTTGCAAAACGTTCAAATCCACTGATCAATCATCCATAACAACAACAAAACAATGATCTAGACTCAATGGTTTATAATAATAATCAAAACAAAACAAACAATAACAATATCAAGGGCTCAATATGAATTTCATTAACTTCCAGCCACCAAATACAGATTCGCAACAGAGATATTTCGAATTAGGGTTTTGCAAAGTTCGCCTACAATGATAGAATCAAGTCAATATATAGGCAACCCTAATTTCGCTGACAGTTTCGCTGGACAGCAAAACTGTCTAGTCCATGACTAGTTTCACCCAGCGACGAAACATAGATTCGCCAGGTGAACATGGTCTGCTGACTATATGCGAAACTATAGTTTCGCTCATAGTTTTGCTGGACTACAAAATACTCAAAATACGAATATCAAACTAAATAATCTAACATAAAGCCTATTACATTAAACATAATATAAAAACTAACTAAGGTGAGTCAACCTAATCTAGATCTTCAATACTCCCACTAGGTTGGACCTCACCTACTGGATCTTCTTGATCAGCATCATCTGCCCTTGCATCCTCTCCAGCTTTTGTTGAAATCTCCTCTTTGGCACCTGCTGTACTAGCTTCCTCACCATGTGCACTGGCTCGTTCAAATTTCTTGGTAATCTCCTGCACTTCCATCCTAACCTCGTTAGCTTGAAAAATCTTTTCTGCAAGCTCCTTGATTTCTACTCTCACCCCATGAGCCTTGTTGGCAACCTTCAGGAACAGGCTTGCCTCTTTTCTTGTTTTAGCTCCAGCTCCTACCTTAATGTGATTCTCACATAGCACCAGATCTTCATCATAAAAAGATAACACTTCCATAGGATCAATATGTTTTATCTCAGCTCCATCCTATACCCTGATCACTGCCTCCCCAGTGTTATTGTCGTAGAACCATTTCTCAAACTTTTGTAGCCTTGGGGGAAGAGGATCAGGTAATCTTACCCTTCTAACAGTCTTTGTTGGCTTCACTCTAAGCATAATCTTTCCCTTTCCTATCACGCAATCTTTCTCTTTCTTTGACCTTTTTCTCTCAGCTTTCATGAATCCAAATAACTCAAAGTTATCATTTATCCCTCTCTTTATTTCTTCTTCCAGTTGCTTAGCTCTTTTACTCAAGTCAGAGTCAATAAAAGGAATCTCTGCCAACCTTCTTAGATCCCCTTTAGGTAAGGTTTTGAAAGGCTTCCTTTTATGCAGATAAGATATTCCACCACCCCTTCTTTTGATCATGAATAGCTTCAGACTCACATTATACTTCCAACTTATAATCTTTTTATCAGACTCCTTCCTGCTTGGCTCCTTAATGTTTTGAAATAATGGAGTCAGCTGTTCTTGTTCCTTTTCTTTAACAAACCATTCTTCTTTCTCCAGCTCAAACACATCACCTTCAATAGAACCCTTTTTGGCTACATATGTCAAGAGATGCTCATCAACTTCATAGTACTCAGGTTCATAGTCATACAAGTTGTTCTTCAATTATTTCCTCCTCATCAATCAGCTTCAACTCAGTTTCTTTTTCTCCAGCATTAGCAGTTTGGTCCTTCACCACCTCCTCACCGGTAAAATCTTTATCAATATCCAGCCCTAAGTCAATAAATCCAGCCTCAACTATTTTTTCCACGTTTCCCGCATCTCCTTCCTTTACAACTCCACTAGACACACCAACATTAACAGAACTAACTCTAACACCTGTATCACCAGCCACAGTATCAGCCCCACTAACACTAGCATCTTTACCACCTGATCCACCTACATTTGGAACACCAGCACCACTAGAGCCCTCTCCTGCCTTTGATGAATTACTCAATTTAAGGAATGAGTAGTTAGATGTATCCGTAAGATCATTTAACTCAGATTGAGTTAACTGATTTGGCAGGCCGACAGATGCTTCAGCTTATTTACTTTTGTCAATAGTCTCTTAATCAAATCCTGTTGATCCAACATCATCTTTGTCATGCTTTCTAATATCTCATCCTTCTTCTTCTCTCTCAACTCCTGATTGACTAGTTTTGTCTTTATCATACTCAATTCGTTTGCCAGAGAAGAGTTCAGGTTCCTAATTACATCCTCATCCAAATTAGATCTTTCATCTCTTCTTTGAGTCTTAGAGAAGGTCTGATGTTTGTGCTTTGATCTTGTTTCAGTTACATTCTCAGATTCTCCTTGGTCAGCCTTCTTCTTTGATCTCTTCTCTTTTTGAACTTTCAATGCCTCCTCAACCTTATCTATTTCTTCCTCAAAGTCATATTTCTTTTATTTGGCATATCTTTTTCTCTTCTGGATAGCCTTAGATTGTCTTTCCATGTTCTCTCGGGCATTTTTGTTCTCAATTTCTATCAATCTTTTGATATAATTCCATCTCTCTACTGGATACATGTTCTCCCATAAATGAGTTATCTTCCCACTGAAATCATGTCTAATGGAAGAACAGTCTACAAATATCCTCGTGTTCATCTGAACAAGCCTCTTAATCTCACCATGTCGTGGCACATTAGGAATCAAGTCCTCAATCAGCATCTGTACAAATCTTGGATGTAGGAGCCATTTGTCTTTCTTCAATGCCATAAGGTTCTCTGTCATGCAATCAAATATGAGCTTGGCAATGTTGGCCTTATGGCATCTATAAAAGATTGACATGGCCCTTGCCCAATCCAAGTTTAATTCATCCGAGCCTCCTTTTCTATGATCTAAGCACATAATGAACACATGGGCAATGTATCTCCATTCTTTGGAGAGAAAATATTTCTTGATCTCCTTTCTTGTACCAAATGGAGGCCCCTCATAACCAATGCTTCTAAAAGCCTCCAATACCTCAGTCTTAGACAACGTCACCTCTTCTCCACAATCATCCTCTAACCTTAGAACCCTCGCAATGAACTCAACAATAATAGTAATGCCGTGCTCTAAAACTCTTGCAACTATCCGATGTGGGTTTGACCTGGTGTCATATTCTGCTGTTCTCCAGAAGTCTCTGATTTGAAGATCATAGATAGTTGGTGAATGAGAAATGGCATATGAGATAGATGAGTTCCTAAGCCATCGGATACAGTCTCTAAAACCCGTAGCTTTTGGATTGCGATCATCCAGAAGAGCCATGATATTGTTCATATCATCAAATTTGATATTCGCCATTTGACTAAAAAATTAAATAGAAGAAGCTTAAAAAATGATAAAATAACCAATAATAAAGATAATGAACAATAATTAAACATATAAAAGAAAAACAATCATAGTTTCGCACCGTGTAACTACAGTTTCGGCCAGCGAAAGTATAGTTTCGTTGGGATCAGGGAAACTGAACAAGAGTTAAGAATCTATAGTTTCACTGAATTCAGACATGCGAAACTATCAAGTTCACATGGGCAGCACAACAATTTCGCTGAATTGTTGAGGAACTTTCGTTCAGTTTCGCAGAAAGTTCATCTAGTTTCGCTGATTGAATCAGCGAAGACTAGCGAACCGTCGCAATCAAGTATCGCTAGAAACATGGTTAAAACCCAAATAAATGCTTAGATATGAGTTCGAAACACCCACCTAAACACTAAATCACACACAATCGAGACAAAAACAAGTATAAGATGGATTTTGGCTACGGAGTCAAATTAGGGCTTGAATGGGTCAACAAAGTCGATTATGCGAAAATGAGAACGTAATTTTGCATATTCCATTATATGACTCATAGTTTCAATGCCAGTGAAACTATAGTATCACTCGACAAAGATATTAGATCAAAAAGCTCTGAGATAAGCGAAAGTATCGGCGAACCTATAGTTTCGCTCCGCGATTAACTTTGCTTTTAATCAATTTGAACTTTCTTTACTCAACAGATAAAACTAAGACACAAAAACATTCAAGAAACAAAATCGCCCCACATGACCATCACCATTTCACAAAGAAATAGAGAAAAAAGATAAAACAGAAAATAAAAACTAAAAAAAATAATAAAAATAAAAATTGTAAAAACATTTAAAGGATATTGAAACACTTCAAACTAAATTTTTCTGAAAATCATAGATTGGTGGGATTGATGATATATTTGTTCTTTTAAACCCATGTCTTCTTCCTTTCAACGAGTAATCTGCAGCTTCCATTATCATATTTTTTAGTTAATTTGAAGAAAACTCAAATGACTCGGTCCCCATATTCATTTGGCAAAGAACTTGTCCTGTCCTTATGATATATTGAACAATATGATTAACTCTGTTTGATTTTCTAAAGAAGAATACAACTATGATCTTTTCATAAGAGACACAGAGCATATTATTTTTAAAGAACAGATGATAAGAGCTCCAGGTCTATACTCACGTATAACAAAGGAGATGATCATTTGAATTTAACTGATGAGAAATTCAGGTATATACTTATGTATAACAGATAAGATCATCAGAACGTGCTTATGAGAGCTCGAGGTCTATACAAGTAGCACTATTTAGGACACGGAGATAAGCACGTAATATACATCTTAGAAGTGCTTAGACAAGAGGCACTTATAGAACTACCAAGTAGCACTATTTAGGACACGGAGAAGGGGAACTGAGAATTTCTTTGAAGTTCATCAAAATAGAGTTTATGACGCTCTCAATCCATTTTGAACAAGGACTTGTAACTTTGTGTAGGCCAAAATATCAAGGGGATATTCCTAGTCACCAAGTTTCTTATCCTTATAGTTTAGCTACAAGATCACTGTCTACTTCGTATTCTGGTTGAGCCTATCATGCATATCCCAACGCAATACTATTGACCTCCTTTAAATCTTTCAGTCAAATTAAACTTTATTTCTAGGAGTCCAGTAAGAATGAAAGACAATTAATTTTATGTTATTCTCCCCTGAAATTTCTATGTATCAAGAAGATAATAGAAATTTCAAATTTTATATATATATATATATATATATATATATATATATATATATATATATATATATATATATATATATATATATATATATATATATATTATTAATGTAAAATAGTGAAGGACTATGGAGCATAGAGTTTCAAAAAGATATTAATCCAACATAGAGATCAGTTCATAAAAACGAGCTTTATCGAAAGTTTTAGTGAAAAGATCTGCTTTTTGATTTTTTGTGTCGGTAGAAATAATATCAATAAAACTCTTTTCTTGAGCATCACGAATGGTATGAATTCTTATCTCAATGTGCTTGGTGTGAGAATGATGAATTGGATTTTTGCCGATCCCAATGGCTGCTTCATTATAACAGAATAACGAAGTGTGAAGGAAGTTGATCCCATAATCAATCATCTGATGTTGTATCCATAGCACTTGAGAGCAACAGCTAGATGCAGCTATATACTCTGCCTCCCCCGTGGAAAGGGACACAGTTGTTTGTTTTTTGCTCTGCCATGATACAAGACAATTTTTAGGATATTGACAACCACCAGTGACTGATTTTGTATTCATCTTGCAACCATTAGAATCACTATTAGAATAAGAATGCAAATCAAAATTTTCACCATAAGGATACCACAAACCCAGACGAGAAGAGCCTTTTAGATAACAAAAAGTTCGTTTGACCGCCTTTTCATGAGACTCCTTTGGGTTAGCTTGGTATCGAGTACAATATCCCACAGAAAAAGTGATGTCTGGACGACTGGCGGTAAGATACATTAAGGAACCAATCATTGATCTATAGAGATGAGGATCAATAGATTTCCTGTGTTCATCAAGAGTGAGACATGTTTGAGCAGTAAATAGGGTTATTTTAGAAGAAATCATCCATCTTGAATTTTTTGAGAATTTCTTTGACATACTTTTCCTGATGCATAAGAAGGCCTACAGGCTTTTGTTCTAATTGCAGACCAAAAAAGAAGCACATCTCCCCCATCATGCTCATTTCAAAGCGACTTCTTATAACATCCTCTTGAGCAAATCCTTGAACGACCAACATGGATTTGTTTCTCACCACTATGCCACGATCATCTGGTTTGTTTTTAACACCCATTTGTGCCGATAGGATATTTGTTTGGTGGAAGATCAACAAGTGTCCACACTTTAAGTTTTTGAAATTGTTGAAGTTCCAACTGCATGGACTCTACCCAGCAAGGATCCTGAAGAGCTTCATGAACATTCTTTGGAACAGTCTATGATATAAAACAAGAGAACAGACACACGTTTATCAAACCAGAATGACTCCGCGTCCTAACACCATAAGAAATAGATCCAATGATGTTATCATGAGGATGATCTTTCAAAGATTTAAAATCAGTGGTTAAAGGTAATGGATTGGTTTGGGGTGGGAATACAGATTGATGTTGAGTAGATAAGGGAGGAGAGAGCGGTGGGACAGGTTGAGGTGATGGAAAGGTTTGAGAGAATTAAGATGGAGTTGAAGATAGGGTTGAAGATAGGGTTGAAGATGGGGTTGAAGGAATAGAGGCTGAGACGGGCGGAGGTGGAATATTGAAGGGAGATGAAGATGGAAGTTCAACTGAGGTCGGAGGTTCATTTGATGAATTGGGAAGATCTAGGGGTAATGGATCTGATGGAATAATATTCATTTGAACATTAGAAAAAGACGCATCATCATCAAAGACTGGAAGATTGAAGGAGTTGAAAACAATGTTCGAGTCAAAGAACCATGCAGGTTCGGTTCTTGCATCTGAGGAATTAGATTCTTGCCAGTCAACATAAAATGACTCTTCTATTATACGTATTCTCTTGTTATACACACGGTAAGCTTTCTGAGAAGATGAGTAACCAATGAAGTAGCATTCATTTGACACAGCTCTAAATTTCGACTTGTGTGCATGAGTGTTTAGCCAAGAACAAGAACATCCGAATGGATTAAAGAAATCAATCAACGGCTTCCTTCTATGATACAATTCATAAGGAGTTTTCATTTTATCTTTCACAATCAAAACTCGATTGAGAACATATGATGCACAATTCACCGCTTCAGCCAAGAAAATAATTGGCAATGCAGATTCGATTAGCATGGTACGAGCAGCATCAATTAAGGTGTGATTCTTTCTCTCAACAACCCCATTTTGTTGAAATGTTCTGGCCGCACTGAATTGTCTTAAAATTCCTTTGTTTGCACAGAAAAAGTCAAAGATATGATTTCTGAACTCAATGCCATTATCACTCCGAATAGTCATAACCTTCCTTTTGCTTACCATTTCAATTTAAAGAATCACTTTCTGCAACTCTTCAGCTGTTTCTCCTTTATAAGCTAAGAATCTCACCCAAGAATATCTAGAAAAATCATCTGTAACAACAAGACAAAATTTTTTTTTTTTGCAATTGATTTAACGCTGATTGGGCCAAACAAATCAATATGTAACACCTCGAGGGGATTATGTAAGGATTCCTATAAGTCTGATGCAGCCAAAACATCCAAAGTCTCTCTACATGCATGCACTGAAGAACATAAGTAGAAATGCTTCGGAAGTCTTACACCATGCACTAGAAATATTCTAAGTGTAAAATCTTCCGAAGCCAAGACCAACATCTTCTGAAGCCAAAAGTGAAGTCTTCCGAAGCTTCAAAGACAAAGTCTTCCGAAGCCAAAGAGTGAAGACAAATTTCTTCCGAAGACTTTTAGAGACATGTCTTTATCTGATATACTTTACCATAAAGCTGGACCACCTTTCCGCTACAACTCTGTAAAGTCACCAACTTACATGAGTTGGTGAAAAGGTCCATGCTTTTGGTAACTGTACATTGAGGTCTTGAGTCTGTTCTTTCTACTTTATGTACTTTTATCCTTTTTGTAATATATTAGGATGTGAGCTATGGCATGTCATAGTCACTAGTCAAAAGGCAATTTGCCTTTTGACTCTACATTTCATTTTGTGTGTTGTCTAGTCTTCTGTATCCAGCTGGCCTTCAAAGTATGGCCGGCTGTAGGATGTAGTATATGTATATCAAGTACTTGTAACTTTCCTTTATGCTTTGTAACATTTGTAATAGAACTTGAGAAGCAATATACAACATTCTTGAAAACAAATTACTTGTGTTGTTTGCCATCTTGTTTTGTCTCATTCTTACTTGTGTTCTTAGCATCTTTCACAAAAGTTAACCAGTTCCCTATTTGATCTGTTAAGTTGTCGAAGTAACTCTCCTCATTGTGTTGTTGTATTGTAAGTGCATAACCTTCAACGGTCCTGCATTTGGTATCAGAGCATTCCAGGCTCTTGATATAAGATCTCACCATCTTAAGATCCCTCACACACACAAAATACTTAACAACTCAAATGACAGCTATTACCAAAGCTGATATGGAAATTGGAACTATGACAAAGTCTCCACTGATCACTCCTGAAGACTTTGATACTTGGTGTCAAAGAATGGAAGGCTTCATCAAGTCTCAAGACTCCAGGATGTGGGACTCTGTTGTTGAAGGACCTTACATACCAAGCACCACTTCTGCTATTGGTGGTGGTATGATTCCAAAGGCTGTGGCTAATTACTCTGGAGAAGATAGGAAGAGAATAGAGATTGATCAGAAAGCCATGACAGCCGTTCAAACTGCTCTTCCAAACTCCATCTCTAGAGGTTTCAAGAAGTGCAAAACTGCCAAACAACTATGGGAAGCACTAAAGCTGATGTATGAGGGGTCTACTGAAGCAAATGAGAACAAGAAGGATCTCCTGAAGCAGCAGTTTGAAAACTTCACCTTTAAGGTAGGTGAAACCATGACTCAACTATATTTCAGGTATGTTGAGATTGTGGATACTCTAATGGCTATTGGAGTAACTCTTGAGAACAGGGACATTGTAAGGAAGTTTATGTCCTCTCTTCCTAGACAATGGACACATTACTGTATTGTTATCAAGAGGACTGAGAACCTTAAGACACTTACTCTTACATAGTTGTATGGTATTCTCAGTGGCTACCAGATGGAGATGAACATGCAAAACTCATCTGGTAACTCCAGCAATCAACTGAGTTCAGCCCTACATATGGTTGAAAGGGAAAGTATTGAGCCACAACATCATCTTATATGCTACCCTGACAACTCACAAAAGGGTCCTTTCATCACCTTCCCAGAGACTCCAAGGCAAAGCTACACTCAAGGAAGTCCTTTCCAAGAGACAAGTTCTTCTCATGCTTTTGTCTCTGCTGATAAAACCACAGGCAACTTTCTCTTCACCCTTGAAGATTTGGATTGTATCCACCCAGATGATCTGGAATACATGGGGATAGTCCAGCAGATGGCTTCTCTCACTCACAGAGCCAAGAAGTTCTACAAGAGGACAAGGAGAAAGTTTCCAAGCAATGCAGCCAGTGGAAAGTTTGGGCTGGATAAAAGCAAAGTAAAGTGTTACAACTATAACCGGATGGGACACTTTGCAAGGGAGTGTAAGGCACCAAGGGCGAATGGTGGCCAAGCACAAACCAGACCAAACTACACTAAGAAAGCCCCCTAGAATGAGAAGCCAAAACAGCAAGCTGTAATTGCTGTTGAAGAAGGAGGCTTTGACTGGAGCTTTCAGGTAGAAGATGCATCTCCAAACCAAGCACTCATGGCAGACCATGATGAAGCCAAGGTATTGGAACATCTTTGTACTCCTGAATGTATTGCTAAAGTCAACAGATACAGGTCCTTTAACTTAGAAATGAGATCTGATCTTGAGTCCTTAAATATCTTAAAAGCTGATTTTTAAAGAGCTGAAAATAATTATAAACTAAAGATAGAGGACTTAGAGAAAACCATTCAACTCTTAAACATGATCATACAAACTACAGGACTCAGATCAAAGACCTCATTACTAAGTTAACTGAATGCCAGGCTGAGCTTGTGATCAGCAAAGCCAAGGCAGAAAAATGTGTTCTTGAAGAAGAGACCTTCAAGAACATAATATCCTCATCCATGCAAGCAAAAGTTTGTTATCAAAATAAGCAGGGACTGGGATCTTGTGAGATAGCTCCTCCACACACAATCTTGTCTGTAAGATCTCCTAGGTGTGAAACTTATGAAGATGAGCTTCCATTCATAGATCCTGTGATTGAAGAGGATGAAGAGGAGATGGTGGAGAATGGCTCTAAGAAGAGTGAAGAAGAGCATTCTAAGAAGGGTCACCATCCCTCTGAGGAGAGCAAAGCTATTGGGATGACCAAGTCAAGGAGAAAGAACTTGATTAGGAAGGCCAAAAGAAAGTCCAAAAAGGCTCAAGAGATCAAGGCCACCTTCAATTATAAACAGAAACAAGTCTTCATCTCTGCAGGATTTGAAGTGGTGAAGGCTGAAGACACCAACTTGAACTCCATCAACAAGAGTTTTGGTTCATGTCCAAATCATCCCATCCTCAAGAAAAAGGCTGATTAGTTCTGCACCACTTCTGTACAACCTGAACCATCCAGCTCCAAAGGTAGTTCTATCCCCACAAGAATTGCCACAACATCTGCAAAGATGAAGATGGAGAAGGAAAGTGATTAAGTTCAGCCTTGCTCACAAAAGAAAACTCATAGAAGGAAGAAAATGGACTGTGTTATGTGTGGGAGCAGCTCTCATCTTGCTAAGGATTGTGTTTACAATCCAAAGAGTACTCTCCACATGACCAAGAAAGAAACTTCTAAGAGTTTGGAGAAGAAGAAGCAAGCTTCGAATGGAAAGTCTGTTTCCTTCGGAAGCTCCAAAATGAAGAAGAAGACAAGTGGAAACTTGCCTTCGGAAGAAAATTTGGTCTCGGAAGAAAGAAATACTTCCGAAGCACTGAAGCCTGCTGCAGTGAAAGCAAGATCTTTCGAAGGTCCAGTCATCAAAACTTCTGAAGTCATCAAAACTTCCGAAGTATTGAAGGTCAGGTCTAAGCTTCCAAAGGTGGTGTGGAAGTCAAAGAAAGACCAAGTGGCTGAAAGTTCTTTATCAACATCAGCAAATGATCCTTCTAGCATGACTATATGATCAATTACTATTGCATTGTCTTCAACTTCTTTTGATGAGCCCAAGACCAATGAGGCTTGGGGTTCAAAATGTAACTAACCATCTCTTTTGTGCAGGAACAGCTCAAGACAAACAGAAATGTGGCTGTTCCAAGCACATGATAGGCAATAGGTCACTACTCCAAAAGTTTGAAAGAATTGATGGAGGACCAGTTGCTTTTGAAGGAGATGCAGGAGGTTATATTACAGGAAGGGGCAAGGCTTATAGAGTATACAAAGAACTAGAGTAGTTGAGGAGTCAGCCAATGTGACTTTCAATGAGCACACTCCCAGTGTGAAAGGTTCTGGTCCGGATTGGTTATTTGATCTGGATTTAGTTACCAACTGTTTTAACAAATCTTGTGAGAATGTTTTAGGGTCCACAGATATACTACCTACAGGTGATCCTGACCCAAGATTTGAGCTAAGAAGACCTTCAAGCTAAACATCTTAAGCTCCAGTGGTAACCAATCCTGTAAATGAAGCTTCTACCAACACATCAATGACAAATCCTGCTGATACTTCTGGAAAGCCTTCAAATTCTAGCTTAGAGGTACAAAACTCAGATGAAGGAGCTTCAAATGTTGGAGAAAATGGTGGTGGTGAAAGTGATCAGGAATTTGTTGATGCTGATAACCACTCCATTGAAGAGAACATCAATGATGTCACACACTCATTGGATCAAGTGAATCTTGATAAGTGTGTTGATGTGGAGGGTGAATCTTCCTTGCCAGATCAAAATTTCTCAAATTTGGATCTGTCTAAGCAACTTGCTGTGATCCCTCTACTAAGGATCCACAAGTCTCATCCTACCACAAACATCATTGGAGATGTTGATTCAGGGGTGAGAACAAGAGGACAAACCCATGATGCAAATGTTTATCTTCACTCTTGTTTCTTGTCCCATATAGAGCCAAAGAAAATTGATGAGGCTCTAAAGGATGGAAGTTGGGTTGAAGCTATGCAAGAGGAGCTGCTTCAATTCAAAATGATAAAGGTTTGGAACCTATGTCCTCTTCCTCAATGGAAGACTACCATAGGAACCAAATGGGTGTTCAGGAATAAGAAGGATGATAGAGGACTTGTCATCAAGAACAAGGCAAGACTAGTTGTTCAAGGATATACTCAAGAAGAAGGAATTGACTGCACAGATGTTTTTGCTCCTGTAGCAAGACTTGAAGCTGTCAGGATATTCCTAGCTTTTACTGCATCTAAAAACTTCAAGGTCTACCAACTTGATGTCAAGTGTGCCTTTCTTTATGGGGTGATTGATGAAGAGGTGTATGTCAGAAAACCAATTGGGTTTGCAGATTGTTGAAACATGTATGTCCCTAGATCAGGATTTGAATGTAATAGATCTTGTTTGTCTGATTATGATGTAATGTTTGGAAAGATTAATGAAATGATATTGATTGTTTGTGATTTGTAATGTTTAATATTTCATTAATGAGTCGATGTTGAATTGGTTAATTAGGTTTATGGTTGTTTGAATGATTACACATCATGTTATATTAATTAATACATTCAAACTTAACATAATGAAGTTCTCATTCGAATGGCCCATGCGAATGGACCACACACATGAATAACTTCATACGATTGACTCAGTCGGACGACTGAACCAGGAGACTGGATCAGTCGTATGATTGACACATAAGATTGGCTCAGTCGCACGACTAAACACTCAGTCGTGCGGATGAATCAACCGCATGGTTCAATCGCACGACTGAACCATACTTATGGTCCAGTCGCCTGAATGAACAATACTAACCTATAAATACAACCCAATTCGTGGAAAAACGTAAGCATTCATTATATTTCGACTCCAGACGTACCCTAGGCATCCAGAAGCCTCCCAATTCGTTCTCCAAGTTCATAGAACACATTAGATCGATTCCTAATCGATTTCTAACATTAGTTTCAATTCTTTATTGATTCTTCGTGTGTTTTCATTGATTGGATCGCCAATCAAATAGGATTCCGCACTAATTGATCTGGTTTACACGCTAATCACTCGGTATTTCGTTCAAATACCAGGTCCTAACAAGTGGTATCAGAGCTTTGGCTCTTGATTACGTGTGATTCAATCAAGATTGATAAAAAGTTTGTGTTTTTACATCAAAAACGCAATCTTTTGTGTCAAAAGTGATCTTGGACGTTCCCTGCTCATCAAAGTTTGGTTTCTACGGACTTAGGCAATTAGACTTTGCGAAATTTCGAATTTGTACGGCTAAAACACGTTTAACCTAGAAATTTTCGCAAAACAGCAGCTTCAGTCGCACGAGTGAGCCATTCGCACGACTAGACTTCATTCGCATAGCCCAGACGCACGATTGGACCTAGTCGCATCTCCATTCGTACGATTGAACCATTCGTTCGCAGTGTTCATACGCATCAGCTTCATTCGCACGACTGAACCAATCGCTTAGTTCAGCCGCAAGATTGAACCAGTCGCATAGTTCATTCGTACGGATAGCCCAATTGCATCCTTCAGTCGCACCAGTTGACAGTTTGTTTTTGTAGACTTAAAGTTATTCGACATGGAAGATCAAATGTCAGCCTTTACTGCTGGGAAGGACTCTAGGATCCAGAACCTGCTGTTACTTGAGAGTAAGGTGGGTAATCATAATAAACCACCAAAGCTCTTAACTTTAGATGAGTTTCCCCACTGGAAACAACATTTTGAGATCTACCTCAATGGAGTGGATCCAAATCTGTGGGAAGCTATCGAGATTGGGTATAGTACTCCGGTGGGAGCCGATGGAGTAAAGCTTACTTTAGGAGGGATAACAGACGCACAGAAAGTTAAATATTATGCAGAGAAGAGAGTTTATGCATTGATTACACAGTCTATCCCTAAAGACATTTTCCACCAGTACTCAGAGAATAAGCAGTCCAAGAAACTATGGGATGAGATGGAAAAGAGGTACGACGGGAATGCTTCGCTGAAGGCAATCAAGGCTAAGGAGTTAAAGAAGGAATTCGATAACTTCTCATCGATGGGAAACGAGAGTTTGGACGATGTTATAGATAGATTCTACCATCTGATGAGTGAACTGCATACTCATGGGGTTGCTACTACCATGGAAGAAAAAGTTACTAACTTTGCAGACGGATTGCCTGAAAAGTGGGCTTCATTCGTGTCTAACCTGAGACAGAATGAAATGCTGGCAAAGCTGGATATTAATGACTTCATTCTAAAGCTGCGAGAAGAAGCGCTTAGGATGAAGTACAGAGCTCAGAAGTCTTCGTACACTCAGAATCCAGCTTTGTACAATGCCACGCCTCAAGCTAAGACATCTGGAGCACCTCTCCAGACTGCATTTGTGTCTAGCTCATCGGGTCCTTCACATGCTTCTCCTTCAGGATCAGACACGTCGGGGTCTTCTTGTACCCATTATATTGGATCTGAAGCGAATGCTACTAAACTGAAGACCGAGAACCTCGGTAATGTGACTGTAGAAGTAGCTCGAGAACACATGGATCTTTTGGCTGCAGTGGTTCATTCTTATGATGGACTTGTTGCTGGGAAGATTGGAAACTGCCATCTGGCAGACGAGGACTACGAGCAGGTGGACGAGATGGAGCTGGAGAGGATGGATATTATGTGGGCCTTAGCTAGTGCTGTCCGGAGGGCGAAGAAGTTTGTGAAAAAGACTGGACAGAACTTGGTAGCTACTAAGGATACCACATTTGGCTTTGATAAGAGTAAAGTGACCTGCTTCAACTGTGGAGAGAAGGGGCACTTCAAGAGAGAATGTGTTAAGCCAAAGAAGACGGGTAACGGGAACCCATTCTCGTCTTTCACTCGCCAAGACAAGTAAGCTACTAGTTCTACTTCATCAAGCAAGGATCCAAAAGCCTTGACTGCTCATGATGATGAAGGATAGGATTGGAGCTTTAGGTTTGTCTCTCCAGGGGAATCAAACATTGCAAGTGTAGAAGACATTGACGATGATTCCGCGAGTGAAGGAGATCTAGCAGTTGAGATAGCGATGTCCAATATTGAAGAGACAACTGCAACTGAGGTCAGCTACAAGCCTAAAGAGGAGACTTCCACAGCAAAGACAGAATCACCAGAACCAGAGACATCTGATGCTGCGTTGATGGCTAACTCTTCTGAACCAACTCAGGTAAGTACCACTGACCAAATGTTTAATAATCATGCTTGTTCTGATTGTGATACTTTTAGAAACAGCATAGATGAAAAATTTGCTAGATTATTAGATCATAATGATAACTTAGTAAAAGATTTGCAACTGTGCACTGAGGCTAATAGAGTATTAAAACAAAATGAGCATAGTTACAAAGAAAAGATAGACCTTTTGACTAAACAGCTTAGGGAAACCGAAGTAGTTGCATTTAACCAAGCTAATGACATTAGGTACTATCTAAACTCCCTAGAAGACACTAAGAAGCAAAAGGCAGTTCTAGAAGTAGAAGTGAACTCATTAAAACAGAAACTGCACAGTTGGACAAGTTCATCACACATAGTCCAACACTTAGTGAGAGAAAGAAACAACGGGGAGGGATTGGGTTACAAAGTGGTTCCACCACCCCCTGAGACCTTGATGAACACTAAGAGTAGACCAATAAATAATAACCCCATCAAGGATCATATGGTGTCTACTCCTCTTGTTAGTGATCCAGATTCCTCATGTTCATCTATTGAATCTGGAACCAAACAAAAGGAGGCCACCTCAAAGGCAAAGGGTAAAATGCCTTCTGTTAATCTGGAAAAGGAATTTGAAAAGGTTAACTTAAAGTCAGGGTCAAACAGAGTCAAATCATAACCTAAAAAGACTTCTAATGTTAATCTTTCACAATTTTCAAGTCAAAAACCAGTTAACCAAAAGGAGAAAGATGTTAAACATGTTAAAACAATTAACTTTGTTAAACCAGAGAAAACATCAAAAGAACCAGAGTCAAAACCTAAATTAAGCGATGTTACTAGAGTGTCACACACGTCTCCACAAAGAAAGTTTAATCATAAAGTTTATAGCAGGTCGTGCTACAATTGTGGAGAGTGTGGACACATTGCTTCCTATTGTCCTTATTATCAGACACCTAGGAAGAAGATTGAACTTCAGGACTCAAAACCTAGGTCCTCTAAGAGGAGTTCTTTAACTCCACCTAGAAGAACTAGTGAACCTAAAGTTCAACCTGTTAGCTAGTCGACTGTTTATCACAAACAGGCATTGCACAAATCTAGCTTATGTAAAGAGAAGTCATCCTCTGTGTCTGATAATGATGACAAAAAGGAACCTGAGCTACCCTCACCTTCTAATGGTCAATGGGTTGAATTCATGATGTGTGATGCCTCTGGGAAACCCAAGCCAGTAAAGGCTTGGGTTCCTAACCTAAACTAATCCTTTACATTGTATGTGCAGGGTGTTCGCTAGAGTGCTGAAACTAACACGTGGATTGTAGACAGCGGAACATCCAGGCACATGACAGGAAACAGGGCTCTTCTATCAAACGTCAAGCAAATAAAAGGAGGGCATGTTTCGTTTGCTGGAAACAAGGGAGGCTATATCACAGCTCAGGGAGAAGTGGGAAATCAGAAAGTTAAGTTTGATAAGGTGAACTACGTTCAACAACTTCAAAATAACTTACTTTCTGTTTCCCAAATCTATGATAAGGGATTTAAAGTCATCTTCGGCAACAAGAAGTGTTACGTGCTCAAGAAAGACTACGTGATCCCAGAGGACCAAGTTCTGACGACTGCTTCAAGATATAAAGACCTTTATGTTTTGGATCTGTCAACAGCTTCTACTACGGATCATGAGGTTCAGTGCTTTCTATCTAAAGCTACTGAGAAGGATTCCATCTCCTGGCATAGGAGAATGGGACACATTAGTCAAAGGAAGATGAATCACTTGATTCAGAAGGATCTTGTGAGAGGAGTAAATGTCAAGAACTTCCAGCTTCCTGATTTTTGTGTAGCTTGCAAGAAAGGCAAACAGATAAAGAAGTCTCATAAGGAAAAGAAAATTCATTCAATAGAACTTCCTCTTGAACTTCTTCACATGGATCTGTTTGGTCCAGTCAGTACAAAGAGCATTGAAGGCGACTTGTACTGTTTTGTAGTTACTGATGACTACTCAAGGTTCTCTTGGGTAATGTTTCTAAAGTCCAAATCAGAAACATTTGAGTCATTCAAGGAGTTAGTAACCACACTGGAATCTCTCTACAAGCTGAAGGTTAGACAAGTACGCTCAGACAACGGGACGGAATTCAAGAACCAGTGGATGGAGGCTTACTGCAAGGAAAAAGGAATTGTACATCAATTCACTTCTGCCTACACGCCTCAGATGAATGGTGTTGCTGAGAGAAAGAACAGAAGCTTGATAGAGACAACACGGACGATGCTGGCAGACTCGAAACTGCCTATCCAATTCTGGAATGAGGCAGTAGCTAATGCATGTTATACACTAAATCGAGTTCTGATAGTCAAGCGCCACGGAAAGACATGTTACGAGCTACTACCAAGACGCAAACCAAATTTGGAGTATCTTGAACCATTTGGCGCGCCGTGCACACTTCTGAAAAAGACACAAGAAGGTAAATTCAGCGAGAAGGCTGCTGAAAAAATCTTCCTAGGATACAAAATACCGAACAAGCGAGTTTACAACAACTCAACGGGTCTAGTAGAAGTGTGGTGTAATGTTGACGTTCAGAGATATACCACGCCACCTACTGGCAAAGGGACCGCCTACTTTTTCGACTATGATGGATTCTTCAAGTCCTTCAACATTCCTATCTCTCATTCGGATGATGAGTTAGCTACTAGAATGATGTATGATATCTTGAATACACCATCTCAGGATTCAACATCATCTAGCTCACAAGGAGAATCATCTACTCAGTCAGGGGGAGTAGTCGACGACAATGACTCCTCCTCTGAAGATGAAGCTGAAGAAGATGACCAGAACAGTCAGGAGGAACAGGTTCCAGTTCCTGAAAGTCCACAAGCATCACACAGTGATGCACCTTCGACTTCGGAACCTCAAACTCCAACTACCTCAGATGCAGAACCAAATGTTCATAATCTTGGCTCTGAGGTAGTTGTTCCTACTACTCCAGAATCACGACTAAACGTCTATCATCCCCTAGACAATGTCATTGGGGATGTCAGATCAGGAGTACAAACCCAAAATCAGCTATACTCAGCTGATTATGCCTCGGTTATGGAGAAAGGATATATTCATGATGGTGCTTATCGGTGTTTTGTCTCGCAGTTTGAGCCAAAATACATCAGTGATGCACTAAATGATGAGGCCTGGGTGAGTGCCATGCAAGAAGAACTTCTTCAGTTTAAGAAGTTAGGTGTATGGACTCTGGTAGATAGACCTAAAGGTGCTAAGGTCATTGGCACCAAATGGGTCTTGAAATGCAAGAAAGATGACCAAGGGTCATTATCAGGAACAAGGCTCGACTGGTGGTTCAGGGATTTCGCCAAGTCGAGGGGATTGACTACAATGAAGTGTTTGCACCCGTGGCTAGGATGGAAGCCATCCGCATCTTCCTTGCCTATGCCTCGTACATGAAGATTAAAGTCTACCAATTAGATGTGAAGAGTGCATTCCTTCATGGGGAAATCAGAGAAACAGTCTTATGTTAGTCAACCCGAGGGATTTGAAGATCCTTATCATCGGGATAGAGTTTACAAACTCGACAAGGCTTTATATGGGCTTCATCAAGCCCCAAGAGCCTAGTATGAGAAACTCTCGACTCATCTAGTGAAACACGGCTTTCGCAGGGGAGCCATTGACTGCACGCTGTTCATCAAAGAAAAAGATGGCGACCTACTGCTCGTACAGATCTATGTCGATGACATAATCTTCGGTTCAAAGAACGAAGAATTATGCAAAGAGTTTGAAGCAGTTATGAAAAAAGAGTTTGAGATGAGTGCTATGGGGGAGATGAAGTTCTTTCTCGGGTTACAGGTGGATCAGACACCAAATGGGATCTTTCTACATCAAACCAATTATGTGGGAGACATTCTCAGTCGCTTTGACATGGAGAATGCTTCTGCTGCTGGGACTCCACTTGCTACCAATCACGATATAGCACCTGATGAAAATCGGGATCTAGTGGACGCCACAATGTACCGAGGAATGATTGGATCCCTCATGTACCTCACTGCCTCAAGACCTGATATCATGTATGCTACATGTTTATGGTCTAGATATTAGGCTAAGCCTAAGGTCAACCATCTGATTGGGGTCAAGAGGATATTTCGTTATCTGAAGGGTACACCCACACTTGGGTTGTGGTATCCTCATGATGATGACTTTGAGCTCACGGCGTATAGTGACTCGGATTATGGGGGCTGCAAGATGAACTACAAGTCTACATCAACAGGGTGTCAATTCTTTGGGAGAAGATTAGTTACCTGGCAGTGTAAGAAGCAGACATCGGTTGCATTGTCAACCTGTGAAGCCGAATACGTTGCTGCTGCAAGTTGCTATTCACAAATCATCTGGATTCAACAGCAAATGCGGGATTACGGTTTAAAGTTTTCTTCTACTCCTATTTTTGTTGATAACTCTGCTGCAATTGCAGTAACTAAAAATCCAGTCCAACATCCTAAGACCAAACATATCGGTATTAAATACCATTTCATAAGAGACTATTTTGAAAAGAACTTAATTGATGTGATAAAAATTAATACTGATTTTCAACGCGCTGACCTCTATACTAAAGCCTTTGATAAACCACGTTTTCAATATTTGTTAGAGGTCAACGGCGTTAAAAAGAAAAGTGATGTTATTCCTGATGATGATCATGTGTAGTCCGATGTAGTTTAGTTAATTTTTCTTTTTTATTTTATTTTATTTGTTTATTTTAGTCTGTTTAATTAAACTCATGTTATTTTGCTGTTTATTAAAATCCTAAAAGAATTAAAGCAGTTATGATTTTAGTATTTGTTGATGCATGTATGTCCCTAGATCATGATATGAAATGTAATAGATCTTGTTTGTCTGATTATGATGTAATATGAAATGATTAATGAAATGATATGGATTGTTTGTGATTTGTAATGTCTAATATTTCATTAATGAGTCGATATTGAATTGGTTAATTGGGTTTATGATTGTTTGAATGATTACACATAAAGTTATATTAATTAATACATTCAAACTTAACTTAATGAAGTTCTCATGCGAATGGCCCATGCGAATGGACCATACGCATGAATAACTTCATACGATTGACTCAGTCGCACGACTGAACCAGGAGACTGGATCAGTCGTATGATTGACACATAAGATTGGCTCAGTCGCACGACTGAACACTCAGTCGTGCGGATGAATCAACCGCATGGTTCAATCGCACGACTGAACCATACTTATGGTCCAGTCGCACGAATGAACAACACTAACCTATAAATAGACCCAATTCGTGGAAAATTGAAAGGATTCATACCATTACGACTCCAGACGTACCCTAGCCGTCCAGAAGCCTCCCAAATCGTTCTCCAAGTTCACAGAACACATTAGATCGATTCCTAATCGACTTCTAACGTTAGATTCAATTCTTGATTGATTCTTCGTGTGTTCTCACTGATTGGATCGCCAATCAGATAGGATTCCGCACTATTTGATCTTGTTTACACGCTAATCACTAGGTATTTCGTTCAAATACCAGGTCCTAACAAGTGGTATCAGAGCTTCGGCTCTTGATTACGTGTGATTCAATCAAGATTGCATAGAAGGTTGTGTTTTTGCACTAAAAACGCAATCTTTGGTGTCAAAAGTGATCTTGGACGTTCCCTGCTCATCAAAGTTTGGTTTCTACGGACTTAGGCGATTAGACATTGCGAAATTTCGAATTTTTACGGCTAAAACACGTTTAACCTAGAAAATTTCGCAACACAGCAGCTTCAGTCGCACGAGTGACCCATTCGCACGACTGGACTCCATTCGCATTGCCCATTCGCACGATTGGACCTACTCGCACCTTCATTCGTCCGATTGAACCGTTCGTTCGCATAGCTCATACGCATCAGCTTCATTCGCACGACTGAACCAATCGCTTAGTTCAGTCGCACGATTGAACCAGTCGCAGAGTTCATACGCACGACTAGACCATTCGCATCCTTCAGTCGCACTAGTGACATTTTGTTTTATTAGACTTAAAGTTTTTCGCCATGGAAGATCAAATGTCAGCCTTTACTGCTGGGAAGGACTATAGGATACAGAATTTGCTGTTGCTTGAGAGTGAGGTGGGTAATCATAATAAACCACCAAAGCTCTTGACGTTAGATAAGTTTCCCCACTGGAAACAACGTTTTGAGATCTACCTCAATGGAGTGGATCCGAATCTGTGGGAAGCCATCGAGATTGTATATAGTACACCGGTGGGAGCTGATGGAGTTAAGCTAATGTTAGGAGGGATGACGGACGCGCAGAAAGTTAAATACAATGCAGAGAAAAGAGTTTATGCATTGATTACACAGTCTATCCCCAAAGACATATTCCACCAGTACTCAAAGAATAAGCAGTCCAAGAAACTGTGGGATGAGCTAGAAAAGAGGTACGACGGGAATGCTTCGTTGAAGGCAATCAAGGCAAAGGAGTTAAAGAAGGAATTTGATAACTTCTCATCGATGGGTAACGAGAGTTTAGACGACGTCATAGATAGATTCTACCATTTGATGACCGAGCTGCATACACATGGGGTGGATACTACCATGGAAGAGAAAGTTAGTAACTTTGCAGACGGATTGCCTGAAAAGTGGGCTTCATTCGTGTCTAACCTGAGACAGAATGGAATGCTGGCAAAGCTGGATATAAATGACTTCATTCTTAAGTTGCGAGAAGAAGCACTTAGGATGAAGTACAGAGCTCAGAAGTCTTCGTACACTCAAAATCCAGCTTTGTACAACGCCACGCCTCAAGCTAAGACATCTGGAGCACCTCTCCAGACTGCATTTGTGTCTAGCTCGTCGAGTCCTTCACATGCTTCTCCTTCAGGATTAGACACGTCGGGATCTTCGTGTACCCACTATATTGGATCTGAAGCAAGTGCTACCAAAGTGAAGACCGAGAACCTCGGTAATGTGACTGTGGAAGTAGCTCGAGACCATATGGATCTCTTGGCTGTAGTGGTTCATTCTTATGATGGACTTGTTGCCAGGAAGATTGGAAACTGCCATCTGGCAGACGAGGACTACGAGCAGGTGGACGAAATGGAGCTTGAGAGGATGGACATAATGTGGGCCTTAGCTAGTGCTGTCCGAAGGGCGAAGAAGTTTGTTAAAAGGACCGGACAGAACTTGGTAGCTACTAGGGATACCACAGTTGGCTTTGACAAGAGCAAAGTGACCTGCTTCAACTGTGGAGAGAAGGGGCACTTCAAGAGAGAATGTGTCAAGCCAAAGAAGACGGGTAACGGGAACCCATTCTCGTCCTTCACTCGCCAAGACAAGCAAGCCTCTACTTCTACTTCATCAAGCAAGGATCCAAAAGCCTTGACTGCACATGATGATGAGGGACAGGATTGGAGCTTTAGGTTTGTCTCTCAAGGGGAATCAAACATTGCAAGTGTAGAAGATATTTTCGATGATTCCGCGAGTGAAGGAGATCTAGCAGTTGAGATAGCGATGTCACATAGTGAAGAAGCAACTGCAACCGAGGTCAGTTACAAGCTTAAAGAGGATACTACCACGTCAGAGACAGAAAAGACAGAATCACCAGAACCAGAGACATCTGATGCTGCGTTGATGGCTAACTCTTCTGAACCAACTCAGGTAAGTACTACTGACCAAATGTTTGATAATCATGCTTGTTCTGATTGTGATACTTTTAGGAATAGCATAGATGAAAAATTTGCTGAGTTATTAGATCATAATGATAACTTAGTAAAAGATTTGCAACTGTGCACTGAGGCTAATAGAGTATTAAAACAAAATGAGCATAGTTATAAAGAAAAGATAGACCTTTTGACTAAACAGCTTAGGGAAACCGAAGTAGTTGCATTTAACCAAGCTAATGACATTAGGTACTATCTAAACTCCCTAGAAGACACTAAGAACCAAAAGGCAGTTCTAGAAGTAGAAGTAAACTCATTAAAACAGAAACAGCATAGTTGGACTAGTTCTTCACACAAAGTTCAACACTTAGTGAGAGAAAGGAATAACGAGAAGGGATTGGGTTACAAAGTGGTTACCACCACCACCTGAGACCTTGATGAACTCTAAGACTAGACCAGTAAATAATAACCCCATCAAGGATCATGTGGTGTCTACTCCTCTTGTTAGTGATCCAGATTTCGCATGTTCATCTATTGAATCTGGAAACAAGCAAAAGGAGGCCACTTCAAAGGCAAAGGGTAAATTGCCTTGTGTTAATTGGAAAAGGAATTTGAAAAATTAACTTAAAGTCAGGGTCGAACAGAGTCAAATCAGAACCTAAAAAGACTTCTAATGTTAATTTTCACATGTTTCAAGTCAAAAACCAGTTAACCAAAAAGAGAAAGATGTTAAACAGGTTAAAACAGTTAACTTTGTTAAACCCGAGAAAACATCAAAAGAACCAGAGTCAAAACCTAAATTGAGTGATGTTACTAGAGTGTCACACACTTCTCCACAAAGAAAGTTTAATCATAAAGTTGATAGCAGGTTGTGCTACAACTGTGGAGAATGTGGACACATTGCTTCCTATTGTCCTTTCTATCAGACACCTAGGAAGAAGATTGAACTTAGGATTCAAAGCCTAGGTCTTCTAAGAGGAGTTCTCTAACTCCACCTAAAGAACTAGTGAACCTAAAGTTCAACCTGTAAGCCAGTCGATGTTTATCACAAACAGGCCTTGCACAAATCTGGCTTATGGAAAGAGAAGTCATCCTGTGTGTCTGATACTGATGACAAGAAGGAACCTGAGCATCCTCACCCTCTAAGGGTCAATGGGTGGAATTTATGATGTGTGATGCCTCTGGAAAACCCAAGCCAGTAAAGGCTTGGGTTCCTAACCTAAGCTAATTATTTACTTTGTATGTGCAGGGTGTTCGATACAGTGCTGAAACTAACACGTGGATTGTAGACAGCGGAGCATCTAGGCACATAACAGGAAATAGGGCCCTTTTATCAGAAGTCAAGCAAATAAAAGGAGGGCATGTTTCCTTTGCTGGAAACAAAGGAGGCTATATCACAGCTCAGGGAGAAGTGGGGAATCAGAAAGTTAAGTTTGATAAGGTGAACTATGCTCAACAACTTCAATATAACTTACTTTCTGTTTCCCAAATCTGTGATAAGGGGTTTAAAGTCATCTTCGACAACAAGAAGTGTTACGTGCTGAAGAAAGACTACGTGATCCCAGAGGACCAAGTTCTGATGACTGCTCAAGATATAAAGACCTTTATGTCTTGGATCTGTCAACAGCTGCTACAACAAATCATGAGGTTCATGCTTTCTATCTAAAGCTACTGAGAAGGATTCCATCTCTGGCATAGGAGAATGGGACACATTAGTCAAAGGAAGATGAATCACTTTATTCAGAAGGATCTGGTGAGAGGAGTTAATGTCAAGAACTTCCAGCTTCCTGACTTTTGTGTAGCTTGCAAGAAAGGCAAACAGATAAAGAAGTCTCATAAGGAAAAGAAAGTTCATTCAATAGAACTTCCTCTTGAACTTCTTCACATGAATCTGTTTGGTCCAGTCAGTACAAAGAGCATTGCAGGCGACTTGTACTGTTTTGTGGTCACTGATGACTACTCAAGGTTCACTTGGGTAATGTTTCTGAAATCCAAATCAGAAACATTTGAGTCATTCAAGGAGTTAGTAACCACACTGGAATCTCTCTACAAGCTGAAGGTTAGACAAGTACGCTCAGACAACGGGACGGAATTCAAGAACCAGTGGATGGAGGCATACTGCAAGGAAAAGGGAATTGTGCATCAATTCACTTCGCCTACACGCCTCAGATGAATGGCGTTGCTGAGAGAAAGAACAGAAGCTCGATAGAGACAGCACGGACTATGCTGGCAGACTCGAAACTGCCTATCCAATTCTGGAATGAGGCAGTGGCGAATGCATGTTATACACTGAATCGAGTCCTGATAGTCAAGCGCCACGGAAAGACATGTTACGAGCTACTACAAAGACGAAACCGAATTTGGAGTATCTTGAACCTTTTGGCGCGCCGTGCACACTTCTGAAGAAGACACAAGAAGGCAAATTCAGCGAGAAGGCGGATGAAGGAATCTTTCTAGGATACAACATACCGAACAAGCGAGTTTACAACAACTCAACGGGTCTTGTAGAAGTGTGGTGTAATGTTGACGTTCAGAGATATACCACACCACCTACTGGCAAAGGACCGCCTACTTCTTCGACTATGATGGATTCTTCAAGTCCTTCAACATCCCTCTCTCTCCCTCGGATGACGAGTTAGCTACTAGAATGATGTATGATATCTTGAATACACCATCTAGCTCACAGGGAGAATCATCTACTCAGTCAGGGGGAGTAGTCGATGACAGTGACTCCTCCTCTGAAGATGAAGCTGAAGAAGATGACCAGAACAGTCAGGAGGAACAGGTTCCAGTTCCTGAAAGTCCACAAGCATCTACTAGTGATGCACCTTCGACTTCGGAACCTCAAACTCCTACTACCTCAGATACAGAACCAAATGTTCATAATCTTGGCTCTGAGGTAGCTGTTCCTACTACTCCAGGATCACGACTAAACGTCTATCATCCCCTGACAATGTCATTGGTGATGTCAGATCAGGAGTACAAACCCGAAATCAGCTATACTCAGCTGATTACGCCTCGGTAATGGAGAAAGGTTATATTCATGATGGTGCTTATCGGTGTTTTGTCTCGCAGTTTGAGCCAAAATATGTCAGTGATGCACTAAATGATGAGGCGTGGGTGAGTGCCATGCAAGAAGAACTTCTTCAGTTCAAGAAGTTAGGTGTATGGACTCTGGTTGATAGACCTAAAGGTGCTAAAGTCATTGGCACCAAATGGGTCTTGAAATGCAAGAGGATGACCAAGGGGTCATTATCAGGAACAAAGCTCGATTGGTGGTTCAGGGTTTTCGCCAAGTCGAGGGAATTGACTACAATGAGGTGTTTGCACCCGTGGCAAGGATGGAAGCCATTCGTATCTTCCTTGCCTATGCATCATACATGAAGATTAAAGTCTACCAATTAGATGTGAAGAGTGCATTCCTTCATGGGGAAATCAGAGAAACAGTCTATGTCAGTCAACCCGAGGGATTTGAAGATCCTTATCATCAGGATAGAGTTTACAAGCTCGACAAGGCTTTATACGGGCTTCATCAAGCTCCAAGAGCTTGGTATGAGAAACTCTCGACTCATCTTGTGAAACACGGCTTTCGCAGGGGAGTCATTGACTGCATGCTGTTCATTAAGAAAAAGATGGCGACCTACTGCTCGTACAGATCTATGTTGATGACATAATCTTCGGTTCAAAGAACGAAGAGTTATGCAAAGAGTTTGAAGCAGTTATGAAGAAAGAGTTTGAGATGAGTGCTATGGGGGAGATGAAGTTCTTTCTGGGTTACAGGTGGATCAGACACCAAATGGGATCTTTCTACATCAGACCAAGTATGTGGGAGACATTCTCAGTCGCTTTGACATGGAGAATGCTTCTGCTGCTGGGACTCCACTTGCTATGAATCACGATATAGCACCTGATGAAAATGGAGATCTTGTAGATGCCACGATGTACGAGGAATGATTGGATCCCTCATGTATCTCACTGCCTCAAGACCTGATATCATGTATGCTACATGTTTATGTTCTAGATATCAGGCTAAACCTAAGGTCAACCATCTGATCGGGGTCAAGAGGATTTTTCGTTATCTGAAGGGTACACCCACACTTGGGTTGTGGTATCCTCATGATGATGACTTTGAGCTTACCGCGTATAGTGACTCGGATTACGGGGGCTGCAAGATGAACTACAAGTCTACATCAGCAGGGTGTCAATTCTTTGGGAGAAGATTAGTTACCTGGCAGTGTAAGAAGCAGACATCGGTTGCATTGTCAACCTGTGAAGCCGAATATGTTGCTGCTGCAAGTTGCTGTTCACAAATCATCTGGATTCAACAGCAAATGCGGGATTACGGTTTAAAGTTCTCTTCTACTCCTATTTTTGTTGATAACTCTGCTGCAATTGCAGTAACTAAAAATCCGTCCAACATCCTAAGACCAAACATATCGGTATTAAATACCATTTCATAAGAGACTGTTTTGAAAAGAACTTAATTGATGTGGTAAAAATTAATACTGATTTTCAACGCGCTGACCTCTATACTAAAGCCTTTGATAAACCACGTTTTCAATATTTGCTAGAGGTCAACGGCGTTAAAAAGAAAAGTGAGGTTATTCCTGATGATGATAATGTGTAGTCCGATGTAGTTTAGTTAAGTTTTTCTTTTTTATTTTATTTTATTTGTATATTTTAGTCTGTTTAAATTAAACTCATGTTATTTTGCTGTTTATTAAAATCCTAAAATAATTAAACCAGTTATGATTTTAGTATTTTAGGGGGAGAATATGTCAGCAAGTAACATTAAAAAAAAAAAAAAACGAGGGAGAAGGAGTGGATAGCTGATATAAGGTAGATCGTATCTGTGATACCGATTCAAACCTTTGGAAAATGATAGTACACAGGAACAAATCAAGAGGGACTTTAAAATTTAATTTAGAAAAGATGCAAAAATTCAAAGTATAAGTCTGTGTAGTCTAAGCAATATAAAAGGGAAGATGATAGAAAAACTGGTAACTCCTAAGGTAACACAAAGAAAGTAGACCTAGAGGTTGCTAGACCACAAATGATATGTCGGTAGATTCAACACAATAGATGATTAGACCTGACTGGTGATCTCAAGATCAAACTAAGTTGTTCAACTGACTGTGGGCTTCCATCTTATCACTGGTTAACACAATCAACAATATTCCAATAAGGGGTAATGAGCATGTAAACGCCACAAATGTGTGCGGATGACCATAAATAGAGCAAAGCAAAAAAAATGAAAGACAAATGCTATAAAGCTAATGACTTATGTTGTTGGTGCATTTTGTGCAAAATAAAATTAAGCTGCTCTAACAAGGAGATAGGTTGTGTGCCTCTCTGCTGTGCGATGGCACTGACCTGAGGATAAGCATAACCTAGATATTCTAGAATTCATTGTTGTTTGCCGCCTCTCTGCTGTGCGATGGCACTGACCTGAGGATTGGCTTCTCTTTGAAAGCTCTAAGAATAGTCTCTTCTTGTAAAAATACCCGTAGACCGCTCAAAAGCTCCTGAGGAATGTTGATTACCATATAAGTGTGGGATCCACAAATGTTAGTTGAAATAATTAAACCTAAAACTATCACCAGTTTGTGTCAAAAGTCTGTGTATGGATTTAAGAGGACAAACATATTGACAATCATTGTGGCTGCAATTCTTGAAAGTTCAAATCAATGTGGGAATCTAATAGTTCCAGTATGATTTCCTAAACTTGCTAACGACTCTGGATGAAAACCAAGAATTGAGCATCAAAAGATTTTGATAACAAGTCCCAAATGATTTGACTTGCCTGTATGATTCCAAAATTGAATTGGTCCAGGTGTGGTCAATCTAAGTTGAAGCTGCCTATTCCGGAAACCAAATCCGTAGATTTCTATCTTAGGATTTATCTCTCACAAAAAGCCAAAAACAAGTTTTTTTTGTACTTTAGTTTATTTTCTAATTTATTTAGTCATTTTAGTTGTTTGTTTGTCGGACTACATCATGAAAATCAGTAAGGGATCAACTCACTAAAAGGGTCATGTCTGAGATGACCACATGTGTTTTCAAAGTTTAAAAGGGTCACGTCTGAGGTGACAAAGTGTTTAAAAGAGTCACGTCTGAGGTGACTAAATTGTTTAAAAGGATCACGTCTGAGGTGATCAAAAAGTTTCAAGTTAAAATGATCATGTCTGAGATGATCAAAAGCTCATAATGTAATTTCAAAAGTTAAAAGGGTTTTAAAGTAAAATGTTCAAAATGGCAGAAAAATTTAATAAGTATGACCCATTCGCACGATTGGACCATAAGTATGGACCAACCATGCGAATGGATCCCATTCGCACGACTGGACATGAGATTGAGCCATTCACCCGAATGGCTTATCAGAATGACCATTCGACCGAATGAAAGGGGCGAATGAGTCAGTCGACCGACTGAGACTCAGTCGGTTAACTGAAGGTGCGAATGAAAGGGCACGAATGAGTCAGTCGACCGACTGAACCTCAGTCGGCCAACTGAATGCGACTGACTGGGCCAATCGCACGACTGAGCCTCAGTCGCCCGAATGAACTGAGCGAATGAGGCCAGTCGGCCGATTGAACTCAGCTTCAGTATTTAAAGGGCCACAGTCGATCGCATTTCACTCATCACCCCCAATCGCTCCCAAATCGCACTCTGTACCGTTACTCTGCCAAAATCTCTGTAGATCCTGTTTTCATCTTGTTGTTGATTCACTGACTTTCGTTGACGTTTATACAGGTAGATGGCAGTGAAATCTCACCGAAAACTGAAGAAATGAAACCCTAATTTCGTGATTTTCGGATGAAAACAAGAAACGGACTGAACATGACCTAATAACCAACCTAAACTAAGCAAAATGTTAAATTTAAGTTTAATAGGTTATTAGTTACTGGTCGTTCGGATGAACTCCAATCGCACGATTGAATCTTGCGATTGGGTCAATCGGCCGAATGAACCATGCGAATGAGCTCAGTCGGCCGACTGAACCAATCGCAGACTCAGTCAGCAGATTGAACTCAGTCGCATGTCACATTCACCCGAATGAGCTCAGTCGCATGAAAGGACAACCGACTGACTTCAGTCGCATGATTCATTCGCACGAATGAATCAGAATGAATTTAAACATTACACTTAGAACTGATTTTGATGTATTATGTACTAATGGTTCTGTGTCTTGTGTTTCAGGCAAATGGCTGATAGATGGTCCATTAATCCAAAGCACAACATATGTGCTCACTTGGATCATACTACTCGGAACGGGGCCGAGTTCACAGAGATTATAGCTTTCCTTAGACGTTCCCGGATACATAAGGCTATATCTACACCGTGCACGCCTTACAGGTCATTACACCAGGCATTCTGGGAGAATGCCTCCGTGGATCGTTCTCGTGAGCCTTACAGTATACGGAGCTCTATTCTGGTCATGATATTGAGGTTACAGCTGCTGATATCCAGAGAGTTCTTGAGTTTGGGGACGATGCTGATCACCCCACCAGATTACATCCACTTACTGTCCGAGGATGCTTTCTCAGGATCAAGTACGCTGGGGACATAAACTCAGGTGTGCTCAACAAGAGCAACCTGTGCCCCAGTACAAGTACTTGGCGCATGTGATCCTGAAGTGTATTGCTTCGAGGAGGGGTGGGTTCGATGACCTATCAGACCAGATTCAGAATGCCTACGTGGCACTGGTGCTGAACCACCCTTTCAGCTTTTCGAGTATGATCTTTTCTTATCTGGTGGAGAACCTGGAGGCTAAGGGGAAGGAGGGTTTTTGTATGTACCCTAGGTTTCTACAGCTGATCTTCAACGAGAAGCTGCCTTTACTTCCCAAGGAGAGCCATGATGCTATGGACTGGAGATTATGGATGACACGACCTTGGGTCGGATGAGAGTGTATAGGGGCAAGCAGGTAAAGCCCCAGGTTAAGAGGTTGATTGGCCATTTGGCCAATGAGAGATATGTGGCGCCGGGGAGACGCAAGTGGCGTCATGATGATAGTGATTCAGATGACGAGAGGCTACTGCTCCCAGAGCATGATTCCGATGATGACGACAGTGGGGACGCTGGGGATGATATGCCTACTCCACCGAGAGGCACAGTTTCTGATGTTATACCTCAGTGTCTGCCCCAGCTGGAGACATAGCCGAGTCTGCTGGTTTCCATCAGGACTTTGTTCCTGGTGAGGAGGAAGAGGAGTCGGATGAGGAGCCCCTGACAAGAACTGTGGGAAGCAAGGTTGTTCCCACAGAGTATGGGCTAAGGGCGGTTGGTGAACGCCCAAGAGACTCAAGAGAGACAGCTACAGATCCGAGTTATGCACCAGAGTCAGCTAGCCGGGTTGTAGGGGGAGCATCCACCTCGACGGGAACGAGGAGGAAAAGGATGGCTCAGCTCCACGGGCAAAAGAAGAAGAAGAGACGTTTGACCTTCGTTACCACCACAGCCACTACCGCTACCACCACCACTACCACTTCCACAGCCACACCATCCACCACCACAGCCACCACAGCCACCACAGCTACCACAGCCACCACCACACCTCCCACCACTGTACAGATTCCTTCTACCACCATATCTTTCACTCCCACATCACCTCCACCATTTCACAGACCTAGCCCCATCTTCACTACAGCCACCACCACCACCACTTCCACCAAGCTGGACCCTCAGCCCATCCCTCTCATACATATGGATCACCTCTACCTCTAATTGGGGTAGAGGAACAGCTGTCTGCGCTTAACCGGATGGTGATGCGCCTATTAGCTGCGGATGAAGAGAAGGCGGCTCAGATCCGCCAGCTGGCTGATCTTACTGCTGCACAGGCTCAGCAGATTTTAGAGCAGTCTCGGGTGATAGAGGAGCAGGCCCAACAGATGGCTGCTCAGAGCCATGAGATAGCCCAACTCCAAGCACATAGTGTCACATCTACCAAAAAGATAGAGGAGTTGGAGGAGGCTAAAAGGACTATCATGCTAAAGCTAAAGGGTTCCAAGGCTGAGCCACTGAAGATTAAGGAGGGGGACGGAGATGATGGTGATGATGATGATGAGGATGACGATGAGGATGATGAAGATGAGACTGAGGAGGATGAGGGGACTTAAGAAGAAAGGACAGAGGAGAAGGATGAAGATGATGATGCAGAGGGAGGGGATGCAGCTGCATCGGCCTCTTCTCAAGGTCAAGAGAGGAGGTCCAAGAATAGACAAGACCAACCAGCTTCGTCCTCTGCTCCACCAAGTGACGAGCCGATGATCCAGGACAAAAGTAAAGAATAGATGTTTATGTATTTAATTACTTTTGTATTTGAATCATGTATTGAAACTTATGTATTCAATGCTTAAATTAAGTTTAATGCAATTCTGTTTTGATTAATTACTAATGGTTGATATGTTGAATGTTTGAATCAAACAGATCCAAATTACCAAAGGGATGAGTTTGATGTTGCTCCCCTTCAGCAGGTCAAGACTCAGCTAACAATGATTCTTGATCTGCAAGGGATCGTAAGGAGGTCGGTGAGTTATACCCCTGAAGAAGGTGAAATAATTCACGACCTATTAAACGAGCAACTAGCAGAGATCTTCAAGCTCAATCCAGATGAGATAGTGAAGGATGCTCCAACATGCGACTCGACCAGTGACGAAGAGCTCAACGATGTTGATGAAATCGAGATAGAAGATGTCACTGCCGAGCACTACCCTCAGTATGCTGACAATGAGGGAAATGTGGTCCCCAATCTGGGTGAATCCCTCGTCAGCGATACTTTTGAGGTGTTAGACAAGATGGAGCAAGAATCAGAGAAAACAGAGGGAACGGCCCAAGCCTCAAATGATGATGTTGATATCCGAAAGGCTGAGTGGGCTGCGTGTTTTGAGGAAGTTAGAGCCCAACGCGCTGCACCTAAACAGGATGCCTACACCAAACTCTACCGAGTCAAGAAACATCATAAGGTGTCTGGCAGGATCATAGCGTGGGCATATTTTGAGGACCTTAACGTATATGCAGTTAAGAGGGAAAAGGGCATAGAGTACTTCAGATTTCCACATGATCTAAAGACTCTACCAGGTTTTGAGCTCAACCAGCTGGCCAAACTAAAGCTTTTGTATGCTGACCCGAGGAAGATGTCAGGCTGGTTTGAGGCTGCCCTAAGGAAGGAGTACCACACCAGGTGGGTTAACTTCAGACCCCAACAGCCTACAAGGTATATTAGAAGGTCTGAGGTTGATGCCATTACTGGAAAGCCAAAGATAGTGTTGAAGTGGAGTCCTCCGCGCACAATGTCAAGAATCCCGCTCAGGGAAATGCCACAGGATTTCACTCCACACTTTAAGTGGTGGTACTACGATTGGAGAACAGCAGAAGCGGTCATAGTCCTAAACAAAGAGGGCCAAATGGATACTATCAGGGTATTCGACCCAATGTGGCTTACCAACTTGTCGGCTAATGATTCTATACTTTATACAAGTGGCCACTGTTCTATGATACGCAGGATATTGTACAAGCCCTCCAGTTCCAGAACGTCATAAGACTCTGCTTCGCGTTTGAGATTCACGCGGGAGTCACAAAAGAGGACAAGTACAAGAAATATGAGGAGGTGATGCAGAAAACAAGACATTAGAGAGATCTAGGTCCAAGGGGGAGTTTGTTGATACATGTATGTCCCTAGATCAGGATTTGAATGTAATAGATCTTGTTTGTCTGATTATGATGTAATGTTTGGAAAGATTAATGAAATGATATTGATTGTTTGTGATTTGTAATGTTTAATATTTTATTAATGAGTCGATGTTGAATTGGTTAATTAGGTTTATGGTTGTTTGAATGATTACACATCATGTTATACTAATTAATACCTTCAAACTTAACATAATGAAGTTCTCATGCGAATGGCCCATGCGAATGGACCACACGCATGAATAACTTCATACGATTGACTCAGTCGCACGACTGAACCAGGAGACTGGATCAGTCGTATGATTGACACATAAGATTGGCTCAGTCGCACGACTGAACACTCAGTCGTGCGGATGAATCAACCGCATGGTTCAATCGCACGACTGAACCATACTTATGGTCCAGTCGCACGAATGAACAACACTAACCTATAAATAGACCCAATTCGTGGAAAAACGTAAGGATTCATACCATTACGACTCCAGACGTACCCTAGCCGTCCAGAAGCCTCCCAAATCGTTCTCCAAGTTCACAGAACACATTAGATCGATTCCTAATCGACTTCTAACGTTAGATTCAATTCTTGATTGATTCTTCGTGTGTTCTCACTGATTGGATCGCCAATCAAATAGGACTCCGCACTATTTGATCTGGTTTACACGCTAATCACTAGGTATTTCGTTCAAATACCAGGTCCTAACAGTATTTTAGGGGGAGAATAAGTCAGCCAATAACATTAAAAAAAAACGAGGGAGACGAAGTGGATAGCTGATATAAGGTAGATCGTATCTGTGATACCGATTCAAAACCCTTTGGAAAATGATAGTACACAGGAACAAATCAAGAGGGACTTCAAAATTTTAATTTAGAAAAAATGCAAAAATTCAAAGTATAAGTCTATGTAGTCTAAGCAATATAAAAGGGAAGATGATAGAAAAACTGGTAACTACTAAGGTAACACAAAGAGAGTAGACCTAGAGGTTGCTAGACCACAAATGATATGTCGGTAGATTCAACACAATAGATGATTAGACCTGACTGGCGATCTCAAGATCAAACTAAGTTGTTCAACTGACTGTGGGCTTCCATTTTATCACTGGTTAACACAATCAACAATATTCCAATAAGGGGTAATGAACATGTAAACGCCACGAATGTGTGCGGATGACCGTAAATAGAGCAAAGCACGAAAAAAATGAAAGACAAATGCTATCAAGCTAATGACTTAAGTTGTTGGTGCATTTTGTGCAAAATAAAATTAAGCTGCTCTAACAAGGAGATAGGTTGTGTGCCTCTCTACTATGCGATGGCACTGACCTGAGGATAAGCATAACCTAGATATTCTAGAATTCATTGTTGTTTGCCGCCTCTCTGCTGTGCGATGGCACTGACCTGAGGATTGGCTTCTCTTTGAAAGCTCTAAGAATAGTCTCTTCTTGTAAAAATACCCGTAGACCGCTCAAAAGCTCTTGAGGAATGTTGATTACCATATAAGTGTGGGATCCACAAATGTTAGTTGAAATAACTAAACCTAAAACTATCACCAGTTTGTGTCAAAAGTCTGTGTATCGATTTAAGAGGACAAACATATTGACAATCATTGTGGCTGCAATTCTTGAAAGTTCAAATCAATGTGGGAATCTAATAGTTCCAGTATGATTTCCTAAACTTGCTAACGACTCTGGATGAAAACCAAGAATTGAGCATCAAAAGATTTTGATAACAAGTCCCAAATGATTTGACTTGCCTGTATGATTCCAAAATTGAATTGGTCCAGGTGTGGTCAATCTAAGTTGAAGCTGCCTATTCCGGAACCAAATCCAGTAGATTTCTATCTTAGGATTTATCTCTCACAAAAAGCCAAAAACAAGTTTATTTTTTGTACTTTAGTTTATTTTTCTAATTTATTTAGTCATTTTAGTTAGTTTGTTTGTCGGACTACATCATGAAAATCAGTAAGGGATCAACTCAACTAAAAGGGTCATGTCTGAGATGACCACATGTGTTTTAAAAGTTTAAAAGGGTCACTTCTGAGGTGACAAAGTGTTTAAAAGGGTCACGTCTGAGGTGATAAAGTGTTTAAAAGAGTCACGTCTGAGGTGACTAAATTGTTTAAAAGGATCACGTCTGAGGTGATCAAAAAGTTTCAAGTTAAAATGATCATGTCTGAGATGATCAAAAGCTCATAATGTAAATTTCAAAAGTTAAAAGGGTCTTAAAAGTAAAATGTTCAAAATGGCAGAAAATTTAATAAGTATGACCCAGTCGCACGATTGGACCATAAGTATGGACCAACCATGCGAATGGATCCCATTCGCACGACTGGACATGAGATTGAGCCATTCACCCGAATGGCTTATCAGAATGACCCATTCGACCGAATGAAAGGAGGCGAATGAGTCAGTCGACCGACTGAGACTCAGTCGGTTGACTGAAGGTGCGAATGAAAGGGCACGAATGAGTCAGTCGACCGACTGAACCTCAGTCGGCCAACTGAATGCGACTGACTGGGCCAATCGCACGACTGAGCCTCACTCGCCCGAAAGAACTGAGCAAATGAGGCCAGTCGGCCGATTGAACTCAGCTTCAGTATTTAAAGGGCCATAGTCGATCACATTTCACTCATCACCCCCAATCGCTCCCAAATCGCACTTTGTACCGTTACTCTGCCAAAATCTCTGTAGATTCTGTTTTCATCTTGTTGTTGATTCACTGACTTTCATGGACGTTTATACAGGTAGATGGCAGTGAAATCTCACCGAAAACGGAAGAATGGAACCCTAATTTCGCGATTTTCGGATGAAAACAAGAAACGGACTGAAAATGACCTAATAACCAACCTAAACTAAGCAAAATGTTAAAATTAAGTTTAATAGGTTATTAGTGACTAGATGGCGAGTCTATTGAACCTGTAATCCATGTTAAATCACTTGTTTTGATCAAAATTCGAACCACAGGCGACTGAACAGTGGGACAGGCGACTGGTCGTCCGGATGAACTCCAATCGCACGATTGAATCTTGCGATTGGGTTAATCGGCCGAATGAACCATGCGAATGAGCTCAGTCGGCCGACTGAACCAATCGCAGACTCAGTCAGCAGATTGAACTCAGTCGCATGTCACATTCACCCGAATGAGCTCAGTCGCATGAAAGGACAGCCGACTGACTTCAGTCGCATGATTCATTCGCACGAATGAATCAGAATGAATTTAAACATTACACTTAGAACTGAATTTTGATGTATTATGTACTAATGGTTCTGTGTCTTGTGTTTCAGGCAAATGGCTGATAGATGGTCCATTAATCCAAAGCACAACATATGTGCTCACTTGGATCATACTACTCGGAATGGGGCCGAGTTCACAGAGATTATATCTTTCCTTAGACGTTCCCGGATACATAAGGCTATATCTACACCGTGCACCCCTTACAGGTCATTACACCAGGCATTCTGGGAGAATGCCTCCGTGGATCGTTCTCGTGAGCCTTACAGTATACGGAGCTCCATTCTTGGTCATGATATTGAGGTTACAGCTGCTGATATCCAGAGAGTTCTTGAGTTTGGGGACGATGCTGATCACCCCACCATATTAAATCCACTTACTGTCCGAGGATGCTTTCTCAGGATCAAGTACGCTGGGGACATAAACTCAGGTGTGCTCAACAAGAGCAACATGTGCCCCCAGTACAAGTACTTGGCGCATGTGATCCTGAAGTGTATTGCTTCGAGGAGGGGTGGGTTCGACAACCTATCAGACCAGATTCAGAATGCCTACGTGGCACTGGTGCTGAAACACCCTTTCAGCTTTTCGAGTATGATCTTTTCTTATCTGGTGGAGAACCTGGAGGCTAAGGGGATGGAGGGTTTTTGTATGTACCCTAGGTTTCTACAGCTGATCTTCAACGAGAAGCTGCCTTTACTTCCCAAGGAGAGCCATGATGCTGTGGGACTCGAAATATGGATGACACGACCTTGGGTCGGATGAGAGTGTATAGGGGCAAGCAGGTAAAGCCCCAGGTTAAGAGGTTGATTGGCCATTTGGCCAATGAGAGATATGTGGCACCGGGGAGACGCAAGTGGCGTCATGATGATAGTGATTCAGATGACGAGAGGCTACTGCTCCCAGAGCATGATTCTGATGATGACGACGTGGGGACGCTGGGGATGATATACCTTCTCCACCGAGAGGCACAGTTTCTGATGTTATACCTCCAGTGTCTGCCCCAGCTGGAGACATAGCCGAGTCTGCTGGCTTCCATCAGGACTTTGTTCCTGGTGAGGAAGATGAGGAGTCGGATGAGGAGCCCTTGACAAGAACTGTGGGAAGCAAGGTTGTTCCCACAGAGTATGGGCTAAGGGCGGTTGGTGAACGCCCAAGAGACTCGGGAGAGACAGCTACTGATCCGAGTTATGCACCAAAGTCAGCTAGCCGGGTTGTAGGGGGAGCATCCAAATCGACGGGAACGAGGAGGAAAAGGATGGCTCAGCCCCACAGGCAAAAGAAGAAGAAGAAACGTTTGACCTTTGTTACCACCACAGCCACTACCGCTACTACCACCACTACCACTTCCACAGCCACACCATCCACCACAACAGCCACCACAGCCACCACAGCCACCACAGCTACCACAGCCACCACCACACCTCCCACCACTGTACAGATTCGTTCTACCACCATATCTTTCACTCCCACATCACCTCCACCATTTCACAGACCCAGCCCCATCTTCACTACAGCCACCACCACCACCACTTTCCACCAAGCTGGACCCTCAGCCCATCCCTCTCATACATATGGATCACCTCTACCTCTAATTGGGGTAGAGGAACAGTTGTCTGCGCTTAACCGGATGGTGATGCGCCTATTAGCTGCGGATGAAGAGAAGGCGGCTCAGATCCGCCAGCTGGCTGATCTTACTGCTGCACAGGCTCAGCAGGTTTCAGAGCAGTCTTGGGTGATAGAGGAGCAGGCCCAACAGATGGCTGCTCAGAGCCATGAGATAGCCCAACTCCAAGCACATAGTGTCACATATACCAAAAAGATAGAGGAGTTGGAGGAGGCTAAAAGGACTATCATGCTAAAGCTAAAGGGTTCCAAGGCTGAGCCACTGAAGATTAAGGAGGGGGACGGAGATGATGGTGATGATGATGATGAGGATGACGATGAGGATGATGAAGATGAGACTGAGGAGGATGAGGGGACTGAAGAAGAAAGGACAAAGGAGAAGGATGAAGATGATGATGCAGAGGGAGGGGATGCAGCTGCATCGGCCTCTGCTCAAGGTCAAGAGAGGAAGTCCAAGAATAGACAAGACCAACCAGCTTCCTCCTCTGCTCCACCAAGTGACGAGCCGATGATCCAGGACAAAATTAAAGATTAGATGTTTATGTATTTAATTACTTTTGTATTTGAATCATGTATTGAAACTTATGTATTCAATGATTAAATTAAGTTTAATGCAATTTTGTTTTGATTAATTACTAATGGTTGATATGTTGAATGTTTGAATCAAACAGATCCAAATTACCAAAGGGATGAGTTTAATGTTGCTCCCCTTCAGCAGGTCAAGACTCAGCTAACAATGATTCTTGATTTGCAAGGGATCGTAAGGAGGTCGGTGAGTTATACCCCTGAAGAAGGGGAAATAATTCACGACCTATCAAACGAGCAACTAGCAGAGATCTTCAAGCTCAATCCAGATGAGATAGTGAAGGATACTCCGACATGCGACTCGACCAGTGACGAAGAGCTCAACGATGTTGATGAAATCGAGATTGAAGATGTCATTGCCGAGCACTACCCTCAGTATGCTGACAATGAGGGAAATGTGGTCCCCAATCTGGGTGAATCCCTCGTCAACGATACTTTTGAGGTGTTAGACAAGATGGAGCAAGAATAAGAGAAAACAGAGGGAACGGCCCAAGCCTCAAATGATGATGTTGATATCCGAAAGGCTGAGTGGGCTGCGTGTTTTGAGGAAGTTAGAGCCTAACGCGCTGCACCTAAACAGGATGCTTACACCAAACTCTACCGAGTCAAGAAACATCATAAGGTGTCTGGCAGGATCATAGCGTGGGCGTATTTTAAGGACCTTAACGTATATGCAATTAAGAGGGAAAAGGGCATAAAGTACTTCAGATTCCCACATGATCTGAAGACTCTACCAGGTTTTGAGCTCAACCAGCTGGCCAAACTAAAGCTTTTGTATGCTGACCCGAGGAACATGTCAGGCTGGTTTGAGGCTGCCCTAAGGAAGGAGTACCACACCAGGTGGGTTAACTTCAGACCCCAACAGCCTACAAGGTATATTAGAAGGTCTGAGGTTGATGCCATTACTGGAAAGCCAAAGATAGTGTTGAAGTGGAGTCCTCCGCGCACAATGTCAAGAATCCCGCTCAGGGAAATGCCACAGGATTTCACTCCACACTTTAAGTGGTGGTACTACGATTGGAGAACAGCAGAAGCGGTCATTGTCCTAAACAAAGAGGGCCAAATGGATACTATCAGGGTATTCGACCCAATGTGGCTTACCAACTTGTCGGCTAATGATTCTATACTTTATACAAGTGGCCACTGTTCTATGATACGCAGGATATTGTACAAGCCCTCCAGTTCCAGAACGTCATAAGACTCTGCTTCGCGTTTGAGATTCAAGCGGGAGTCACAAAAGAGGAAAAGTACAAGAAATATGAGGAGGTGATGCAGAAAACAAGACATTAGAGAGATCTAGGTCCAAGGGGGAGTTTGTTGATACATGTATGGCCCTAGATCAAGATTTGAATGTAATAGATCTTGTTTGTCTGATTATGATGTAATGTTTGGAAAGATTAATGAAATGATATTGATTGTTTGTGATTTGTAATGTTTAATATTTCATTAATGAGTCGATGTTGAATTGGTTAATTAGGTTCATGGTTGTTTGAATGATTACACATCATGTTATACTAATTAATACATTCAAACTTAACATAATGAAGTTCTCATGCGAATGGCCCATGCGAATGGACCACACGCATGAATAACTTCATACGATTGATTCAGTCGCACGGCTGAACCAGGAGAATGGATCACTCGTATGATTGACACATAAGATTGGCTCAGTCGCACGACTGAACACTCAGTCGTGCGGATGAATCAACCGCATGGTTCAATCTCACGACTGAACCATACTTATGGTCCAGTCGCCCGAATGAACAATACTAATCTATAAATACAACCCAATTCGTGGAAAAACGTAAGCATTCATTCTATTTCGACTCCAGACGTACCCTAGCCGTCCAGAAGCCTCCCAATTCGTTCTCCAAGTTCATAGAACACATTAGATCGATTCCTAATCGATTTCTAACGTTAGTTTCAATTCTTTATTGATTCTTCGTGTGTTCTCACTGATTGGATCGCCAATCAAATAGGATTCCGCACTATTTGATCTGGTTTACACGCTAATCACTCGGTATTTCGTTCAAATACCAGGTCCTAACACAGATCCTAATCATCCTTATTATGTCTGCATGCTTGATAAAGCTCTTTATGGGCTGCACCAAGCACCAAGGAAGTGGTATGAAACTCTATCTCAGTATCTCTGTTAGCATGGCTACAAAAGGGGTACTATAGATGGAACTCTCTTCATCAAAGGAATAGGAAATGGCATAATGCTAGTTCAAGTATATGTAGATGACATTATCTTTGGGTCAACTAATCCAAAGCTCTGCAAAGACTTTGAGAAGCTGATGAAGGAAAAGTTTGAAATGAGTGCCATGGGGGAACTCAATTTCTTTCTAGGAATTCAAGTGAAGCAAGTTGATAATGGCATCTTCATAAGTCAGTCAAAGTATGTACAAGACATACTTAAGAGATTCAACATGACTGATTGTAAGGTTGTTAAGACACCCATAGCCAGAAATCACTCCCTTGGACATGATCTTGAGGGGGAGTGTGTTGATGAATATCTTTATAGGGCAATGATTGGGTTTCTTATGTACCTCACAGCTAACAGGCCAGATATCATGTTTGCTACATGCATTTGTGCAAGATATCAAGCCAACCCTAAGATGTCACACCTGGTCACTGTCAAAAGAATTTTAAGATATCTCAAAGGTGCTCCATCACTTGGCCTTTGGTATCCAAAGAATTTTGACTTTAATCTGTATGCTTATACAGATAGTGACTATGGTGGTTGCAACATGACTGCAAAGTCTACATCAAGGGGATGTCAATTTCTTGGTGGAAGAGTAGTCTCTTGGCAATGTAAGAAACAATCCTGTATGTCTGCATCAACTGCTGAGGTTGAATACATTGTTGCTGCAAGCTGCTATGCTCAAGTGCTTTGGATTCAAAATCAGATGCTGGACTATGGATTCAATTTTAAAGAGACTCCCATCCACATAGAAAACAACAGTGTTATCTCAATCACAGAAAATCCTGTGCAGCACTCAAGGACAAAGCATATCAATATCAGGTATCATTTGATTAGAGATAACTTTGAAAAGAGATTAATCAAACTAGTCAAAGTTAACACAAATGAACAATATGCTGATCTATTCACCAAAGCTTTTGATGAGCAGAGATTCAAATATCTTGTATCAGCTATTGGGATGATTAACTTTGAATAGCTTTTCTTAAAACTTAATCATATTATTTCTAAAACCTGTGTGTCCTAAGTTGTCTATTTTATCACCTTCATAAGCCCTTCTTTTCTTTGGAAGAAAATCTTTTCAAAAGACATTTCTAGATTTTTGAAAATTTTGATCTCTTTTCTTTTCGGAAGATTTAAAATTAACATTGAAAGAAATTTATGTCTTAGTAAACAAATAACTACTTCAGTAATTTTACCTTCGGAAGAAATTTCTGAAATATCTTCCGAAGCTTTAAATCAACTTAAGTACTTTTATGTTTTAAAAGAACAAGTTTCTTTCGAAAGCAATTTACCTTCGGAAGTTTTCATTCTCTTTAGAATAAAAACTCTGAGTGTTACTTCTCTTCCGAAGCAAAATTCTCAAAAACCTTTGAAATATCTTCCGAAGCCAATTTGCCTTCGGAAGCTTTTTCTTCAGAACTTCCGAAGCAAATAACCTTCGGAAGATTTCTCGACTTCCAAGAAAACTACTTTTTTGGCAAAAGTAAACTACTTTTCAGAGGTGGGACCGACATCCGGATTTCAAAGTTTATCCTCTTTCATTAACTTTGTCTTAAATCCTTTTCATATAAATACCCAACGGTTCCCCCCTCTTTCACTACCTTCTTTAATTACACTATTCCTTAAACCTAAATTCTCCCAAACCGCCTTTGTTCTTCATCTTCCTTCACCCTTAAGCTTCTCAAAATGGCCAACCTAAACCGCAAAAACAACCCTGATTTCTCCATGCAACTTCACATGCAACATAACCAGGTTGCTCTGTTAAGCTTTGAGAAAGATGAAAGTTTCTTAGAAGTTTGCTGTTTTCTGGCTTTATGCAACTACTTCACCTCCCTAACCATTGATCCTACTCTCTTCGAGGATCATCTGCTTGAATTCTGGAAGACCTACCATTGATCCTCCTCTCATTGAGAATCATCAGTGTAGGGGAGGACAATCTTCATCACTCCGGCCATCATTAACACTCACTTGCAGCTGGATGATGAAGAAGCTGAGTTGTCCTTCCAAAAGGAAGCTGTAAATCATTCCTTTGAGCAGATGGACGATGAGGGAGATTTCTCTCTAAAGACCTTCAGGATAGGGAAGGTCTCATCCCAGTGGAAATACCTGCTTCATGTGGTTATCCACAGCTTATCAAACAAGCATGGAGGGTGGGACCAGATTTCTGAGGATCTCTCCTTCATAGTACATGGAATGGTTCAGGGGGTCAAGTTCAGGTACTCTCAGTTTGTTTATACAAATTTGCTTGCTAACTTGGACTCCTTAGAGTATTATATGTTTCCTAGATATATTCAACACATTCTCAACTGTGAGCTGGGCTCACAGTTGAGGGAAACAGATAATATTCTTAAATTAGGACAGATGAAGCCCGACATCTTTAAAATTATGAAGAAGCCAACTGTAGGCTTCTCAGGGGTAGAAACAGCTCTTGTCTCAAATGTTGGGACCGTGTACGGACGAAGTACTAACTGATAATGCGTGTATACCAAATCAAATAGTGCGGAATCCTATTTGATTGGCGATCCAATCAGTGAGAAAGCGGTTTCGATCAATCTAGAGATTAAAGAAACGTTATGAACGATTAGAACACGATCAACTGCGATCTATGAAGTTGGAACAGCTTTTCTGGAGTCTCTAGACGGCTAGGGTACGTCTGTGAGTTGAAATTCTTCAAGTGTCATGTTTTTTCACGAATTAAGTGGTATTTATAGGTTAGGGTTTGTCAATCGTGCGACTGAACCATTAGTATGGTTCAGTCGTGCGTTTAAATCATACGATTGTTCCATATGCACGACTGAAGGTTCAGTCGTGCGACTGAGCCAATCATATGTCTCAATCGTACGACTGATCCAGTCTCCTGGTTCAGTCGTGCGACTGCTCCATTAGCATGAGGTGTTCATGCGTATGGTCCATTAGCATGGTCCATTCGCATGAATACTTCATACGATTAAGTTTAAACACATTCCCCAACCATTCTTGACTAAGAACTATGTAAACAAACACAAACCTATATAGTTAGTTCAATATGCGCTATGACACAATAAACAATGAAACATTAAACAATATAAGCATCAAACACATATTTCATTTCATTCAACTCATTCATTACATATATGTAAGACATGAAAGACATTTAACATTAAGCTCATAAACTAGGTACATATGTATCAACAAACTCCCCCTTGGACCTAGTTTACATCATTGTCTAACATTCTTCATTAGCTCCTCAAACTTCTTGTACTTTTCCTCTCTTGTAACTCGGGCATGTATCTCGAATGCGAAATAGAGTCTTATCACGTTCTGGAACTGAAGGGCTTGTACAATATCCTGCGAGTTAAGGTATATACGTCATCAGTAGACAAGTTAGTCAACCACATAGGGTTAAATACCCGGATAGTATCCATTTGGCTCTCCTTTTGTAAGACTATGACCGCTTCACCTGTTCTCAAATCGTAGTACCACTACTTAAAGCGTGGAGTGAAGTCCTGTGGCATTTCCCGTAAGGGAATCTTAGACATAGTGCTCGGAGGACTCCACTTCAGCACGACCTTTGGCTTTCCAGTAATAGGATCAACTTCAGACCATCTGATGTACCTCTTTGGTTGTTGAGGTCTAAAGTTAACCCATCTGGTGTGGTACTTTTCCTCAGTGCAGCCTCAAACCAGCCTGACATCTTTCTCGGGTCAAGATACGACAACTTTAGGCGTGCTAGGGTGGTTGAGCTCAAAACCAGGGAGAGTCTTTAGATCATGTGGGAATCTAAAGTACTCTATGCCCTTTTCTCTTTTCACTGCATATACATTCAGATCCTCAAAATAAGCCCATGCGATGATCTTGCCTGACACCTTTAAGTGTTTCTTGACTTTGTATAACTTGGTGTAGACATTTGGCTTCTGTGCAGTACGCATGGCTCGGATCTCAGCAAAACAGGCCACCCATTCAGCCTTTTTGATGTTGACATCGGCGTCTGAGGCTTGGGCTTGACCCTCATTCTTGTCGGACTCTTTCTCCATCTGATCCAGCTTTTCAAACGTATCACTGACGAGAGTATCACCCAGATTGGGGACTACATTTCCCTCTCTGTCAATGATCAGCAGTGACGTCCTCGATCTCGATTTCATCTATGTCATTGAGCTAATCATCACTTGTAACTTCAAAGGTAGGAGCGTCTTTGACAATCTCGTCCGGATTGAGCCGGAACATCTCAGCAAGCTGTTCATGAGTAAGGTCATGAATGATTTCTCCTTCTTCAGGAGTATAGCTTACTGACCTTCTGACGATCCCTTGCAAATCAAGAATCATTGTAAGTTGAGACTTGATTTGCTGAAGGGGAGTAATATCATACTCATCTTGCTGAGATGATTGATTTGCTTGATTTAAACATGTAACACATCAATTGTTAGTAATTAATCAAGACAATCAAACATTTGATAAAGAAGTATAAACATTAATTACATAATATTAATACAAGATTCAAGTACAAAAGTTTTCAAGTACATAAATATCTAATCATTACTTTTGCCCTGAATAGCAGGCGCGTCAGTAGGTGGGGCAGAAGATGAGGCTCCTTGGTCTTGATTTCTCTTTGTACGTCTCTCTTAACCCTGAGCTGAGGCAGATGCAGCTGCATCTCCTTCATCATCATCATTCTGCCTTTCCCTTGTCTCTTCATCATCGCTGGCCTCATCATCATCACTATCATCATCTTCATCATCATCATCATCATCATCCCCTTCTCTTATCTTGAGTGGCACATCCTTTGATCCCTTGAGCTTGAGCATGATGGTCTTGTTAGATGCTTCCAACTCCCCAATCCTCTTAGCTGATTGGTCGTTTTGCTCTTGGAGTTGGGCAATTTACTGAGCTTGCTGTGAGATCTGTTGTGCTTGGGTAGCATTTAGCTCCACAAGCTGACGTAGTTGGGCAACCTTCTCTTCATCAGCAGCCAACAGCTTCAGCACCATACGGTTAAGTGCTGACAGCTGTTCCTCTACTCCAATGGGAGGTAGAGATGATCATGTGGTGAATGTTGGGTGGGATGATGGTCCGGCTTGGTGGCTGGTGGTGGTTGTGGTGGCTGTGGTGAATAAGGGTAGTGGTGTATGAGTAGGTGGTGAAGGGTAGGCTGTAGTGGTGGCGGATGGGAGTATGGTAGTGATAGGTGGTGTGGTAGTGGTGGTGGTAGCAGTGGTGGATGAGGTGGTGGTTGTGGCAGTAGTAGAGGTCAATGTAAACCTTAGCCTCTTCCCCTTCTTGCCATAGGGGTGAGCCATTCTCTTCCTCCTCGAGCCTTTAGTCACAGTGGCTCCCCCTTGGCTGCTGGGCGGGTCTGGGGTATATGATGGATTTGTATCAGCAACTGCAGCATCCCCGGACTCCCCATGGCGTCCACCAACCGCCCTAATACCTCTCTCCGTGGCTACGACCCGGCTCCCCACCGTTCACACCAGAGGTTCTTCATCTGACTCCTCCTCCTCCTCCATTTGGAAGTCAGGGTGAATAGGAGCTGGTTCGGGTCCACCCTGAACATCCCCTCCCTCATCAGCATCATGATCATCAGCGTCAGAGTCATCAGAAGGTAGAGCAATCTCCTCAACGTCCGAGTCACTGTCATCGTGGCGCCACTTCCTCCGAGCTGCCGCCACATAATCCTCACGAGCCAGATGCCCAAACAGTCGCCTGACAGGGGGTTTCACCTGCTTCCCCCTGTACACCTTCATCCTGCCTAAGGTGGTATCATCCATCACCTCAAGCACCACGGCATCCTCCTTCTCCTTTGGCAGCAAAGGGAGCTTCTGGTCAATAATCATCTGCATAAAGCGAGGGTACATGCAAAAGCCCTCCTTGCCCTTCGCCTCGATGTTCTCCACCAGGTAGGTGAAGATCATCCTCGAGAAGCTGAATGGATGGTTCAGCACCAACGCCACATAGGCGTTCTGAATCTGATCAGACAGCTCAGCGAAGCCTCCCTTCCTTGAGGCAATGCACTTAAGCAGCACATGGGCTAAGTATTTAAATTGAGGGCGCAGGTTGCTCTTGTTGAGCACACCTGCGTTGATATCCCCCGAGTACTTGGCCCGCAGAAAACAGCCTCGTACAGTCAGTGGGTGTAGTCGTGTAGGGCAGTCAGCATCATCCCCAAACTCCAAGACTGTCCTAAGATCGTCCTCAGTGATCTCTATAGCCTGACAAAAAATGGAGTTCCAAATACAGTGGGGCTCTGAGGACCTGTCAACAACAGCGCTTTCCCAGAAAGCCTGCTGAACTGAACGGTACGGAGTGCACGGAGTCGATATAGCACGAAAGATCCTCGATCTCCGTAAGAATATAATAATGCCCGAGAAATCAGCCGCGTTTCGGGAGGTCAAATCCAGATGAGCACAAATGTTATGCTTTGTGCTCATAGTCCAGCGACTCGCCATCTGTTACACAATGTAAATAAACGTTAGTGTGTGTCAATGAGTAACAATTTGATTCATTGGACTTGAAATCTTCTGTTCTGTCGTGCGAATGAACTGTGTGACTGAGATCAAGTCGTGCGAATGAGCTCATACGTACGACTGAGCATGCGACTGGGCTTAGTCGTATGCTATTCCATGCGTTTACACCAGTCGTGCGACTGAACTCATACGTATGGTTCAGTCGTGCGATTGAGCCATTCGCCCAGCTCAGTCGTGCGATTGAAGTTCATCAGGGTGTCCATTCACATGACAGACTGTTTTTCCATACAAATTCAAATTTTGAGCAAAACTTGATATTAGACGTCGTGGTTTGGCTCATTAGTCTCGCAAATGACCGACATAACACCTAAAAACCTTTATTTGAACAATATACTTAGTTTTATAGGTTTCTTAGGCAAACTAATTCTCGGTTAAGTTTAGGGCATAAATTCGATCATTAGGGCATGAATTGATTGAAATTTTGAGTGAATAGCGTCGCGCACTACCTAGATAAACACTAGAAATCGTTAGATCACAACAATCAGTAGTCTAGAACAGTCAAAAGAAAATCGGGCAGCGTAACGGTACTTCGTGCGATTCTAGGGCGATAGAGGGGTGATGAACATATGCGACCGACTTTAGCCCTATTTATACTGAATCTGTCTTCAATCGGGCGACTGGATTCTTTCACACTATTCAATCGAGCAATTGGAGCATAGTCGTGCGATTGGCTCAGTCGATCACATTCAGTCGTGTGACTAGGTTTCAGTCGTGCGACTGACTCATTCGGTCACCTCCATTCGTGCGATTGGTCCATTCTGATGATCCAATCGCATGGATTGACCCATGCTGATGGTTCAATCGCACGTCTGGTTAATACGTGTGTGTTAGTCGTGCGATTGGCATCATACGTATGGTCCAATCGTACGGCTGCTCCATACTCATCGTCCAGTCGTGCGAATTGGCTTATACGTATGGTCCAATCGTACGACTGGTCCATACCCATGGTCCAGTCGTGCGAATGGCTCATACTTATGAGTTTGGCCTTATGACCATTCATACACTTAGCCCTTTTACTTATTGATAAGACATTTTGACCATTGATCATCTCAGACATGACCATTTTAACTTAGAAAAACTGTTGATCACCTCAGACGTGATCCTTTTACATTTGAAAACCCCATTGGTCACCTCAGATGTGACCCTTTTAGTGAGTGAATCCCAAATTACGATGAGTTGTTGAGTCCGAATCTTACATTACAATTTACTAAAACTAAACAGAACAACTTTGAATTAAGAACAATAACAAGACATATTTTTGTATTTTTGATTAGAGATGAAATACGACCTATTAGAATAATTCTAATTGATTTTACATCATGAACATCACGGCTTCAATTCTAGTTAATCATTTCTTGTATGATTCACTTTGGAATCATACAGGTATTCCAGAATCATTTGGGACATGTTACGAAAACTTTTTGATGCTAGATTCACTTTGGAATCATACAGGTATTCCAGATTCACTTTGGAATCATACAGGTATTCCAGAATCATACATGTATTCCAGAATCATTAGCAAGTTTAGAAAATCATACTAGAGCTATAAGATGCACATGCTGATTTGGACTTTCAAGAGTTGCTGCTCACAATGATTGTCAGTATACTTGTCCTCTTAAATCCATACATAGATTTTTGACACTCACTGGTGATGAATTAAGGTTTATTTATTTCAACAAACATTTGTGGATCTCACGCTTATATGGTAACCAACATTCCTCAGGAGATTTTTGAGCGGTCTACGGGTGTTTTGACAAGAAGAAACTATTCTAAGAGCTTTCAAAGAGATGCCAAGCCTCAGGTCAGTGCCATCGCACAGCAGAGAGGCGCAAACAACAATGAATTCTAGAATATTTAGGTTATGCTTATCCTCAGGTCAGTGCCATCGCACAGCAGAGAGGCACACAACCTATCTTCTTGTGAGAGCATTTTTCTTTTCTTTTTGCACGTAACGCACCAACAACATTTGTTATCAGCTTGATAGCGCTTACACATTTTTTTCGTGCTTTGCTCTTTTTATGGTCATCCGCACACATTTGTGGCGTTTATTTGCTCGTCACCCCTTATTGGAACTACGTTGATTGTGTTAACCAGGGATAAGATGGGAACCCACAACAAGTTGAACAATTTAGTTTGAATTTAAGTCACCAATGAGGTCTACTCATCTATTGTGTTGAATCTACCGACACATCATATAATGAACTTGCAACCTCTAGGTCTACTTTCTCTGTGTTACCTTATTAGCATACTAGTTTTACTATCATTTTTCCTTTTATTTTGCTTAGACTTCTCAGATTTATACTTTGAATCTTGCATCTTAATCATTCAAATTTTTGAAGTCCCAAATAATCTGTTCCCCGTGTACTATCACTTTCCATAAGCATTGAATCAGTATCACAGATTTTATTTCTATCCTTTTAGCTGCGTTGTCCTCCTCCCTCGTTTTTTTTATTTTTTTTAATTTTTTTAAGCATTAAAACACCTAATTTAATACTACTCTAACCTATTCCCCCCTTAAAATTCTAAAACCAAAAATATTTTTTTTTGAGTTTTTGGATTTTATAGAAACAGGAAATTAAATACGAAAAATACGAAAAATAAAAAAATAAAAAATAAAAATAACTTTACCCGTCGGACTAAGTGCTGTCATTTTCTGGAATCACTTCACATTTCTTTTTCACGCCGTTGACCTCTAACAGATATAAAAATCTTGGTTTATCAAACGCTTTTGTGTAGAGGTCAGCGCGTTGAAAGTCCGTATTAATTTTTAACAACATCGATTAAATTCTTTTCAAAACAATCACGTATAAAGTGATATTTAATTCCAATGTGTTTGGTTTTAGGATGTTAGACCGTATTTTTAGTTACAGCTATAGCAGTAGAATTATCAACAAATATAGGAGTGTTAGAGAATTTCAAACCATAGTCCCGCATTTGCTGTTGAATCCAGATGATTTGTGAACAGCAGCTTGCAGCAGCAACGTATTCAGCTTCACAAGTTGACAGAGCAACCGATGTCTGCTTCTTACACTGCCACGTGACTAATTTTCTCCTAAAGAATTGACATCCTGCTGAAGTGGACTTGTAGTTCAATTTGCATCTGCCATAATCCGAATCGCTATACGCTGTAAGCTCAAAGTCATCGTCATGAGGATACCACAACCCAAGTGTTGGAGTACCCTTCAGATAACGAAATATCCTTTTGACTTCTATGAGATGGTTGACTTTCCTATTTGCCTGATATCTGGAGCATAGACACGTCGCGTACATGATATCAGGTCGTGAGGCTGTGAGGTACATGAGGGATCCAATCATTCCTCGGTACATGGTGGCATCCACCAGATCACCATTTTCGTCGGGTGCCATATCGTGGTTTGTGGCTAGTGGAGTCCCAGCTGCCGAAGTATTCTCCATATCGAATCGAGTGAGAATATCGCCTACATACTTTGTCTGATGTAGAAATATCCCCTTTGGTGTCTGATCCACCTGTAACTCGAGAAAGAACTTCATTTCTCCCATGGCACTCATCTCAAATTCAGCTTTCATTACTGCTTCAAATTATTTACATAGATCTTCGTTTTTGGAACCGAAGATTATGTCATCAACATAGATCTGTACAAGCAGTAAGTCACCATCCTTTTCTTTGATGAACAGTGTACAATAAGTCACTCCTCTACGAAAGCCGTGTTTCACAAGATGAGTCAAGAGCTTCTCATTCCATGCTCTTGGGGCTTGATGGAGCCCGTAGAGAGCCTTATCTAGTTTGTAAACTCTGTCCAGATGATACGAATCCTCAAATCCTTCGGGTTGACTAACGTACACTGTCTCCCGGATTTCACCATGAAGGAATGCACTCTTTACATCCAGTTGATAAACTTTGATCTTCATGTAAGAGGCATAGGCTAGGAAGATACATATTCTTCCATCCTTGCCACAGGTGCAAACACTTCATTATAATCGATTCCTTCGACTTGTCTAAAACCTTGAACGACAAGTCGAGCCTCGTTGCGAATTATGACCCCTTGATCGTCTTTCTTTCATTTCAAGACCCATTTAGTTCCAATTACTTTAGCACCTTTTGGTTTGTCCACAAGGGTCCATACTCCTAGCTTCTTGAACTTTAGGAGTTCTTCTTGCATCGCACTTACCCATGCCTCATCGTTTAATGCTTCACTAAAATATTTTGGCTCAAATTGAGACACAAAACATCGATATGCCCCGTCGTGAAGATATCCCTTTTCCATGACTGAGGCATAATCAGCTGAGTATAGCTGATTTCTGGTCTGTACTCCTGATCGAACATCTCCAATGACATTGTCCAAGGGATGATAAACATTTAACCGTGATCTAGGAGTGGTGGGAACAACTACCTCATTATCCAGATTGTGAACACCTGTGTCAGTATCTGAGGCAGTTGGAGTTTGAGGTTCCGAAGAGTCAGAGGCATCAGGGTTTGATACTTGTGTACTTGTTGTAGCAGGAACCTGTTCCTCCTGGTTCACCTGTTCAGTCTCCACTTCTTCATCTTCAGAGGAGGAGTCACTTACATCAAGTGCTCCCCCTGAAGAACTAGAAGATTCCCCATGTGGAACTGAGGTTGACGAGTCTAGAGACGGTGTGTTTAAGACATCATACATCATTCTGGTCTCTAACTCATCATCAGAAACAGAGAGATGGATGTTGAAGGACTTAAAGAATCCATCATAATCGAAGAAGAATGCGGGTCCTTTACCAGCAGGGGGGTGGTGTATCTCTGAACGTCGACGTTGCACCACACTTCTACTTGACCCGTGAAGTTGTTATAAACTCTCTTATTCGGTATGTTGTATCCTAGAAAAATTCCTTCTTCAGCCTTTTCACTGAACTTCCCTAATTGATTTTCTTCAGCAGCGTACATGGTGCGCCAAACGGTTCGAGGTACTCTAGATTAGGTCTACGTCATTGGAGCAACTTGTAACACGTTTTACCATGACGTTTGACCACCAGGACTCGATTTAGGGTGTAACATGCGTTAGCTACTGCCTCGTTCCAAAATTGGATAGGCAGTTTCGAGTCTGCTAGCATCGTCCGAGCTGTCTCTATCAAGCTTTGATTCTTTCTCTCAGCAACTCCGTTCATTTGAGGAGTGTAGGCAGATGTGAACTGGTGCACAATTCCTTTTTCTTTGCAGAATACCTCCATCTAGTGGTTCTTGAACTCGGTGCCGTTGTTTGAGCGAACTTGCCTTACCTTTAGCTTGTAGAGTGACTCCAATGTAGTTACCAGCTCCTTGAATGATTCAAATGTCTCTGATTTGGATTTTAGAAACATCACCCAAGAAAATCTTGAGTAATCATCCGTAACAACATAGCAATACAAATCGCCGGCAATGCTTTTTTTACTAACTGGCCCAAACAGATCCATGTGAAGAGGCTAAAGAGATAGGTCAAATGAGTGAACTTTCTTTTCCTTATGAGACTTCTTTGTCTGTTTCCCTTTCTTACATGCGACACAAAAATCCGGTAATTGAAAGTTCTTAACATTTACTCCACGCACTAGATCATTCTAGATCAAGTGATTCATCTTCTGTGGATTAATGTGTCTCATTCTCCTATGCCAGGAAATGGAGTCTTTCTCTGTTGCCTTTGACAATAAGCATTGAACTTGATGATCGGTTGCGGAGGCTTTTGATAGGTCCAAGACATATAAATCATTATATCTTGAAGCTGACATTAAGACTTGGTCCTCCGGTATCACATACTCCTTCTTCAACACATAGCACTTCTTGTTGTCAAAGACTACCTTGAATCCTTTGTCACAAATCTGGGATACAGAAAGCAAGTTATTTTGAAGTTGTTGAACGTAGTTGACCTTGTCAAACTTGACTTTCTGGTTTTCCACTTCGCCTTGAGCCGTGATGTATCCTCCTTTATTTCCAGAAAAGGATACATGTCCCCTTATAATTTGTTTGACATTGAAAAGGAGAGACAAGTTCCCAGTCATGTGCCTTGATGCCCCACTATCAACGATCTAGGTATTTGTAGAAGCACTATAGCGGACACCCTGCACATTTAAAGGAAATGATTAGTTTAGGTTAGGTACCCAAGCCTTAACTGGCTTGGGTGACCCAGAGGCATCACACATCATAAATTCAACCCACTGTCCATTTGAAGGTGAGGGCATATCATGCTTCTTAGTGTTCTCAGTATCAGACACTGAACTTGACTTTTCTTTCCATAAGGCAGTTTTGTTCAAGGCCTGTTTGTGATAAACAGACGACTGGCTTAGGGTTTGAACTTTAGGTTCATTACTTCTTTTTTGGTGGTGTAATAGAACTCCTTTTTGAAGAACTTGGTTTAGTATCATAAAGTTCAATTTTCTTTCTTGGTGTCTGATAATGAGGACAATTAGAAGCGATGTGTCCTCTCTTTCCAAATTGTAGCATGATCTACCTTCTACATATTGGGAAAACTGTCTCTGTGGGGAAGTGTGTGAAACAGGAGTGACTTTAGTCTGGTTGGGTTTGAACACTTCTTGTTTAGATGTTTTTGTTTCTTTAACAAAATTTACTATTTGAACATTTTTAAACTCTTTAGCCTTTTATTTATTTGGACTTTGACGTGAAGCACGTGTTTGGTTAACTGGTTTGGTCAGTTTGGATTCTGAAGAAGACATGTTGGTACCTGACTTTACATTAACCTTTTCAAATTGTTCTTCCAAATTCACAATAGACATCTTGCCATTAGACTTCAAAGTAGCCTCCTTCTGTTTAGTGAAAGATTCCATTCGTTTACACGTGGAATCTGGATCACTAACTAGAGGAGTGGACACCACATGATCCTTAATAGGATTGTTATTTACTGGTCTACATTTAGCATTTAACAATATCTCATGTGGTGGGGGAACCACTTTGTAACCCAACCCTTCCCCATTGTTCCTTTCTTTCACTAAGTTTTGAACTATGTGAGAGGAACTGGTCCAACTGTGCAGTTTTTGTTTTAATGAGTTGACTTCGACTTCTAAAACCGCTTTTTCTTTCTTAGTTTCTTCCAAAGAGTTCAAATAAAACTTTATATCATTTGCTTGATTAAAAGCAACAACCTCAGTTTCCCTTAGTTGTTTATTTAAAAGTTCTATTTTCTCTTTATAACTGCATTCTTTTTGTTTTAAAATTCGATTAGCTTCTGTGCACAGTTGTAAGTCATTTACTAAGCTATCATTGTGATCTAATAACCTAGCAAATTTAAGATCAATGCTTTCTCTAAACTTATTACATTCATTACAAGCATGAGTTTCAAAAAGTTTGTCTTTGTTACTTACCTGTGAAGATTCGGTTGAATCAGCCATCAGCGCAGAGTTTGATTCCTCGGATGCTGGAGATTCTGAACTTGTCATTCTAAGATCTTCTTCAATCAGGTGATTGAAAACATTAGCAGTATCTTCATGATCTGACATCACTAGTTCAACTGCTATTTCACCTTCACTTGCAGTGTCATCATCCAAACCCTCGACATTAGCAATGTTCGATTCACCCGGAGACACAAACTTGAAGGTCCAATCTTGTCCTTCATCATCTTGAGCAGTCAAGGCCTTTGTATCTTTGCTTGACGATGCACCTCCACTCATAGGTTTGTCTTGACGGTTGAAAGACGAGAATGGATTCCCATTACCTGTCTTCTTGGGTTTTACACATTCACGTTTGAAGTGCCCCTTTTCTCCATAGTTAAAGCAGGTAACTTTGGTTTTGTCAAAACCAAAGATTGTATCCTTTGTGGCTATCAAGTTTTGTCCTGTCTTCTTCACAAACTTCTTAGCCCTTCGAACAGCACTTGCAAGAGTCCACATAATGTCCATTCTCTCTAATTCATTCTCGTCCACCTGCTCGTAATCCTCATCATAAGAATGAACGACCGCAGCTAAAAGGTCCATATGCTCCTTTGCAACCTCCACAGTGATATTCCCGAAATTCTCGGTCTTCAACATCGTAGCATTTGCTTCCGGTGTGATATATTGGGTGCAAGACGACCCTGACGTTTCAGATCCTGAAGCAGTGGATTGGGAAGGAACAGTTGAACTAGACACAAATGTTGTTTGAAGAGGTGCTCCTGAACTTGTTGAAGTGGAAGAGGATCTATAAAGTGAAGGATTCTGGTCATAGGATCATTTCTGTGACCTGTATTTCATCCTAAGTTCCTCCTCTCTCAATTTCAGGATGAAGTCGTTTATGTCTAATGTCTCCGGTAACTTGTTCTGTCTCAAATTTGACACAAACGAGTCCCACTTCTCTAGCAGACCATCAGCAAAGCTTGAGACCTTATCTTCCATTGACGTTGTGACTCCATGAGTGTGCAGCTCACTCATTTAAATGGTAGAATCTGTCTATGACATCATCCAAGCTCTCTTTACCCATTGAAGAGAAGTTATCAAACTCCTTTTTCAAAGCTTTTGCCTTTAGAGCTTTCAACGATGCATTCCCATCGTATCGTTTCTCCAAGGCGTCCCATAGCTTCTTTGCCTGTGTGTTCTCAGAAAACTGGTGGAATATATCCTTAGGTATCGACTGAGTCAACAGAGCATACACTTTTTTCTCAACATTGTACTTCACCTTCTGGCTATCAGTCATGCCACCCAAGGTAAGTTTAACACCATCAGCACCAACCGGCATGCTATAACCTGTCTCGATTGCTTCCCACAGATTAGGATAAACTCCATTTAGATAATTCTCAAACCTTTGCTTCCATTGCGGGTACTCATCTAACGTTATAAGTTTAGGTGGCTTATTGTGATTTCCAACTTCATTCTCCAGAAGGAGAAGGTTCTGGATTCGAGAGTCTCTACTGGCAGTAAACGTAGAGTGCTGATCTTCCATTTCTTTAAACTTTGAGAGTTAGAACAAAACTGTTTCACTAGTGCGAATGGAGAGACGCGATTGGGTCAATCGTGCGGATGGACTAATGCTGATGAATCAATCGTGCGATTGAACCAATGCGGATGAGTCAATCGTGCGATTGAACAAGTGCGGATGGAAAATGCGAGTGGGGTGTTCAGTCGTACGAATGGATGGGCGACTGAGTTCAATCGTGCGTATGGGAGGTGCGATTGAGTTCAGTCGTGCGATGGAGCCAATCGTGCGACTGAGGCTGCTGGGTTTGAAAATTTGAAGGTTTTTGACCCTTTGACACAAAAACGCGATTTTTCAAGAACCCTAATCTGCCGTATGCCGAAAAACGTAAACTTTTTGATCTGGAGACACCAAAAACACTATTTTACTCAAAAAGATGATGTTTTTGAATGAAAAAACGTGATTTTTACACCAAAACCAATCGAATCACACGCAAAATCAAGAGCCAAGGCTCTAATACCACTTGTTGGGACCGTGTACGGACGGAGTACTAACTGATAATGCGTGTATACCAAATCAAATAGTATGGAATCCTATTTGAGTGGCGATCCAATCAATGAGAAAGCAGTTTCGATCAATCTAGAGATTAAAGAAACGTTATGAATGATTAGAACACGATCAACTGCGATCTATGAAGTTGGAACAGGTTTTCTGGAGTCTATGGACGGCTAGGGTACGTCTGTGAGTCGAAATTCTTCAAGTGTCACGTTTTTCCACGAATTAAGTGGTATTTATAGGTTAGGGTTTGTCAATCGTGCGACTGAACCATTAGTATGGTCCATTAGCATGGTCCATTCGCATGAATACTTCATACGATTAAGTTTAAACACATTCCTCAACCATTCTTGACTAAGAACTATGTAAACAACCACAAACCTATATAGTTAGTTTAATATGCATTATGACACAATAAACAATGAAACATTAAACAATATAAGCATCAAACACATATTTCATTTCATTCAACTCATTCATTACATATATGTAAGACATGAAAGACATTTAACATTAAGCTCATAAACTAGGTACATATGTATCAACACTAAAAATGTTAGAGCTCATTGCTCAAGGTGACAACCTAGCAACACAAGCTAGTGTTGAACCCACACCTTCTACCTCCCAACCACCAAAAAGACCACAACTCACCCTCACCTACCAAAGAAAATCCAAACGAACCCCTGCTCAAGCTATTGAGTTTGTGCAGGCCCCCATACACTCACCCATACAGGAGGAAGTGGACACTAGAGCTCCCACTTCCCTTGAGGAGCAAACCACTCCCATCTCTTCAAAAATCAGTGGTGAGGTTCCTCATGCTCACCTTGATGAGCTCACAAGCCCAACTGCCTTAAGCCTTTACTCTGAGTCTCAACACTCAAGTAAACAACCTTCAGGGGACAGTTACCATCCCCAGCCTTTAAACTTAAATCAACCCATTCCCAACCTCTCATTCTATACTGATGAAGACTTAGGTTTAAGTGAGTACCATGAGTCTCTCTACTCTTCCCCTACTCAAAGAGAGATGAGTACTCCTAAGTCTCCTTTGTCTAGCCCACATTAGTCATCTATCACTGAGGTGGATCTCCCTGAACCTGTTCAGGAGGTCCATCTGGAAGAGTCTCTCACTTCTGCAAGTGATTACATCATTAACACATCAACCATGGCAATTCAGCCCATTGACACTTCAACTGAGGCTGTCAATTGCAGAGGAAATCGAGCAGCCAAGAACCTAAAGCTGGTGGTGAGAGAGAGGACTTTGGTCGAATCATCTCATCCCCCAATGATTCTTCTGATGAAGATGAGGGGAATTTGAGACTAAAGTTGCAAAAAACTGTCAAAAACATGCTCCTATTTAGTCTCTAAGGTTAGTCACCTTGAATCTCAGGTGACTACCCTGCACAACCGGGTCAATGATCAGCAACTTGAGATATCTTATCTCAGGGAAAAACTAGCTGGGAGATCTTTAAGAAGAGCTCAACCAGGAACACAAGAACCTGTGAATGTGATTGTCCTAACTCCTAACTCACCAATGCAAGAGGGTGTTGCTACCAAAAAGGGGGAGAAAGTCATTACAGTCATAGAACCTAGGAGTTCTTTAGGGAGTATGGACATTGAGGACTCACCATCTTCACTTGCAATTGTGCATACTCAACAACTTCCTCAAGTTCACATTGATGCGGACACTATAGACTCTTTCATTAGGAGTCTCTTTGAGGAAGGCATTCCAAGGGCTATATCATCCCCACCTCAAAGAACTTCAAACTATATTATTGGGTAGAGGTATGATGCTGATAGAAGAGCCCTAATTCTTCAAAGAGTTCAAGGGCAGCAAGAGGTGTTCAATTTTCAGACCTTGAACTATTATGAAGGTCTTGACCTGGTCAACATGCCACTTGTCAACCCAATTTAATCTAGACAAGCTGACAGGTTAGCACAAGGGATTCAAGACAGAATTACTAAAGGGTTCAGTCTAAGAAGGAGACAAAGGCAATCCGGTAATGTCATTGGTCAACTGGATGTTGAGGCAGACCCTGAGATTAGCTTCAAAAGGAAAACCTTGGCTGAAGGCCCAGTGAGAGAGCCTAAGAGCCCTGTCACACCACAACTACTTCAGAAATTCATCCCCTCAGTGAAACACCTGCTGGTGAAGGTGTCTCACAACCTCTCTCTAGCCAGATCTTGGATGCTACACCAAGCAATGAATGCCAAAGCTCTCTCCACCCTGTGTCACAAAGGTCTGTGGGTGACAAAGAGAAAAAGATTCTAACTCCCGAGGAGATTGAGGAGGAGGAGAGGGAGAGGAAGAGGAAGCTAAGGGGAGAAAGTTCCTCTGGGTCTTCAGGCTTTATGCAAGCTGCAAACAGGGCTGCCCCCAGACCAAACACTCAAGATGATGAGTTGAAGGCATTCAGGATTACTTACCTGCAGACCAGAAAGTATGACATAGATGAGATTATATCTCTCCCCTTAGAGGAACTAAATAAACTGGCTGACATGGAAGTGTCAAGAGAGATGAAGGAAGCAGAGGATGCAAGGCTACTTCTCCAGTTCAAAGAGGAGAAGAGACAGAAAAGATTATACAAGCATGTTCCTACTCTCTCCCCAGTTCAAGAAAGCCCTTTGCAAGAGGATGTGGCATCTACACAAGAACCTCAGGTAGACAAGGAAACAGATAGGCAGAACATGATCAACTACCTGAGTGCCACAGGTCTCTACTAGGCATCTACACTTCTTTCCTTGTCCTTTGAGTACATTGAGTTTGAGTATCTCAAACAGCTTGAACTTCAAATGCTCAAAGAACAAAAGGCAACAAAGAGAAATATGAGGGAAGAGGCTGTAAAGTCAAGAGCCATCATCCAAAAGAGTATGAAGAAGTCTACTGACAAACAAATGATGATGAGCTTCTTGAAGCTGTGTGGATTCTCCGGAAGGAGACTTGGCCCTATGTCTCTATCTACAATGGATGAGCATATCAGGGTAATCAAGCAGAAGATCAAGAATGGAGAGCTAATTGACTTACACTCCCCTCCAAGTCAAGCCCCACCTGAAGTGGAGGTTAAGGTTGAACAATTTGAGACAACACAACCTGGACCTCCTGCTGAGCCTCAGCAAGCTTCATCTTCTTATCCACAGCAGGGTCAAACTCCCTCTCCTTCTGAACCTGTGAGGGAGAAACACCCAACTGAGCAAGACAAGATTGATCAATAAGGTGCTGCAGACCAGTCTTCTCAGTTAAAGTCTTCAAAGAGGAAGAAGAGGATGGCTTCCAAACCAAAGTCAAAGAAGAAGAAAAAGCCTGAATCATCCACCTCTACACCTAAGGCTGAGTCAGATCAACCTGAGGAAGTGCATGAAGAGGCAGCCCACTCAACTCCAATTCAAGTGGCTCCTCTTGCAGCTGAGAGACCCATCTTATCCTGGACCTTCATAACTAATCCAGAGAGATGGCATGTGATCGGAGATCAAGGTGGTGAAAATGTCTACACATGGCAAGACTTATTCAACCTACCTCTACATGATCTCTTTGAGATAAGAAGATATTATGAGAGTCTGAGTGATCCTGACCATCTAATGAAGAAGGGCATGGTCATCATCATTATGAGGATTGTCAACAGTTGAAGATCTTCAAATCTTTTGGTAGCATCAGCCTAAGGGGAGTTTGTAAGGATTCCTATAAGTCTGATGCAGCCAAAACATTCAAAGTCTCTCTGCATGCATGCACTGAAGAACATAAGTAGAAATGCTTCGGAAGTTTTACACCATGCACTAGAAATATTCTAAGTGTAAAATCTTCCGAAGCCAAGACCAACATCTTCCAAAGCCAAAAGTGAAGTCTTCCGAAGCTTCAAAGACAAAGTCTTCCGAAGCCAAAGAGTGAAGACAGATTTCTTTCGAAGACTTTTAGAGACATGTCTTTATTTGATGTACTTTACCATAAAGTTGGACCATCTTTCCACTGCAACTCTGAAAAGTCACCAACTTACATGAGTTTGTGAAAAGGTCCATGCTTTTGGTAACTGTACATTGAGGTCTTGAGTCTGTGCTTTCTACTTTATGTACTTTTATCATTTTTGTAATATATTAGGATGTGAGCTATGGCATGTCATAGTCACTAGTTAAAAGGAAATCTGCCTTTTGACTCTACATTTGATTTTATGTGTTGTCTAGTCTTATGTATCCAGCTGGCCTTCAAAGTATGGCCGGCTGTAGGATGCAGTATATGTATCTCAAGTACTTATAACTTTCCTTTATAGTTTGTAACATTTGTAATAGAACATGAGAAGCAATATACGACATTCTTGAAAACCAATTACTTGTGTTGTTTGCCATCTTGTTCTGTCTCATTCTTACTTGTGTTCTTAGCATCTTTCACAAAAGTTAACCAGTTCCCTATTTGATCTGTTAAGTGTTCTAAGTAACTCTCCTCATTGTGTTGTTGTGTTGTAAGTGCATACCCTTCAACGGTCCTGCAGATTAGAAATAGTGTTTTCAAGTTTTGGCTTGTGTGGTTTTTTGTGTTGTTTTCCTTCGGCACAGTCCATACACTTTTCTATCACAGAAAAATCTTTCAATGGTAATCCCCTAACAAGATTGTTTTTTACCAACTAGGTAATATTTTTGAAATTAACATGACCCAATCGTCGATGCCATGAAAAGGATTTAGAGGGTGATGCTTTTAATAGAAGGCATGTGATAGTGGAAGTGGATTCTCTAGATCCCAGGTCAAGAAGGTAAGTATCATTCTTTCTTGGAGCTCTCCAAAGTCAAAGATCCATTTGACACTTCGCCTTGATCAATCATTTTAACAACTTTCTTGTCATCAGCAAACGCCACATACCATCCATAGATAATTCAATAATTAGTCAACAGATCCTTCAACCCGGTCATACATCTAGAGCATCCACTGTCAATGTGCCAAAAAGTATTTACAGCTTTAGTGGACGGCTCCTGCATAAAGAGGATAACCAAATTAACCATTTGAAACTGGAACCCATGTTTGAACTACTTTAGGTTTTGGTACAAATGATTTTTTGCAAAAGAAATTATTAACTATATGTGTTAATCTACTACGAAAAGAACTCTTATGTACAAATTTGTGATGAAGTTCAGGACAGTTTTTAACTACATGACAATCTTACCACATCTAAAGCAATGGGATTTTAATCTAGATTTTTTATGCAGCAAATCAGGAATTTTATCTATACAAATATCCTCGTCACACTCAAACATACTGGAATCAACATCACTAAAACTCTCATACATTTCTCTGGTTTTGAATTTATCTTTTAAGGGATGACTTTTCTATGTATCATTTTAAAGTACTTAAAGTACTTGTACTAGCACTTGAAGAGGATGTTACCTGTCCATTAGATTTGAAATTTTAATTGGAGTAAAAGATAGAATGGGTTGAAAAAAGAACTTTTCAAAGCAGTTTCGTTTTATTTTATCATCATGAGTAATAACAGAACCATCCACAACTTCATTCACACAAACACTTGAAATACCATCATTACATCTTAAATCATAAGTCAAAAGAGTGGAACTACCACTTGAACTTAAAGAGACAATGTCTGAGATAGACTTTTGAGAAATAAAAATGTTACTTAAACTATTACTATTATCTAGAACAAATTTTTGAGATTTAGGGGTACTAAAGCTATTGCTTCCAAGCCCACTCGGTGTTCCATAACCGTACTCATCACGCACTTCCTTATGGTTAACACCTTCTAAACGTGTTGAAAGATTGTTAGTATCCGTTTGAAATAAATCATTTGAAGGATGAGGAATTAGCATTGGTGTGTAACAGTAAGTACTGAGAGGAGGATAAACTGAAGCATTTTCATGACCCAAACCTATTTTGATTGTAGCCCCCCATTGTGATTTACACAAATCATCATGTTTCATCCCTGAGATCGTCCATTTATCAAGTTTTGATTGAAGTTTACTTGTTTCAAACTCAGCAAGTGCGACTCTTTCAGTCAAAGTATTTACTTCTACATTTCTTTCTAAAACAATTCTTTTGAGATGTTCATTTTCTTTCAAAGCTTCATTTAATTTAACAAAGTATTTTGACTCATTTAGTTTAAGCTCATCGTTGATTCCTTTTAATTCCTTTTCATTATCAAGTAACAGACGATTTGCTTTATAAGCACCAAATAATCTGATTTTGCAAGCAGAAGAGCACATGTCTTGTATTACCTCATAAGGAAGACCCATCACCACCTTTTATACTGCAAGGGCTTTGTCACATTGGTACACCGGAGTAATTTTCTTGATTTCCTCAGTAGTGTTTTTACTTGCTTGCTTCTCATTACCCTTCTCCTTTGTCTGCACCTTCACCAACTTTACATCATCAGCCCTGAATTCTTTCTAAGTATCATTCACCTCATCAATATTCACACTCTCTTTACAACAACCCTTCTCTTCACACATTTTAGTACCCTCAGAGCTGACTTGTTCAACGACCTCATAGATAAGTGTCTGATTAACTTCAGCTTCATCTTTAAACTCTTTAAAAGGATCAAACTCTTCAATACTTTCCTCTTCATCTACAATCCTAACAACTAGAGCTTGTGGACAAACATACCAAATAATGCCATTGTGTCAGACGGAATTGAAGTACCGGAAGAAACTTTTGAGTTTGGTTGATCACTGAATGAGCTACCACCACTACCTGACTGATCAAATGAACCATTTGTATTTGATCCTCTGTGCCTTGATGCATGTATTGGGGAGCTTGCAGCGGATGTGATTAATGCCATATTTTGAGAAAAACCAGATGATGGCATCATGGACTGATTGAACTCTCTCCTTTTAAAATCTAATTCAAAAGATTTTAACTTGTTGATGATATCCATGAGCTTATAATCAGTGAATCCTCTCTCTTGCTTTAACATTCGAACTTGTAAATTATATTGAGGAGGAAGTGAATCCAACAGCCTACTCACTTGTTCATAGTTTAAGAATGTCAGAAATCGATTTTTTAAATCAGTAAGATTCTCATTCTTGTATCCCACGAACGAATTGAACTCTTTCTCAGCTTGTATTCCCTTATCCTTGACTAACTCATCATTCCCATCATACAATTAACATAAAGCATCATACAAAGAGTTGGCATTTTTGTGTTCGACAAAGCGGTTGTAAATGGCAGGTGCAAGGCACAAAGTTAAAGCTCTGCATGACCGGTGAAGGGTATGCAGTTACAACACAACAACATGATAAGGAGAGTTCCTTAGAACACTTAACAGATCAAATAGGGAACTAGTTAACTTAAATGAATGATGCTAAGAACACAAGTAAAAAATGAAATTGAACAAGATAGCTAACAACACAAGTATTTGGTTTTCAAGAATGTTGTATATTGCTTCTCAAGTTCTTTTACAAATGTTACAAAGCATACAATGAAAGTTACAAGTACTTGAGATACATATACTACATCCTACAGCCGGCCATACTTTAAAGGCCAGCTGGATACATAAGACTAGACAACAAAATCAAATGTAAAGTCAAAAGGCAGATTGCCTTTTGACTAGTGACTATGACATGCCATAGCTCACATCCTAATATATTACAAAAAGGATAAAAGTACATAAAGTAGAAAGCACAGACTCAAGACCTATATGTATAGTTACCAAAAGCATGGACCTTTTCACCAACTCATGTAAGTTGGTGACTGAACAGAGTTGCAGCGGAAAGATGGTCCAGCTTTATGGTAAAGTACATCAGATAAAAGCATGTCTTTAAAAGTCTTCGGAAGAAATCTGTCTTCACTCTTTGGCTTTGGAAGACTTTGTCTTTGAAGCTTCGGAAGACTTCACTTTTGGCTTTTGAGGATGTTGGTATTGGCTTCAGAAGATTTTACACTTAGAATATTTCAAATACAAGGTGTAAAACTTCCAAAGCATTTCTACTTCTGTTCTTCAGTGCGTGCATGCAGAGAGACTTTGGATGTTTTGGCTGCATCAGACTTATAGGAATCCTTACAAACTCCCCCTAGGCTGATGCTACCAAAACATTTGAAGTTTTTCATCTTTTCATAGTCCTCATAATGATGATGACCATGCCCTTCTTCATTAGATGGTCAGGATCACTCAGACTCTCTGGATTAGTTGTGAAGGTCCAGGATAAGATAGGTTTCTCAGATGCAAGAGAAGCCACTTGGATTAGAGTTGATTGGGCTGCCTCTTCATGCACTTCCTCAGGTTGATCTGACTCAGCCTGAGGTATAGAGGTGGATGATTCAGGCTTCTTCTTCTTTGACTTTGGTTTAGAAGCCATCCTCTTCCTCCTCTTTGAGGACTTTAACTGAGAAGACTGGTCTGCAACACCTTGTTGATCAGTCTTGGCTTGCTCAGTTGGGTGTTCCTTCATCACAGGTTCAGAAGGAGAGGGAGTTTGACCCTGCTGTGGATCAGAATATGAAGCTTGCTGAGGCTCAGCAGGAGGTCCAGGTTGTGTTGTCTCAGGTTGTTCAACCTTAACTTCCACTTCAGAAGGAGCTTGACTTGGAGGGGAGTGTAAGTCAATTAGCTCTCCACTTTTGATCTTCTGCTTGATTACCCTGATGTGCTCATCCATTGTGGATAGAGACATAGGGCCAAGTCTCCTTCCGGAGAATCCATACAGCTTCAACAAGCTCATCATCCTTTGTCTGTCAGCAGACTTCTTATTGCTCTTTTGGATAATGGCTCTTGACTTTGCAGCCTCTTTCCTCATCTTTCTTTTTGTTGCATTTTGTTCTTTGAGTACTTGAAGTTCAAGCTGTTTGAGATACTCAAACTCAATATACTCAAAGGACAAGGGAAGAAGTGCAGATGCCTGGTAGAGACCTGTGGCACTCAGGTAGTTGATCATATTTTGTCTATCTGTTTCCTTGTCTACCTGAGGTTCTTGTGTAGCTGCCACAGTTTCTTGCACAGGGCTTTCTTGAACTGGGGAGAGAGTAGGAACATGCTTGTATAATCTTTTATGTATCTTCTCCTCTTTGATTTGGAGAAGTAGCCTTGCATCCTCTGCTTCCTTCATCTCTATTGACACTTACATGTTACCAGTTCATTAAGTTCCTCTAAGGGGAGAGATATAATCTCATCAATGTCATAGTTCCTGGTCTGCAGGTAAGTAATCCTGACTGCCCTCAACTCATCATCTTGAGTGTTTGGTCTGGGGGCAGCCCTGATTGCAGCTTGCATGAAGCCTAAAGAACGAGAGGAACTTTCTTCCCTTAGCTTCCTCTTCCTCTCGCTCTCCTCCTCGTCAATCTCCTTAGGAGTTAGGATCCTTTTCCCTTTGTCACCCACAGACCTTTGTGACACAGGGTGGAGAGAGCTTTGGCCTTCATTGCTTGGTGTAGCATCCAAGCTCTGGCCAGAGAGAGGATGAATTACTGAAGTAGTTGTTGGTTTGACATGGCTCTTAGGCTCTATCACTGGGCCTTCAGCCAAGGTTTTCCCTTTGAAGCTAATCTCAGGGTCTGCCTCAACATCCAGTTGACCAATGACATTACCTGATTGCCTTTGTCTCCTTCTTAGACTGAACTCTTCAGTAATTCTATCTTGAATCCTTTGTGCCAGTCTGTCAGCTTGTCTAGATTGACTTGGGTTGACAAGTGGCATGTTGATCAGGTCAAGACCTTCATAGTAGTTCAAGGTTTGAAAGTTGAACACCTCTTGCTTCCCTTGAAGTCTTTGAAGAATGAAGGCTCTTTTATCATCATCATACCTCCACCCAATAATGTAATTTGAAGTTCCTTGGGGTGGGGATGATATAGCCCTTGGAATGCCTTCCTCAAAGAGACTCTGAATGAAAGAGTCTATAGAGTCCACATCAATGTGAACTTGAGGAAGTTGTTGAGTATGCACAATTCCAAGTGAGGATGGTGAGTCCTCAATGTCCATACTCCCTAAAGAACTCCTAGGTTTTGTGACTGTAATGACTTTCTCCCCCTTTTTGGTAGCATCACCCTATTGCATACGTGAGCTACGAGTTAGGTCAATCACATTCACAGGTTCTTGTGTTCCTGGTTGAGCTCTCCTTAAAGGTCTCCCAGCTAGTTTTTCCCTGAGATAAGATATCTCAAGTTACTGATCATTGACCCTGTTTTGCAGGGTAGTCACCTGAGATTCAAGGTGACTAACCTTAAAGACTAAATAGGAGGATGTTTTTAACAGTTTTTGCACCTTTAGTCTCAAGTTCCCCTCATCTTCATCAGAAGAATCATTGGGGGATGAGATAATTAGACCAAAGTCCTCTCTCTCACTACCAGCTTAAGGTTCTTGGCTGCTGGATTTCCTCTGCTCATAACAGCCTCAGTTGAAGTATCCATGGGCTGAGTTTCCATGGTTGAGGTCTTAATGATGTAATCACTTGAAGAAGTGAGAGCCTCTTCCATATGGATCTCCTGAACAGTTTCAAGTTGATCCACCTCAGTAATAGGTGACTGATGTGGGCTAGACATAGAGGACTCAGAAGCACTCATCTCTCTTTGAGTGGGGGAAGAGTAGAGAGACTCATGTTACTCACTGAAGCCTATGTCTTCATCAGTATAGAATTCAAGATTGGGAATGGGTTGATTTAATTCTAAAGGCTGGGGATGGTAACTGTCCCCTAAAGATTGTTCACTTGAGTGTTGAGACTCAGAGTGAAGGCTTAAGGCAGTTGGGCTTGTGAGCTCTCTAGGCTGAGTATGAGGAACCTCAGCACTGATTCTTGAAGATATGGGAGTGGTTTGCTCCTTAGGGGAAGTGGGAGCTCTAGTATCCACTTCCTCCTGTATGGGTGAGTGTGTGGGGGCCTGCACAAGCTCAATAACTTGAGCAGGAGTTTGTTTGGATTTTCTTTGGTAGGTGAGGGTGATTTGTGGTCTTTTTAGTGGTTGGGAGGTAGAAGGTGTGGGTTCAACACTAGCTTGTGTTGCTAGGTTGTCACCTTGAGCAATGAGCTCTAACAATTTTGGGACAAGGGCTATTTCTACCCCTGAGAAGCCTACAGTTGGCTTCTTCATGATTTTAAAGATGCCGGGCTTCATCTGTCCCAATTTGAGAATATTACCAGTTTCCCTCAACTATGAGCCCAGTTCACAGTTGAGAATGTATTGAACATATCTAAGAAACATGTAATACTCTAAGGAGTCCAAGTTAGCAAGCAAATTTGTATAAACAAGCTGAGAGTACCTGAACTTGACCCCTTGAACCATTCCATACACTATGAAGGAGAGATCCTCACGAATCTGGTCCCACCCTCCATGCTTGTTTGACAAGCTGTGGATAACCACATGAAGCAGGTATTTCCACTGAGATGAGACCATCCCTTTCCTGAAGGTCTTTACAGAGAAATTTCCTTCACAGCCCATCTGCACAAAAGAATGATTAACAGCTTCCTTTGGGAAGGACAACTCACCTTCTTCATTATCCAGCTGTAAATGAGTGTTGATGATGGCCGGAGTGATGAAGATTGTCCTCCCCTGCACTGTGGCAGACAGTGCCTTTTCCCCATCCAAAATGACCTCTTGGCAGGTCTTCCAAAATTCAAGCAGATAATCCTCATAAAGAGTAGGATCAATTGTTAGGGAGGTGAAAGAGTTGGATAGAGCCAGAAAACAGCAAACCTTTGAGAAACTATCATCTTTCTCACAGTTCAACAGAGCAACCTGGTTGTGTTGCCTTTGAAGTTGCATGGAGAAGTCAGGGTTGTTTTTGCGGTTTAGATTGGCCATTTTGAGAAGATTAAAGGTGAAGGAAGGTGAAGAACAAAGGTGGTTTGGGAGAATTTAGGTTTAAAGAATAGTGTAATTGAAGAAGATAGTGAAAGAGGGGGAACCGTTGGGTATTTATGTGAAAAGAATTTGAGACAAAGTTAATGAAAGAGGATTAACTTTGAAATTCGGATGTCGGTCCCACCTCTGAAAGTAGTTTACTTTTGCCCAAAAGTAGTTTTCTTGGAAGTCGAGAAATCTTCCGAAGATAATTTAGCTTCGGAAGTTCTGAAGAAAAAGCTTTCGAAGGCAAATTGGCTTCGGAAGATATTTTAAAGGTTTTTTGAGAATGCTTCGGAAGAGAATTAACACTCAGAGTTTTTTTATTCTAAAAAGAATGAAAAACTTTCAAAGGTAAATTGCTTTCGGAAGAAAATTGTTCTTATAAAACATAAAAGTACTTAAGTTGATTTTAAGCTTCGGAAGATATTTTAGAAATTTCTTTCAAAGGTAAAACTAGTGAAGTAGTTATTTGTTTACTAAGACATAAGTTTCTTCCAAAGGTATTTTTAAATCTCCCGAAAAGTATAGAGATCAAGATTTTCAAAAATCTAAGAAATGTCTTTGAAAAGATTTTCTTCCAAAGAGAACAAGGGCTTATGAAGGTGATTAAATAGACAACTTAGGACACACAGGTTTTAGAAATAATATGATTAAGATTTAAGAAAAGCTATTCAAAGTTAATCATCCCAATAGGTGATACAAGATATTTAAATCTCTATTCATCAAAAGCTTTAGTGAACAGATCAACATATTGTTCATTTGTGTTAACTTTGACTAGTTTGATTAATCCTTTTCAAAGTTATCTCTAATCAAATGATACCTGATACTGATATGCTTTGTCCTTGAGTGCTTCACAGGATTTTTTGTGATTGAGATAACATTGTTGTTGTTTATGTGGATGGGAGTCTCCTTGAAGTTGAATCCATAGTCCAACATCTGATTTTGAATCCAAAGCACTTGAGCATAGAAGCTTGCAGCAGCAACGTATTCAGCCTTAGCAGTTGATGCAGACACACAGGATTGTTTTTTACATTGCCAGGAGACTATCCTTCCACCGAAAAACTGACACCCCCCCATGTAGACTTTGTAGTCATGTTGCAACCACCATAGTCCCTATCTGTATAACATACAGATTAAAGTCATAATTCTTTGGATACCAAAGGCCAAGTGATGGAGCACCTTTGAGATATCTTAAAATTCTTTTGACAGTGATCAGGTGTGACATCTTGGGGTTGGCTTGATATCTTGCACAAATGCATGTAGCAAACATTATATCAGGACTGCTAGCTGTGAGGTACATAAGAGACCCAATCATTGCCCTGTAGAGATGCTCATCAACACACCCCCTTAAGATCAGGTCCAAAGGAGTGGTTTCTGGCTATTGGTGTCTTTGCAACCTTACAATCAGTCATGTTGAACCTTTTAAGTATGTCTTGTACATACTTTGACTGACTTATGAAGATGCCATTGTCAACTTGCTTCACTTGAATTCCTAGAAACAAAATTGAGTTCCCCCATGGCACTCATTTCAAACGTGTCCTTCATCAGCTTCCCAAAGTCTTTGTAGAGCTTTGGATTAGTTGACCCAAAGATAATGTCATCTACATATACTTAAACTAGCATTATGTCATTTCCTGTTCCTTTGATGAAGAGAGTTCCATCAATAGTACCCCTTTTGTATCCATGCTGACAGAGATACTGAGATAGAGTCCCATACCATTTCTTTGGTGTTTGGTGCAGCCCATAAAGAGCTTTATCAAGCCTGCAGACATAATCAGGATGATCAGGATCTGCAAACCTGGGTGGTTTTCTAACATACACCTCCTCATCAATCACCCCATAGAGAAAAGCACACTTGACATCAAGTTGGTAGACCTTGAAGTTCTTGGATGTAGCAAAAGCTAGGAATATCCTAACAGCTTCAATTCTTGCTACAGGAGCAAAAACATCTGTGTAGTCAATTCCTTTTTCTTGAGTATATCCTTGAACAACTAGTCTTACCTTGTTCTTGATGACAAGTCCTCTATCATCCTTCTTATTCCTGAACACCCATTTGGTTCCTATGGTAGTCTTCCCTTGAAGAAGAGGACATAGGTTCCAAGCCTTTTGCCTTTTGAATTGAAGCAACTCTCTTGCATAGCTTCAACTTCACTTCCATCCTTTAGAGCCTCATGAATCTTCTTTGGCGCTATCTGGGACAAGAAAGAAGAGTGAAGACAAACATTTGCATCATGGGTTTGTCCTCTTGTTCTCACCCCTGAATCAACATCTCCAATGATGTTTGTGGTAGGATGAGACTTGTGGATCCTTAGTTGAGGAATCACAGCAAGTTGCTTAGACAGATCTAAATTTGAGAAATTCTGATCTGGCAAAGAAGATTCACCCTCCACATCAACACACTTGTCAAGATTGACTTGATCCAATGAGTGTGTAATATCATTGATGTTGTCTTCAATGGAGTGGTTATCAGCATCAAGAAATTCCTGATAACTTTCACCACCAACTTTTCTTCAACAATTGAAGCTTTTTCATCTGAGTTTTGTGCCATTAAGCTGGAATTTGAAGGCACCCTAGAAGTATCAGCAGGATTTGTCATTGATGTGCTGGTAGAAGCTTCATTTACAGAATTGGTTACCACTGAAGCTAAAGATGTGTAGCTTGAAGGTCTTATTAGCTCAAATCTTGGGTCAGGATCACCTGTCGGTAGTATATCTGTGGACCGTGAAACATGCTCATAAGATTTGTTAAAACAGTTGGTAACTAAATCAAGATCAAATAGCCAATCCGGACCAGAACCTTTCACATAGAGAGTGTGCCCATTGAAAGTCACATTGGCTGACTACTCAACTACTCTAGTTCTGAGATTGTATAGTCTATAAGTTTTAGCTTGAGAAGAGTATCCAATAAAATGTCCATCATCTGATTTCTCAGCAAACTTGGCAATTTGATCTTTGGTAATCAAGATGGTGCAAGGACATCCAAACAACCTGAGAAAACCAATAAAAGGTTTCCTCTTGTGCCAAAGTTCATAAGGAGTCTTACCATGTGTCTGAACTACTAAAACTCTGTTCTGCACATAGCAGGAAGTGTTCACTGCCTCTGGCCAGAAGGTGATGGGCAGCTTAGAGTCAGACAACATAGTTCTTGCAGCTTCAATTAGTGTCCTGTTTCTCCTCTCAACAACACCATTTTGTTGAGGAGTCCACAAAATGGTGATCACCAAACAATAAGAGGTCCTTCCTAGACTCATTACACTGGTGGGGCCAAAGATATCCATATGTAATAAGTGTATGGGATTAATGATGGAATTTCTTTCCTTTGGCTTGTGAGATACCTTGTGTTGCTTCCCCTTCAGGCATGCAACACAATGGTCATCACTTGTAAACTCTTTCTTTGGTATTCCAGTTACCATATCATTCTTAATTAATTTATTCATATTTTTAAAGTTTACATGGCACATTCTTGTATTCATTATTTGCTTTAGATAGAAAGCATGAAACTTCTCCTGAGGGAGATGTTTCTTGTAAATCCATCCTGTACAAGTTCCCTTTCCTGGGGGCTCTGGGCAGGATGTGCTAATGAGGAATGACCACCCCGGGCCTAAGAACAATGCACTCATGCTCAGTAACGAGCATGTTATGACTCTGATCACAAAATTCGAATACACTCAAAAGATTTTACCCAAGCTCCTTGACAAAGTTTACCATCCCAATGCTGAGCTTACCATTTGTGACCTTGCCCCTTCCTGTAATGTAACCTCCTACATCTCCTCCGAAAGCAACTGGTCCTCCATCAATTCTTTCAAACTTTTTGAGTAGTGACCTATTGCATGTCATCTACCTGGAACAACCACTGTCAATGATCCATACATTTTTGTTTGTCTTGAGCTAATCCTTCACAAAAGAGATGGTTAGGTACATTTGGAAACCCAAGCCTCATTGGTCTTTCTTTGACTTCCACACCACCTTTGAAAGCTTAGACTTGACCTTCAATACTTCGGAAGTTTTGATGACTGGACCTTCGGAAGATCTTGCTTTCACTGCCGTAGGCTTCAGTGCTTCAGAAGTATTCCTTTCTTCCGAAGGCAAGTTTCCACTTGTCTTCTTCTTCATTTTGGAGCTTCCGAAGGAAGGAGATTTTCCTTCCGAAGCTTGCTTCTTCTTCTCTAAACTCTTAAAAGTTTCTTTCTTGCTTATGTGGAGAGTACTCTTTGGATTGTAAACACAGTCCTTAGCAAGATGAGAAGTACTCTCACACATAACAAAGTCCATTTTCTTCCTGCACAAAAGAAGTTAAAGATAATGCAACAGTAATTGATCTATAGTCATGCTAGAGGAATCATTTGCTGAAGTTAATGAGGAACTCTCAGCCACTTGGTCTTTCTTTGTCTTCCACACCACCTTTGGAAGCTTAGACTTGACCTTCAATACTTCGGAAGTTTTGTTGACTTCGGAAGTTTTGATGACTGGACCTTCGGAAGATCTTGCTTTCACTTTAGCAGGCTTCAGTGCTTCGGAAGTATTCCTTTCTTCCGAGACCAAATTTTCTTCGAAGGCAAATTTCCACTTGTCTTCTTCTTCATTTTGGAGCTTCCGAAGGTAAGAGATTTTCCTTCCGAAGCTTGCTTCTTCTTCTCCAAACTCTTAGAAGTTTCTTTCTTGGTCATGTGTAGAGTACTCTTTGGATTGTAAACACAATCCTTAGAAAGATGAGAGGTACTCCACACATAACACGGTCTATTTTCTTCCTTCTACAAGTTTTCTTTTGGGAACAAGGCTGAACTTGATCACTTTCCTTCTCCATCTTCATCTTTGCAGATGTTGTGGCAATTTTTGTGGGGATAGAACTAACTTTGGAGCTAGATGGTTCAGGTTGTACAACAATGGTGCACAACTGATTAGCCTTCTTCTTGATGATGGGATGATTTGGACATGAACCAAAACTCTTGTTGATGGAGTTCAAGTTGGTGTCTTCAGCCTTTACCACTTCAAATCCTGCAGAGATGAAGACTTGTTTTTATGCAGAGTTGAAGGTGGCCTTGATCTCTGGAGCCTTCTTGGACTTTCTTTTGGCCTTCCTGATCAAGTTCTTTCTCCTGGACTTGGTCATCCCAACAGCTTTACTCTCCTCAGAGGGATGGTGACCATTCTTAGAATGCTCTTCTTCACTCTTCTTAGAGCCATTCTTCACCATCTCCTCTTCATCCTCTTCAATCAAAGGGTCTATGAGGGGAAGCTCATCTTCACAAGTTCCACACCTAGGAGATCTTATAGACAAGATTTTGTGTGGAGGAGCTATCTCACAAGATCCCAGTCCATGCTTATTTTGATAACAAACTTTTGCCTTGGCTTTGCTGATCACAAGCTCAGCCTGGCATTCAATTAACTTAGTAATGAGGTCTTTGATCTAAGTCCTGTAGTTTGTGTGCTCATGTTTAAGAGTTGAAATGGTTTTCTCTAAGTCCTCTATCTTTAGTTTATAATCATTTTCAGTTCTCTTAAAATCAACTTTTAAGATATTTAAGGACTCAAGATCAGATCTCATTTCAAAGTTATAGGACCTGTATCTATTAACTTTAGCAATACATTCAGGAGTACAAAGATGTTCCAATACCTTGGCTTTATCGTGGTCTGCAATGAGTGCTTAGTTTGGAGATGCATCTTCTACCTGAAAGCTCCAGTCAAAACCTCCTTCTTCAACAGCAGCTACAGCTTACTGCTTTGGCTTCTCATTCTGGGGAGCTTTGTCAGTGTAGTTTGGTCTGCTTTGTGTTTGGCCACCATTTGTCCTTGGTGCCTTACACTCCCTTGCAAAGTGTCCCATCTGGTTACAGTTGTAACACTTTACTTTGCTTTTATCCAGCCCAAACTTTCCACTGGCTGCATTGCTTGGAAACTTTCTCACTGTCCTCTTGTAGAACTTCTTGGCCCTATGAGTGAGAAGAGCCATCTGCTGAACTATCTCCATGTACTCTAGATCATCTGGATGGATACAGTCCAAATCTTCAAGGGTGAAGAAAAAGTTGCATGTGGTTCATCAGCAGAGACAAAGGCATGAGAAGAACTTGTCTCTTGGAAAGGGCTACCTTGAGTGTAGCGTTCTCTTGGAGTCTCTGGGAAGGTGATGAAAGGGCCCTTTTGTGAGTTGTCAGGGTAGCATATAAGATGATGTTGTGGTTCAATGCTTTCCCTTTCAACCACATGGAGGGCTGAACTCAGTTGATTGCTGGAGTTACCAGATGAGTTTTGCATATTCATCTCCATTTGGTAGCCACTAAGAATATCATACAACTCAGTGAGAGTAAGAGTCTTAAGGTTCTCAGTCCTCTTGATAACAACACAATAATGTGTCCATTGTCTAGGAAGAGAGGACATAAAGTTCCTTACAATGTCCAAATGCAGGACCGGTGAAGTGTATGCACAACACAACAACACAATGAGGAGAGTTCCTTAGAACACTTAACAGATCAAATAGGGAACTGGTTAACTTAAGTGAATGATGCTAAGAACACAAGTAAAAAATGAGACAGAACAAGATAGCTAACAACACAAGTATTTGGTTTTCAAGAATGTTGGATATTGCTTCTCAAGTTCTTTTACAAATGTTACAAAGCATACAATGATAGTTACAAGTACTTGAGATACATATACTACATCCTACAGCCGGCCATACTTTGAAGGCTAGCTGGATACATAAGACTAGACAACAAAATCAAATGTAGAGTCAAAAGGCAGATTGCCTTTTGACTAGTGACTATGACATGTCATAGCTCACATTCTAATATATTACAAAAAGGATAAAAGTACATAAAGTAGAAAGCACAGACTCAAGACCTCAATGTACAGTTACCAAAAGCATAGACCTTTTCACCAACTCATGTAAGTTGGTGACTAAACAGAGTTGTAGCAGAAAGATGGTCCAGCTTTATGGTAAAGTACATTAGATAAAGGCATGTCTCTAAAAGTGTTCATAAGAAATCTGTCTTCACTCTTTGGCTTCGGAATACTTTGTCTTTGAAGCTTCGGAAGACTTCACTTTTAGCTTCAAAAGATGTTGGTCTTGGCTTCAGAAGATTTTACACTTAGACGAACACAAACAACTATTCATGAACATGACGAACACCAAGAAGCTCATGAACACAAACGAATACAAATGATTATGGATTTATTTTATAATAAATTTTACATTTTTTATTACAAACATTACATAAAATCAATCAAAAATAAATAAGTACTTAACGTAATATAAAAAATACTTGATATAATAGTCATAAAAATAACTGAAACAAAAATCAAGAATATAAATGAACACCTTAACGAACATAAATGAAGACATTATCAAAGGTTCACGACCGAACATTAACGAACATAAACGAACATATTATCGAACGTTCACGAACATAAATGAACGAACGCGGCTTGTGTTCATGTTCGTTTGTTTAATTAAACGAACGGAATTTTCTTGTTCATGTTCGTTCATTTACTAAACAACGAACGTAAATGAACTTCCGCCGAACAGTTCATGTTCACTGAACGTTCAGTTCGTTTGTAGCCCTAGTGATATGTGTAATAAAAGTATGCCTTCAAACACCTCTTCCAGTCTTCAAAGTTGTCTCCATTGATTAATCTTGGTGGTCGATTTGGTGCCACACTCTCTAAATTAGATATCGTAAGAGTTGCCATTTTTGGCATGATCAAACAAATAACTTCGCAGAAGATGAACTAGTTTCGCTGATAAAATCGCTGCTAGTTTCGCTGGGAATATCAGCAGCAGTTTTGCTAGTAAGCAGCTCACAGATACTAAATTCGTAAGCAGTTTCGCTCAAAACTAGTTGAACTTTTGTTAAGAAGAAAATTTGGCAGCAATTTCTCTAAGAGTGAGTTCACAATCACTGATGTACTTTCGTTCAATAAGAGTACTTTCGCTAAGAGTGACTTCACAATCACTGATGATTCTCCTTGAGGCTTGGAGGTAGATGATTCAGACTTCTTCTTCTTCTTTGACTTTGGTTTAGAAGCCATCCTCTTCCTCCTCTTTGAAGACTTTAACTGAGAAGACTGGCTTGCAGCACCTTGTTGATTAGTCTTGTCTTGCTCAGTTGGGTGTTCCTCCCTCACAGGTTTAGAAGGAGAGGGAGTTTGACCCTGCTATGGATCAAAAGACGAAGCTTGCTGAGACTAAGCAGGAGGTCCAGGTTGTGTTGTCTAAGGTTGTTCAACCTTAACCTCCACTTCAGGAGGAGCTTGACTTGGAGGGGAGTGTAAGTCAATAAGCTCTCCACTTTTGATCTACTGCTTGATTACCCTAATGTGCTCATCCATTGTGGATAGAGACATAGGGCCAAGTCTCCTTCCAGAGAATCCATACAGCTTCAAGAAGCTCATCATCCTTTGTTTATCAGCATACTTCTTCATACTCTTTTGGATGATGGCTCTTGACTTTACAGCCTCTTCCTTCATTTTTCTCTTTGTTTCTTTTTGTTCTTTGAGCACTTGAAGTTCAAGCTGTTTGAGACACTTAAACTCAATGTACTCAAAGGACAAGGGAAGAAGTGCAAATGTCTGGTAGAGACCTGTGGCACTCAGGTAGTTGATCATATTTTGCCGATCTGTTTCTTTGTCTACTTGAGGTTCTTGTGTAGCTACCACAGTCTCTTGCACAGGGCTTTCTTGAACTGGGGAGAGAGTAGGAACATGCTTGTACAGTCTTTTCTATCTCTTCTCTTCTTTGATTTGGAGGAGCAACCTTGCATCCTCTGCTTCCTTCATCTCTCTTGACACTTCGAGGTCATCAAGTTCATTGAGTTCCTCTTAGGGGAGAGATATGATCTCATCAATGTCATTGTTCCTGGTATGCAGGTAAGTAATCCTGACTGCCCTTAACTCATCATCTTGAGTGTTTGGTCTCGGGGCAGCCCTGATTGCAGCTTGCATGAAGCCTGAAGACCCAAAGGAACTTTTTCCCCTTAGCTTCCTCTTCCTCTCTCTCTCCTCCTCCTCAATCTCCCCAGGAGTTAAAATCCTTTTCCCCTTGTCACCCACAGACCTTTGTGACACAGTGTGGAGAGAGCTTTGGCCTTCATTGCTTGGTGTAGCATCCAAGCTCTGGCCAGAGAGAGGCTGTGATACACCTTCACCAGCAGGTGTTTCACTGAGGGAATGAATTGCTGAAGTAGTTGTGGTGTGACAGGGCTCTCAGGCTCTATCACTGGGCTTTCAGTCAAGGTTTTCCCTTTGAAGTTAATCTTAGGGTCTGCCTCAACATCCAGTTGACCAATGACATTACCTAATTGCCTTTGTCTCCTTCTTAGGCTGAACTCTTTAGTAATTTTGTCTTGAATCCTTTGTGCCAGCCTGCCAGCATGTCTAGATTGACTTAGGTTGACAAGTCGCATGTTGATCAGGTCAAGACCTTCATAGTAGTTCAAGGTCTGAAAGTTGAATACCTCTTGCTTCTGTTAGCATCATACCTCCACCCAATGATGTAGTTTGAAGTTCCTTGGGGTGGGGATGACATAGCCCTTGGCATGCCTTCCTCAAAGAGACTCTGAATGAAAGAGTCTACAGAGTCCACGTCAATATGAACTTGAGGAAGTTGCTGAGTACGCACAATTGCAAGGGAGGATGGTGAGTCCTCAATGTCCATACTCCCTGAAGAACTCCTAGGTTTTGTGATTGCAATGACTTTCTCCCCCTTTTTGGTAGCATCACCCTCTTGCATAGGTGACCTAGGAGTTAGGTCAATCACATCCATAGGTTCTTGTGTTCCTAGTTGAGCTCTCCTTAAAGGTCTCCCAGCTAGTTTTTCCCTGAGATAAGATATCTCAAGTTGCTAATCATTGACCCTGTTTTGTAGGGTAGTCACCTGAGGTTTAAGGTGACTAACCTTAGAGACTAGGTAGGTGCATGTTTTTGACAGTTTTTGCACCTTTAGTCTCAATTTCCCCTCATCTTCATCAAAATAATCACTAGCGGATGAGAGAATTGGTCCAATGTTCTCACTCTCACCACCAGCTTCGTGTTCGGCTGCTGGATTTCCTCTGCTCACTGACAGCCTCAGTTGAAGTGTCAATGGGCTGAGTTGCCATGGTTGAGGTCTTAATGATGTAATCACTTGCTAAAGTGAGAGCCTCTTCCATATGGATCTCCTAAACAGGTTAAAAGAGGTCCACCTCAGTAATGGGTGACTGATGTGGGCTAGACAAAGGAGACTCAAGAGCACTCATCTCTCTTTGAGTAGGGGAAGAGTAGAGAGACTCATGGTACGTACTGAAACCTAAGTCTTCATCAGTATATGTTGATACATGTATGTCCCTAGATCAGGATATGAATGTAATAGATCTTGTTTATCTGATTCTGATGTAATGTTTGAAATGATTAATGAAATGATATTGATTGTTTGTGATTGATAATGTTTAATATTTCATTAATGAGTCGATGATGAATTGGTTAATTAGGTTTGTGGTTGTTTGAATGGTTACACATAATGTCATATTAATTAATACATTCAAACTTAACAAAATGAAGTTCTCATAGGAAGCCCATGCGAATGGACCACACGCATGAATAACTTCATACGATTGACTCAGTCGCACGACTGAACCAGGAGACTGGATCAGTCGTATGATTGTAACATAAGATTGGCTAAGTCGCACGACTGAACACTCAGTCGTGCGGATGAATCAACCGCATGGTTCAATCGCACGACTGAACCATACTTATGGTTCAATCGCCCGAATGAACAATACTAACCTATAAATACAACCCAATTCGTGGAAAAACGTAAGCATTCATTCTATTTCGACTCCAGACGTACCTAGCCGTCCAGAAGCCTCCCAATTTGTTCTCCAAGTTCATAGAACGTATTAGATCGATTCCCAATCGATTTAACGTTAGATTCAATACTTATTGATTCTTCGTGCGTCTCACTGATTGGATCGCCAATCAAATAGGATTCCGCACTATTTGGTTTGGTTTACACGCTAATCATTCGGTATTTCGTTCAAATACCAGGTCCTAACAAGTGGTATCAGAGCTTTGGCTCTTGATTACGTGTGATTCAATCAAGATTGATAAAAAGTTTGTGTTTTTACACTAAAAACGCAATCTTTTGTGTCAAAAGTGATCTTGGACGTTCCCTGCTCATCAAGTTTGGTTTCTACGGACTTAGGCGATTAGAGTTGCGAAATTTCGAATTTTTACGGCTAAAACACGTTTAACCTAGAAATTTTCGCACAAAACAGCAGCTTCAGTCGCACGAGTGAGCCATTCGCACGACTGGACTTCATTCGCATTGCCAGACGCACGATTGGACCTAGTCGCATCTCCATTCGTACGATTGAAACCATTCGTTCGCAGTGTTCATACGCATCAGCTTCATTCGCACGACTGAACCAATCGCTTAGTTCAGCGCACGATTGTGAACCAGTCGCATAGTTCATTCGCACGGATAGCCCATCGCATCCTTCAGTCGCACCAGTTGACAGTTTGTTTAGTAGACTTAAAGTTATTCGACATGGAAGATCAAATGTCAGCCTTTACTGCTGGGAAGGACTCAAGGATCCAGAATGCTGTTGACTTGAGAGTGAGGTGGGTAATCATAATAAACCACCAAAGCTCTTAACGTTAGATGAGTTTCCCCACTGGAAACAACGTTTTGAGATCTACCTCAATGGAGTGGATCCAAATTTGTGGAAGCTATCGAGATTGGGTATAGTATGCCGGTGGGAGCAGATGGAGTAAAGCTTACTTTAGGAGGATGAACGAAACGCGCAGAAGGTAAGTGCAGAGAAGAGAGTCTATGCATTGATCACACAGTCTATCCCTAAAGACATTTTCCACCAGTACTCAGAGAATAAGCAGGCCAAGAAACTATGGGATGAGCTGGAAAAGAGGTACGACGGGAATGCTTCGCTGAAGGCAATCAAGGCTAAGAAGTTAAAGAAGGAATTTGACAACTTCTCATCGATGGGAAACGAGAGTTTGGACGATGTTATAGATAGATTCTACCATCTGATGAGTGAACTGCATACACATGGGGTTGCTACTACCATGGAAGAAAAAGTGACTAATAATTTGCAGACGGTTGCCGGAAAAGTGGGCTTCATTCGTGTCTAACCTGAGACAGAATGAAATGCTGGCAAAGCTGGATATAATGACTTCATTCTAAAGCTGCGAGAAGAAGCACTTAGGATGAAGTACAGAGCTCAGAAGTCTTCGTACACTCAGAATCCAGCTTTGTACAATGCCACGCCTCAAGCTAAGACATCTGGAGCACCTCTCCAGACTGCATTTGTGTCTAGCTCATCGGGTCCTTCACATGCTTCTCCTTCAGGATCAGACACGTCGGGTCTTCTTGTACCCATTATATTGGATCTGAAGCGAATGCTACTAGACTGAAGACCGAGAACCTCGGTAATGTGACTGTGGAAGTAGCTCGAGAGCACATGGATCTTTTGGGCAGTGTCATTCATGGACTTGTTCTATGATGGACTTGTTGCTGGGAAGATTGGAAACTGCCATCTGGCAGATGAGGACTACGAGCAAGTAGATGAAATGGAGCTGGAGAGGATGGACATTATGTGGGCCTTAGCTAGTGCTGTCCGGAGGGCGAAGAAGTTTGTGAAAAAGACCGGACAGAACTTGGTAGCTACTAAGGATACCACATTTGGCTTTGACAAGAGTAAAGTGACCTGCTTCAACTGTGGAGAGAAGGGGCACTTCAAGAGAGAATGTGTTAAGCCAAAGAAGACGGGTAACGGGAACCCATTCTCGTCCTTCACTCGTCAAGACAAACAAGCTAGCAGTTCTACTTCATCAAGCAAGGATCCAAAAGCCTTGACTGCTCATGATGATGAAGGACAGGACTGGAGCTTTCGTTTTGTCTCTCCAGGGGAATCAAACATTGCAAGTGCGTAGAAGACTTAGACGATGATTCCGCGAGTGAAGGAGATATTGCAGTTGAGATAGCGATGTCAAATATTGAAGAGACAACTGCAACTGAGGTCAGCTACAAGCCTGAAGAAGGGACTTCCACAGCAAAGACAGAATCGACAGAATCACCAGAACCAGAGACATCTGATGCTGCGTGATGGCTAACTCTTCTGAACCTCCTCAGGTAAGTACCACTGACCACTGTTTAAAATCATGCTTGTTCTGATTGTTACTTTTAGAAATAGCATAGATGAGAAATTTGCTAGGTTATTAGATCATAATGATAACTTAGTAAAAGATTTGCAACTGTGCACTGAGGCTAATAGAGTATTAAAACAAAATGAGCATAGTTACAAAGAAAAGATAGACCTTTTGACTAAACAGCTTAGGGAAACTGAAGTAGTTGCATTTAACCAAGCTAATGACATTAGGTACTATCTAAACTCCCTAGAAGACACTAAGAAGCAAAAGGCAGTTCTAGAAGTAGAAGTAAACTCATTAAAACAGAAACTGCACAGTTGGACAAGTTCATCACACATTGTCCAACACTTAGTGAGAGAAAGAAACAACGGGGAGGGTTTGGGTTATAAAGTGGTTCCACCACCACCTGAGACCTTGATGAACACTAAGACTAGACCAATAAATAATAACCCCATCAAGGATCATGTGGTGTCTACTCCTCTTGTTAGTGATCCAGATTCCTCATGTTCATCTATTGAATCTGGAACCAAACAAAAGGAGGCCACTTCCAAGGCAAAGGGTAAAATGCCTTGTGTTAATCTGGAAAAAAATTTGAAAAGGTTAATATAAAGTCAGGGTCAAACAGAGTCAAATCAGAACCTAAAAAGACTTCTAATGTTAATCTTTCACAAGTTTCAAGTCAAAAACCAGTTACCAAAAGAAAAAGATGTTAAAAATGTTAAAAACAATTAATTTTGTTAAACAAGAGAAAACATCAAAAGAACCAGAGTCAAAACCTAAAAAGTGATGTTACTAGAGTGTCACACACATCTCCACAAAGAAAGTTTAATCATAAAGTTGATAGCAGGTCATGCTACAACTGTGGAGAGTGTGGACACATTGCTTCCTATTGTCCTTACTATCAGACACCTAGGAAGAAGATTGAACTTCAGGATTCAAAACCTAGGTCTTCTAAGAGGAGTTCTTAACTCCACCTAGAAGAACTAGTGAACCTAAAGTTCAACCTATTAGCCAGTCGACTGTTTATCACAAACAGGCTTTGCACAAATCTGGCTTATGGAAAGAGAAGTCATCCTGTGTCTGATAATGATGACAAGAAGGAACCTGAGCTACCCTCACCCTCTAAGGGTCAATGGGTTGAATTCATGATGTGTGATGCCTCTGGGAAACCCAAGCCAGTAAAGGCTTGGGTTCCTAACCTAAACTAATCTTTACATTGTATGTGCAGGGTGTTCGCTACAGTGCTGAAACCAACACGTGGATTGTAGACAGCGGAGCATCCAGGCACATGACAGGAAACAGGGCTCTTTTATCAAACGTCAAGCAAATAAAAGGAGGGCATGTTTCGTTTGCTGGAAAAACAGGGAGGCTATATCACAGCTCAGGGAGAAGTGGGAAATCAGAAAGTTAAGTTTGATAAGGTGAACTACGTTCAACAACTTCAAAACAACTTACTTTCTGTTTCCCAAATCTGTGATAAGGGATTTAAAGTCATATTCGACAACAAGAAGTGTTACGTGCTAAAGAAAGACTACGTGATTCGGAGGACCAAGTTCTGATGACAGCTTCAAGATATAAAGACCTTTATGTTTGGATCTGTCAACAGCTTCTACAACGGATCATGAAGTTCAGTGCTTTCTCTCAAAAGCACTGAGAAGGACTCCATCTCCTGGCATAGGAGAATGGGACACATAATCAAAGGAAGATGAATCACTTGATCAGAAGGATCTCGTGAGAGGAGTCAACGTCAAGAATTCCAGCTTCCTGATTTTTGTGTAGCTTGCAAGAAAGGCAAACAGACGAAGAAGTCTCATAAGGAAAAGAAAGTTCATTCAATAGAACTTCCTCTTGAACTTCTTCACATGGATCTAGTCAGTACAAAGAGCATTGCAGGCGACTTGTACTGTTTTGTGGTTACTGATGACTACTCAAGATTCTCTTGGGTAATGTTTCTGAAGTCCAAATCAGAAACATTTGAGTCATTCAAGGAGTTAGTAACCACACTGGAATCTCTCTACAAGCTGAAGGTGAGACAAGTACGCTCAGACAACGGGACTGAATTCAAGAATCAGTGGATGGAGGCTTACTGCAAGGAAAAGGAATTGTGCATCAATTCACTTCTGCCTACACGCCTCAGATGAATGGCGTTGCTGAGAGAAAGAACAGAAGCTTGATAGAGACAGCACGGACAATGCTGGCAGACTCGAAACTGCCTATCCAATTCTGGAATGAGGCAGTGGCTAATGCATGTTATACACTGAATCGAGTTCTGATAGTCAAGCGCCACGGAAAGACATGTTACGAGCTACTACAAAGACGCAAACCGAATTTGGAGTATCTCGAACCATTTGGCGCGCCGTGCACACTTCTGAAGAAGACTCAAGAAGGTAAATTCAGCGAGAAGGCTGATGAAGAATCTTTCTAGGATACAACATACCAACAAGAGAGTTTACAACAACTAACGGGTCTAGTAGAAGTGTGGTGTAATGTTGACGTTCAGAGATATACCACACCACCTACTGGCAAAGGACCCGCCTACTTTTCGACTATGATGGATTCTTCAAGTCCTTCAACATCCCTATCTCTCCTTCGGATGACGAGTTAGCTACACGGATGATGTATGATATCTTGAATACACCATCTCAGATTCAACATCATCTAGCTCAAGGGAGAATCATCTACTCAGTCAGGGGGAGTAGTCGACGACAGTGACTCCTCCTCTGAAGATGAAGCTGAAGAAGAAATCAGAACAGTCAGGAGGAACAGGTTCCAGTTCCTGAAAGTCCACAAGCATCAAACAGTGATGCACCTTCGACTTCGGAACCTCAAACTCCAAATACCTCAGATGCAGAACCAAATGTTCATAATCTTGGCTCTGAGGTAGCTGTTCCTACTACTCCAGGATCACGTCTAAACGTCTATCATCCCTTAGACAATGTCATTGGGGATGTCAGATCAGGAGTACAAACCCAAATCAGCTATACTCAGCTGATTATGCCTCTGTTATGGAAAAGGGATATATTCATGATGGTGCTTATCGGTGTTTTGTCTCGCAGTTTGAGCCAAAATACGTCAGTGATGCACTAAATGATGAGGCGTGGGTGAGTGCCATGCAAGAAGAACTTCTTCAGTTCAAGAAGTTAGGTGTATGGACTCTGGTAGATAGACCTAAAGGTGCTAAGGTCATTGGCACCAAATGGGTCTTGAAATGCAAGAAGGATGACCAAGGGGTCATTATCAGGAACAAGGCTCGACTGGTGGTTCAGGGATTTCGCCAAGTCGAGGGGATTGACTACAATGAAGTGTTTGCACCCGTGGCAAGGATGGAAGCCATTCGTATCTTCCTTGCCTATGCATCGTACATGAAGATTAAAGTCTATCAATTAGATGTGAAGAGTGCATTCCTTCATGGGGAAATAAGAGAAACAGTCTATGTCAGTCAACCCGAGGGATTTGAAGATCCTTATCATCGGGATAGAGTTTACAAACTCGAAAGGCTTTATACGGGCTTCATCAAGCTCCAAGAGCCTGGTATGAGAAACTCTCGACTCATCTTGTGAAACACGGCTTTCGCAGGGGAGTCATTGACTGCACGCTTTTCATCAAAGAAAAAGATGGAGACCTACTGCTCGTACAGATCTATGTCGATGACATAATCTTCGGTTCAAAGAACGAAGAATTATGCAAAGAGTTTGAAGCAGTTATGAAGAAAGAGTTTGAGATGAGTGCTATGGGGGAGATGAAGTTCTTTCTCGGGTTACAGGTGGATCAGACACCAAATGGGATCTTTCTACACCAAATGTAGGAGACATTCTCAGTCGTTTTGACATGGAGAATGCTTCTGCTGCTGGGACTCCACTTGCTACTAATCATGATATAGCACCTGATGAAAATGGAGATCTGGTAGATGCCACAATGTACCGAGGAATGATTGGATCCCTCATGTACCTCACTGCCTCAAGACCTGATATCATGTATGCTACATGTTTATGTTCTAGATATCAGGCTAAGCCTAAGGTCAACCATCTGATCGGGGTCAAGAGGATATTTCGTTATCTGAAGGGTACACCCACACTTGGGTTGTGGTATCCTCATGATGATGACTTTGAGCTCACGGCGTATAGTGACTCGGATTACGGGGGCTGCAAGATGAACTACAAGTCTACATCAGCAGGGTGTCAATTCTTTGGGAGGAGATTAGTTACCTGGCAGTGTAAGAAGCAGACATCGGTTGCATTGTCAACCTGTGAAGCCGAATACGTTGCTGCTGCAAGTTGTTGTTCACAAATCATCTGGATTCAACAGCAAATGCGGGATTACGGTTTAAAGTTTTCTTCTACTCCTATTTTTGTTGATAACTCTGCTGCAATTGCAGTAACTAAAAATCCGGTCCAACATCCAAAGACCAAACATATCGGTATTAAATACCATTTCATAAGAGACTGTTTTGAAAAGAACTTAATTGATGTGGTAAAAATTAATACTGATTTTCAACGCGCTGACCTCTATACTAAAGCCTTTGATAAACCACGTTTTCAATATTTGCTAGAGGTCAACGGCGTTAAAAAGAAATGTGATGTTATTCCTGATGATGATCATGTGTAGTCCGATGCGTTTTAGTTAAATTTTTTATTTTATTTTCTCTGTTTATTTTAGTCTGTTTAAATTAAACTCATGTTATTTAGCTGTTTATTAAAATCCTAAAATAATTAAACCAGTTATGATTTTAGTATTTTAGGGGGAGAATAAGTCAGCCAATAACATTTAAAAAAAACGAGGGAGAAGGAGTGGACAGCTGATATAAGGTAGATCGTATCTGTGATACCGATTCAAAACCTTTGGAAAATGATAGTACACAGGAACAAATCAAAAGGGACTTTAAAATTTTAATTTAAAAAAAATGCAAAATTTAAAGTATAAGTCTGTGTAGTCTAAGCAATATAAAAGGGAAGATGACCGAAAAACTGGTAACTACTAAGGTAACACAACGAGAGTAGACCTAGAGGTTGCTAGACCACAAATGATATGTCGGTAGATTCAACACAATAGATGACTAGACCTGACTGGTGATCTCAAGATCAAACTAAGTTGTTCAACTGACTGTGGGCTTCCATCTTATCACTGGTTAACACAATCAACAATATTCCAATAAGGGGTAATGAGCATGTAAACGCCACGAATGTGTGCGGATGACCATAAATAGAGCAAAGCACGAAAAAATGAAAGACAAATGCTATCAAGCTAATGACTTATGTTGTTGGTGCATTTTGTGCAAAATAAAATTAAGCTGCTCTAACAAGGAGATAGGTTGTGTGCCTCTCTGCTGTGCGATGGCACTGACCTGAGGATAAGCATAACCTAGATATTCTAGAATTCATTGTTGTTTGCCACCTCTCTGCTGTGCGATGGCACTGACCTGAGGATTGGCTTCTCTTTGAAAGCTCTAAGAATAGTCTCTTCTTGTAAAAATACCCGTAGACCGCTCAAAAGCTCCTGAGGAATGTTGATTACCATATAGTGTGGGATCCACAAATGTTAGTTGAAATAATTAAACCTAAAACTATCACCAGTTTGTGTCTAAAGTCTGTGTATGGATTTAAGAGGACAAATATACTGACAATCATTGTGGCTGCAATTCTTGAAAGTTCAAATCAATGTGGGAATCTAATAGTACCAGTGTGATTTCCTAAATTTGCTAACGACTCTGGATGAAAACCAAGAATTGAGCATCAAAAGGTTTTGATAACAAGTCCCAAATGATTTGACTTGCCTGTATGATTCCAAAATTGAATTGGTCCAGGTGTGGTCAATCTAAGTTGAAGCTGCCTATTTCGTAACCAAATCCAGTAGATTACTATCTTAGGATTTATCTCTCACAAAAAGCCAAAAACAAGTTTAATTTTTGTATTTTAGTTTAACTCTCTAGTTAGTTAGTCATTTTAGTTTGTTTGTTTGTCGGACTACATCATGAAAATCAGTATGGGATCAACTCACTAAAAGGGTCATGTCTGAGATGACCACATGTGTCTTCAAAGGTTAAAAGGGTCACGTCTGAGGTGACAAAGTGTTTAAAAGGGTCACGTCTGAGGTGACTAAATTGTTTAAAAGGATCACGTCTGAGGTGATCAAAAAGTTTTCAAGTTAAAATGATCATGTCTGAGATGATCAAATGCTCATAATGTTAATTTCAAAAGTTAAAAGGGATTTAAATGTAAAATGTTCAAAATGGTAGAAAATTTAATAAGTATGACCCATTCGCACGATTGGACCAGAAGTATGGACCAACCATGCGAATGGATCCCATTCGCACGACTGGACATGAGATTGAGCCATTCACCCGAATGGCTTATCAGACTGATCCATTCGACCGAATGGAAGCATGGGAATGAGTCAATCGACCGACTGAGACTCAGTCGGTCAACTGAAGGTGCGAATGAAAGGGTACGAATGAGTCAGTCGACCGACTGAACTTCAGTCGGCCAATTGAATGCGACTGACTGGGCCAATCGCACGACTGAGCTTCAGTCGCCCAAATGAACTGAGAGAATGAGGCCAGTCAGCCGATTGAACTCAGCTTCAGTATTTGAAGGGCCACAGTCGATCGCATTTTACTCATCACCCTCAATCGCTCCTAAATCGCACTTCGTACCGTTACTCTGCCAAAATTTCTCTAGATCCTATTTTCACCTTGTTATTGATCTTCTGACGTTCGTCGACGTTTATAAGGTAGATTGCAGTGGAATCTCACAGAAATCTGAAGAAATGGAACCCTAATTTGCGATATTCGAATGAAAACAAGAAACAGATTGTTAATAACCTAATAACCAACCTAAACTAAGCAAAATGTTAAAATTAAGTTTAATAGGTTATTAGTGACAAGATGGCGAGTCTATTGAACCGGTAACCCATGTTAAATTACTTGTTTTGGTCAAGATTCGAACCACAGGCGACTGAACAGTGGGACAGGCGACTGGTCGTCCGGATGAACTCCAATCGCACGACTGAATCTTGGGATTGGGTCAATCGGTCGAATGCATCATGCGAATGAACTCAGTCGGCCGACTGAACCAATCGCAGACTCAGTCAGCAGATTGAACTCAGTCGCATGTCTCATTCACCCGAATGAGCTCAGTCGCATGAAAGGACAACCGACTGACTTCAGTCGCATGATTCATTCGCACGAATGAATCAGATTGAATTTAAACTATACACTTAGAACTGAATTTTGATGTATTATTTACTAATGGTTCTGTGTCTTGTGTTTCAGGCAAATGGCTGATAGATGGTCCATTAATCCAAAGCACAACATATGTGCTCATTTGGATCATACGACTCGGAATGGGGCCGAGTTTACAGAGATTATAGCTTTCCTTCGACGTTCTCGGATACATAAGGCCATTTCTACACCGTGTACGCCTTACAGGTCATTACATCAGGCATTCTGGGAGAATGCCTCCGTTGATCGTTCTCGTGAGCCTTACAGTATACGGAGCTCCATTCATGGTCATGATATTGAGGTTACAGCAGCTGATATCCAGAGATATCTTGAGTTTGGGGATGATACTGATCACCCCACCAGATTACATCCACTTACTGTTAGAGGCTGCTTTCTCAGGATTAAGTACGCTGGGGACATAAACTCAGGTGTGCTCAACAAGAGCAACCTGTGCCCCCAGTACAAGTACTTGGCGCATGTGATCCTGAAGTGTATTGCTTCAAGGAGGGGTGGGTTCGATGACCTATCAGACCAGACTCAGAATGCCTACGTGGCACTGGTGCTGAACCACCCCTTCAGCTTCTCGAGCATGATTTTTTCATATCTGGTGGAGAATCTGGAGGCTAAGGGGAAGGAGGGTTTTTGTATGTACCCTAGGTTTCTGCAGCTGATCTTCAACGAGAAGCTGCCTTCACTTCCCAAGGAGAGCCATGATGCGGTTGCCTTGGAGATTATGGATGACATGACTTTAGGTCGTATGAGAGTGTATAGGGGCAAGCAGGTAAAGCCCCAAGTGAAGAGGTTGATCGGCCATCTGGCCAATGAGAGATATGTGGCGCCAGGGAGACGAAAGTGGCGTCATGAAGATAGTGATTCAGACGACGAGAGGCTATTGCTCCCAGAGCATGATTCCGATGATGACGACAGCGGGGATGCTGGGGATGATATGCCTACTCCACCAAGGGGCACAGCTTCAGATGTGATACCTCCAGTGTCTGCCCCAGCTGGTGACATAGCTGAGTCTGCTGGTTTCCATCAGGATTTTGTTCCTGGTGAGGTGGAAGAGGAGTCAGACGAGGAGCCCTTGACAAAAACTATGGGAAGCAAGGTTGTTCCCACAGAGTATGGGCTAAGGGCGGTTGGTGAACGCCCAAGAGACTAGGAGAGACAGCTGCTGATCCTAGTTATGCCCCTGAGTTAGCTAGCCGTGTTGTAGGGGGAGCATCCACCTCGACGGGAACGAGGAGGAAAAGGATGGCTCAGCCCCACGGCCAGAAAAAGAAGAAAAGACGACTCACCTTTGTTACCACCACAGCCACTACATCTACCACCACCACAACCACCTCCACAGCCACACCATCCACCACCACAGCCACCACAGCTACGACTACTACCTCCACACCTCCCACCACTGTACAGATGCCAACCACCACCATATCTTTACTCCCACATCACCACCACTACCTCACAGACCCAGCCCCATCTTCATTACAGCCACCACCACCACCACTAGCCACCAAGCAGGACCCTCAGCCCATCCCTCACATACATATGGATCACCTCTGCCTCCAATTGGGGTAGAGGAACAGCTTTCCGTGCTTAACCGGATGGTGATGCGTTTATTAGCTACGGATGAGGATAAGACGACTCAGATCCGTCAGCTGGCTGATCTTACTGCTGTATAGTCACGCTAGATCTCAGAGCAGGCTCGATTGATTGAGGAGCAGACCCAACAGATGGCTGCTCAGAGCCATGAGATCGCCCAACTCCAGGAGCATAGTGTCAGATCTGCCAAGAAGAAAGAGGAGTTGGAGGAGGCGAAGAAGACAATCATGCTAAAGCTAAAGGGATCTAAGGATGAGCCCCTGAAGATCAAAGAGGGAGACGGAGATGATGGTGATGATGAAGATGAGGATGACGATGAGGATGATGAAGATGAGACTGAGGAGGATGAGGGGACTGAAGAAGAAAGGACAGAGGAGAAGGATGAAGATGATGATGCAGAAGGAGAAGATGCAGCTGCATCGGCCTCTGCTCGAGGTCAGGAGAGGAGATCCAAGAATAGACAAGACCAACAAGCTTCCTCCTCTGCTCCACCAAGTGACGAGCCAGTGATTCAAGAGAAAAGTAAAGATTAGATGTCTATGTATTTAATTACTTTTGTATTTGAATCATGTATTTAAACTGATGTATTTGATGTTTATATTAAGTTTAATGCATGTCTGTTTTGATTATTAGCTAATGGTTGATGTGTTGCATGTTTAAATCAAACAGATCCAAATTACCAACGGGATGAGTTCGATGTTGCCCCCCTTCAGCAGGTCAAGACTCAGCTAACTATGATTCTTGATCTGCAAGGGATCGTAAGGAGGTCGGTGAGTTATACACCTGAAGAAGGGGAAATAATTCACGATCTATCAAACGAGCAACTTGCAGAGATTTTCAAGTTAAATCCAGATGAGATTGTGAAGGATGCTCCAACGTGCGACTCGACCAGTGACGAAGAGCTCAACGATGTTGATGAAATAGAGATTGAAGATGTCACGACAGAGCACTACCCTCAGTATGCTGACAATGAGGGAAATGTGGTCCCCAATCTGGGTGAATCCCTTGTTAGCGATACTTTTGAGGTGTTAGACAAAATGGAGCAAGAGTCAGAGAAGATAGAGGAAACGGCCCAAGCCTCAAATGATGATGTCGATATTCGAAAGGCTGAGTGGGTTGCGTGTTTTAAAGAAGTTAGAGCCCAACGCGCTGCACCTAAACAGGATGCCTACACCAAACTCTACAGAGTCAAGAAGCATCATAAGGTGTCGGGCAGGATCATAGCGTGGGCGTATTTTGAGGACCCTAACGTATATGCAGTTAAGAGGGAGAGGGGCATAGAGTACTTCAGATTTCCACATGATCTGAAGACTCTACCAGGTTTTGAGCTCAACCAGTTGGCCAAACTAAAGCTTTTGTATGCTGACCCGAGAAAGATGTCAGGCTGGTTTGAGGCTGCCCTAAGGAAGGAGTACCACACCAGGTGGGTTAACTTCACACCCCAACAGCCTACAAGGTGTATCAGAAGGTCTGAGGTTGATGCCATTACTGGAAAGCCAAAGATAGTGTTGAAGTGGAGTCCTCCGCGCACAATGTCAAGAATCCCACTCAGGGAAATGCCACAGGACTTCACTCCACACTTTAAGTGGTGGTACTACGATTGGAGGACAGGAGAAGCGGTCATAGTCCTAAACAAAGAGGGCCAAATGGATACTATAAGGGTATTCGACCCAATGTGGCTTACCAACTTGTCAGCTAATGATGTCTATACTCTATTCAAGTGGCCACTGTTCTATGATACGCAGGATATTGTACAAGCCCTTCAGTTCCAGAACGTTATAAGACTCTGCTTCGCGTTTGAGATTCACGCAGGAGTCACAAAAGAGGATAAGTACAAGAAATATGAGGAGGTGATGCAGAAAACAAGACATTAGAGAGATCTAGGTCCAAGGGGGAGTTTGTTGATACATGTATGTCCCTAGATCAGGATATGAATGTAATAGATCTTGTTTATCTGATTCTGATGTAATGTTTGAAATGATTAATGAAATGATATTGATTGTTTGTGATTGATAATGTTTAATATTTCATTAATGAGTCGATGATGAATTGGTTAATTAGGTTTGTGGTTGTTTGAATGGTTACACATAATGTTATATTAATTAATACATTCAAACTTAACAAAATGAAGTTCTCATGCGAATGGCCCATACGAATGGACCACACACGTGAATAACTTCATACGATTGACTCAGTCGCACGACTGAACCAGGAGACTGGATAAGTCGTATGATTGTAACATAAGATTGGCTCAGTCGCACGACTGAACACTCAGTCGTGCGGATGAATCAACCGCATGGTTCAATCGCACGACTGAACCATACTTATGGTTCAGTCGCTCGAATGAACAACACTAACCTATAAATACAACCCAATTCGTGGAAAAACATAAGCATTTATTCTATTTCGACTCCAGACGTACCCTAGCCGTCCAGAAGCCTCCCAATTCGTTCTCCAAGTTCATAGAACGCATTAGATTGATTCCCAATCGATTCTTAACGTTAGATTCAATACTTTATTGATTCTTCGTGCGTTCTCACTGATTGGATCACTAATCAAATAGGATTACGCACTATTTGGTTTGGTTTACACGCTAATCACTCGGTATTTCGTTCAAATACCAGGTCCTAACAGTATAGAATTCAAGGTTAGGAATAGGTTGGTTTAAGTCTAACGGCTGGGGATGGTAACTGTCTCTTGAAGGTTGTTCACTTGTGTGTTGAGACTCAGAGTGAATGCTTAAGTCAGTTGGGCTAGTGAGCTCATCAGGCTGAGCATGAGGAACCTCAGCACTGATTGTAAGGATTCCTATAAACCTGATGCAGCCAAAACATCCAAAGTCTTTCTGCATGCGTGCACTTAAGAACAAAAGTAGAAAAGCTTAGGAAGTTTTACACCTTACGCTAGAAAATATTCTAAGTGTAAAATCTTCCAAAGGCAAGACCAACATCTTCCGAAGCCAAAAGGGAAGTCTTCCGAATCTTCAAAGACAAAGTCTTTCGAAGCCAAAGAGTGAAGACAGATTTCTTCTGAAGACTTTTATGTACATGCTTTTATCTGATATACTTTACCATGAAGCTGGACCACCTTTTGGTAACTGTATATTGAGGTCTTGAGTCTGAGCTTTCTACTTTATCTAATTTTATCCTTTTTGTAATATATTAGGATGTGAGCTATGACATGTCATAGTCACTAAAAAAAGGCAATCGTTGTCTAGTCTTATGTATCCAGCTGGCCTTCAAAGTATGGCCGGCTGTAGGATGTAGTATAAAGTATCTCAAAGACTTGTAACTTTCTATCTATGCTTTGTAACATTTGTAAAAGAACTTGAGAAGAAATATACCGTATTTTTAAAAACCTTATACTTGTGTTGTTAGCTATCTTGTTTTGTCTCTCTTTTTACTTGTGTTCTTAGCATCTGTCATATAAGTTACCAGTTCTCTATTTGATCTGTTAAGGGCTCTAAAGAACTCTACTCATTGTGTTGTTGTGTTGTAAGTGCATACCCTCTAACGGTCCTGCATTTGGTATCAGAGCATTCCAGGCTCTTGATATAAGATTTCACCATCTTAAGATCCCTCACACACACAAAAATACTTAACAACTCAAATGGCAGCTATTACTAAAGCTGATATGGAAACTGGAACTATGACAAAGTCTCCACTGATCACTCCTGAAGACTTTGATACTTGGTGTCAAAGAATGCAAGGCTTTATCAAGTCTCAACACTCCAGGATGTGGGACTATGTTGTCCAAGGACCTTACATACCAAGCACCACTTCTGCTACTGGTGGTGATATGATTCCAAAGGCTGTGACTGATTATTCTGAAGAAGACAGGAAAAGAATACAGATTGATCAAAAAGCCATGATAGCCCTTCAAACTACTCTTCCAAACTCCATCTACCGAGGCTTCAAGAAGTGCAAAACTGCCAAGCAACTATAGGAAGCAATTAAGCTTATGTATGAGGGATCCAATGAAGCAAAGGAGAACAAGAAAGATCTCCTGAAGCAGCAGTTTGAAAACTTCACCTTCAAGATATGCGAAACCATGACTCAACAATACTTCAGGTATATTGAGATTATGGATACTCTAATGGATGTTGGAGTAACTCTTGAGAATACGGACATTGTAAGGAAGTTCATGTCCTCTCTTCCTAGACAATGGACACACTATTGGGTTGTTATCAAGAGACTGAGAACCTTAAGACTCTTACTCTCACAGAGTTGTATGGTATTCTTAGTGGACACCAGATGGAGATGAACATGCAAAACTCATCTGGTAACTCTAGCAATCAACTGAGTTCAGCCCTCCATGTGGTTGAAAGGGAAAGCATTTAACCACAACATCATCTTATATGCTACCCTGAAAACTCATAAAAGGGTCCTTTCATCACCTTCCCAGAGACTGCAAGAGAAAGCTACACTCAAGAAAGTCCATTCCAAGAGACAATTTCTTCTCATGCTTTTGTCTCTGCTGATGAGAGCACAGGAAACTTTCTCTTCACCCTTGAAGACCTGGACTGTATCCATCCAGATGATCTGGAATATATGGAGATAGTCTAGCAGATGGCTCTTCTCACTCACAAAGGCAAGAAGTTCTACAAGAGGACAGGGAGGAAGTTTCCAAGAAATGCAGCCAGTGGAAGGTTTGGGCTGGATAAAAGCAAAGTAAAATGTTACAACTGTAACCAGATGGGACACTTTGCAAGGGAGTGTAAGGCAACAAGGACAAATGGTGGCCAAACACAAGCCAGACCAAACTACACTAAGAGAGCTCCCCAGAATGAGAAGCCAAAGTAGCAAGCAGTTGTTCCTGTTGAAGAAGGAGGCTTTGACTGGAGCTTTCAGGTGGAAGATGCATCTCCAAACCAAGCACTCATGGCAGACCAGGATGAAGCCAAGGTATTGGAACATCTTTGTACTCCTGAATGTATTGCTAAAGTAAATAGATACAGGTCCTATAACTTAGTAATGAGATCTGATCTTGAGACCTTAAATATCTTAAAAGTTGATTTTAAAAGAGCTGAAAATGATTACAAACTAAAGATAGAGGACTTAGAGAAAACTATTTCAACTTTAAAACATGCGCACACAAACTAAAGGACTCAAATCAAAGATCTTATAACTAAGTTAATTGAATGCCAGGCTGAGCTTGTGATCAGCAAAGCCAAGGCAGAAAAATGTGTTCTTGAAGAAGAGACCTTCAAGAACATAATATCCTCATCCTTGCATGCAAAAGTTTGTTATCAGAATAAGCAGGGACCGGGATCTAGTGAGATAGCTCCTCCACACATAATCTTGTCTGTAAGATCTCCTAGGTGTGGAACTTGTGAAGATGAACTTCCCCTCATAGACCCGTTGACTGAAGAGGATGAAGAGAAGATGGTGAAGAATGGCTCTAAGAAGAGTGAAGAAGAGCATTCTAAGAAGGGTCACCATCCCTCTGAGGAGAGTAAAGCTGTTGGGATGACCAAGTCCAAAAGAAAGAACTTGATCAGGAAGACCAAAAGAAAGGCCAAGAAGGCTTAAGAGATCAAGGCCACCTTCAAATCTGCACAAAAACAAGTCTTCATTTCTGCATGATTTAAAGTGGTTAAAGCTGAAGAAACAAACTTGAACCATCCAGCTCCAAAGGCAACTTTATCAAGAAGAAGGCTGATAAGTTGTACACCACAGTTGTACAACCTGAACCATCCAGCTCCAAAAGCAGCTTTATCCCCACAAGAATTGCCACAACATCTGCAAAGATGAAGATGGAGAAGGAAAGTGATCAAATTCAGCCTTGTTCACAAAAGTAGACTCTTAGAAGGAAGAAAATAGACTGTGTTATGTGTGGGAGTACCTCTCATCTTGCTAAGGATTGTGTTTACAATCCAAAGAGTACTCTCCACATGACCAAGAAAGAAACTTCTAAGAGTTTGGAGAAGAAGAAGCAAGCTTCGGAAGGAAAATCTCTTACCTTCGGAAGCTCCAAAATGAAGAAGAAGACAAGTGGAAATTTGCCTTCGAAGAAAATTTGGTCTCGAAAGAAAGGAATACTTCCGAAGCACTGAAGCCTGCTACAGTGAAAGCAAGATATTCCGAAGGTCCAGTCATCAAAACTTCCGAAGTCAACAAAACTTCCGAAGTATTGAAGGTCAAGTCTAAGCTTCCAAAGGTGGTGCGGAAGACAAAGAAAGACCAAGTGGCTGAGAGTTCCTCATCAACTTCAGCAAATGATTCCTCTAGCATGACTATAGGATCAATTACTGTTGCATTATCTTCAACTTCTTTTGTGCAGGAACAGCTCAAGACAAACAGAAATGTATGGATCATTGACAGTGGCTATTCCAGGCACATGACAGGTAATAGGTCACTACTCAAAAAGTTTGAAAGAATTGATGGAGGACTAGTTGCTTTTGGAGGAGATGTAGAAGGTTACATTACAGGAAGGGACAAGATCATAAATGGTAAGCTCAGCATTAAGAAGGTAAACTTTGTCAAAGAGCTTGGGTACAATCTTTTGAGTGTATCCTAATTTTGTGATCAGAGTCATAACATGCTCTTTACTGAGCATGAGTGCATTGTTCTCAAGCCCGGGGTGGTCATTCCTCTTGAGCATATCCTGCTCAGAGACCCCAGTAAAGGGAACATATACAAGATGGATTTGCAAGAAACATCTCCCTCAAGAGAAGTTTCATGCTTTCTATCTAAAGCAAATAGTGATGAGTCTTTCCTTTGGCATAAAAAAATGTGCCATGTAAACCTTAAGAATATGAATAAATTAATTAAGAAATATCTGGTAACTGGAATACCAAAAAAAGAGTTTACAAGTGATGATCACTGTGTTGCATGCCTGAAGGGGAAGCAACACAAGGTATCTCACAAGCCAAAGGAAAGAAACTCGATCACTACTCCCCTACACTTATTACATATTGATCTCTTTGGCCCCACCAGTGTAATTAGTCTATGAAGGACCTCTTATTGTTTGGTGATCACAGATGATTTTACAAGATTCACTTGAGTTTTCTTTCTTAGAACTAAGGATGAAACCCCTGAGATTCTAAAGAATTTTATCTTAAAGATTGAGAATTAATGTGATCACAAGGTCAAAACCATAATATGTGATCAAGGAACTGAATTCAATAACCAAATCCTTGATACATTTTGTGATGAAAAGGGTATTACAAGACAATATAGTGCTCCCAAAACTCCTCAGCAAAAAGGTGTTCCTGAGAGGAGAAACAGGACAGTAATTAAAGCTGCAAGAACTATGTTGTCTGACACTAAACTGCCCGTCACCTTCTAGGTAGAGGCAGTGAACACAACTTGCTATGTGCAAAACAGAGTTTTAGTGGTTAAGACACATGGTAAGACTCCTTATGAACTTTAGTACAAGAGGAAACCTTTCAATGGTTTTCTCAGGTCATTTGGATGTCCTTGCACGATCTTGAATACCAAAGATCAAATTGCCAAGTTTGCTGAGAAATCAGATGATGGACACTTGATTGGATACTCTTCTCAAGCTAAGGCTTATAGAGTATATAATCTCAAAACTAGAGTAGTTGAGGAGTTAGCCAATGTGACTTTCAATGAGCACACTCCCAGTGTGAAAGGTTCTGGTCCTGATTGGCTATTTGATCTAGATTTAGCTACCAACTGTTTTAACAAATCTTGTGAGCATGTTTCAGGGTCCACAGATTTACTACCTACAGGTGATCCTGACCCAAGATTTGAGCTAAGAAGACCTTCAAGCTACACATCTTCAGCTCCAGTGGTAACTAATCCTGCAAATGAAGTTTCTACCAGCACATTAATGACAAATCCTACAGATACTTCTGGGGTGCCTTCAAATTCAAGCTTAAAGGCACAAAACTAAGATGAAAGAGCTTCAAATGTTGGATAAAATGGTGGTGGTGAAAGTGATAAGGAATTTCTTGATGCTTATAACCACTCCATTGAAGACAACATTAATGATGTCACACACTTATTGGATCAAGTCAATATTGATAAGTGTGCTGATGTGGAGGGTGAATCCTCATTGCCAGATCAGAATTTCTCTAATTTAGATCTGTCTAAAGAACTTGCTATGATCCCTCAGCCAAGGATCCACAAGTCTCACCCTACCACCAACATCATTGGAGATGTTGATTCAAGGGTAAGAACAAGAGGACAAACCCATGAGGCAAATGTTTGTCTTCACTCTTGTTTTTTGTCCCAGATAGAGCCAAAGAAGATTGATGAGGCTCTAAAGGATGGAAGTTGGGTTGAAGCTATGCAAGAGGAGCTGCTTCAATTCAAAAGGCAAAAGGTTTGGAACTTATGTCCTCTTCCTCAAGGGAAGACTACCATAGGAACCAAATGGGTGTTCAGGAATAAGAACGATGATAGTGGACTTGTCATTAAGAACAAGGCAAGACTAGTTGTTCAAGGGTATACTCAAGAATAAGCAATTGACTACACAGATGTTTTTGCTCCTGTAGCAAGACTTGAAGCTGTCAGGAAATTCCTAGCTTTTGCTGAATCCAAGAACTTCAAGGTCTACCAACTTGATGTCAAGTGTGCTTTTCTCTATGGGGTGATTGATGAAGAGGTATATGTTAGACAACCACCTAGGTTTGTAGATCTTGATCATCCTGATTATGTCTGCAGGCTTGATAAAGCTCTTTATGGGCTGCACCAAGCACCAAGGATGTGGTATGAGACTCTATCTGAGTATCTCTTTCAGCATGGCTAAAAAAGCGGTACTATTGATCGAACTCTCTTCATCAAAGGAACAAGAAATGACATAATGCTAGTTCAAGTATATGTAGATTACATTATCTATGGGTGAACTAATCCAAAGCTCTGCAAAGACTATGAGAAGCTGATGAAGGACAGGTTTGAAATGAGTGCCATGGGGGAACTCAATTTCTTTCAAGGAATTCAAGTGAAGCAAGTTGACAATGGCATCTTCATAAGTCAGCCAAAGTATGGACAAGACATACTTAAAAGATTCAACATGACTCATTATAAGGTTGCTAAGACACCCATAGCGAGAAACCACTCCCTTGGACCTGATCTTGAGGGGGAGTGTGTTGATGAGCATCTCTACAGGGCAATGATTGGGTCTCTTATGTACCTCACAGCTAGCAGGCCAGATTCATGTTTGCTACATGTATTTGTGCAAGATATCAAGCCAACCCCAAGATGTCACACCTAATCACTGTCAAGAGAATTTTAAGATATCTCAAAGGTGCTCCATCACTTCGCCTTTGGTATCCAAAGAACTCAGACTTTAAACTGTATGCTTATACAGATAGTGATTATGGTGGCTGGAACATGACTGCAAAGTCTACATCAGGGGGATGTCAATTTCTTGGTGGAAGGATAGTCTCTTGGCAATGTAAGAAACAATCCTGTGTGTCTGCATCAGTTCTTGAGGCTGAATACATTGTTGTTGCAAGCTGTTGTGCTCAAGTGCTTTGGATTCAAAATCAGATGTTGGACTATGGATTCAACTTCAAGGAGACTCCCATCCACATAGACAACAATAGTGCTATTTCAATCACAAAAAATCCTGTGTAGCACTCAAGGACAAAGCACATCAATATCGGGTATCATTTGATTAGAGATAACTTTGAAAATGGATTAATCAAACTAGTCAAAGTTAACACAAATGAACAATATGCTGATCTGTTCACCAAAGCTTTTGATGAACAGAGATTTAAATATCTTGTATCAGCTATTGGGATGATTAACTTTGAATAGCTTTTTTAAAACTTATGAAATACCTTCTAAAACATGTGTGTCCTAAGTTGTCTATTTTATCACCTTCATAAGCCCTTGTTCTCTTTGGAAGAAAAATCTTTATGAAATACATTTCTTAAGTTTTTTGAAAATTTTGTTCTTTTTATCCTTCGGAACAAACTTATGTATAGAAAACAAATAACTACTTTAGTAGTTTTACCTTCGGAAGAAATTCTGAAATATCTTCCGAAGCTTAAAATCAACTTAAGTACTTCTATGTCTCAAAGAACAATTTCTTCCGAAAGCAATTTACCTTCGGAAGTTTTTATTCTTCTTAGAATAAGAACTCTGAGTAATAAATCTCTTCCGAAGCAAAATTCTCAAAAACCTTTGGAATATCTTCCGAAGCGAATTTGCATTCGGAAGCTTTTCTTTAGAACTTCCGAAGCAAAATAACCTTCGGAATATTTCTGGACTTCTAAGAAAACTACTTTTTGGACAAAAGTAAACTACTTTTACAGATGTGGGACGGACATCCGGATTTCAAAGTTTATCCTCTTTCATTAACTTTGTCTCAAATCCTTTTCACATAAATACCCAACGATTCCCCCCTCTTTCACTATCTTCTTCAGTTGCACTATTCCTTAAACCTAAATTCACTCAAACCGCCTTTGTTCTTCACCTTCGTTCACTCTTAAGCTTCTCAAAATGGCCAACCTAAACCGCAGAAACAACCCTGACTCTCCATGCAACTTCACAGGCAACACAACCAGGTTGCTTTGTTGAACTCTGAGAAAGATGCTAGTTTCTCAGAGGTTTGCCGTTTTCTGGCTTTATCCAACTACTTCACCTCCCTAACCATTAATCCTACTCTCTATGAGGATCATCTGCTTGAATTTTGAAAGACCTACCAAGAGGTCATCATGGATGGGGAGAAGGCACTGTCTGCCACAGTGCAGGGGAGGACAATCTTCATCACTCCGGCCATCATCAACACTCATCTTTAGCTGGATGATGAAGAAGGTCAGTTGTCTTTCCCAAAGGAAGTTGTTAATCATTCCTTTGTGCAGATGGGCTATGAGGGAGATTTCTCTGTAAAGACCTTCAGGAAAGGGAAGGTCTCATCTCAATGAAAATACTTGCTCCATGTAGTTATCCATAGCTTGTCAAACAAGCATGGAGGATGGGACCAGATTCTTGAGGATCTCTTCTTCATATTGAATGGAATGGTTCAAGGGGTCAAGTTCACGTACTCCCAGTTTGTTTACACAAATTTGCTTGCTTACTTGGACTCCTTAGCGTATTACATGTGTCCTAGATATGTTCAATACATTCTTAACTGTAGACTGGGCTCACAGTTGATGGAAACAGGTAATATTCTTAAATTGGGAAAGATGAAGCCTGACATCTTTAAAATCATGAAGAAGCCAACTGTAGGCTTCATTGGGGGTAGAAACAACCCTTGTCCCCAAAATGTTAGAGCTCATTGCTCAAGGTGACAACCTAGCAACACAAGCTAGTGTTGAACCCACACCTTCTACCTCTCAACCACCCAAAAGACCACAAATCACCCTAACCTATCAAAGAAAATCCAAACAAACCCCTGCTCAAGCTATTGAGTTTGTGCAGGCCCCCATACACTCACCCATACAGGAGGAAGTGGATACTAGAGCTCCCACTTCCCCTGAGGAGCACACCCACTCCCATCTCTTCAAGAATCAGTGTTGAGGTTCCTCATGCTCGGCCTGATGAGCTCGGTAGCCTAACAACCTTCAGGGGACAGTTACCATCCCCAGCCTTTAGATTTAAATCAACCAATTCCGAACCTTGAATTCTATACTGATGAAGACTTAGGTTTCAGTGAGTACTATGAGTCTCTCTACTCTTCCCCTACTCATAGAGAGATGAGTGCTCCTGAGTCTCCTATGTCTAGCCCACATCAGTCACCTATTAATGAGGTGGATCTTCCTGAACCTGTTCAGGAGGTCCATATGGAAGAGGCTCTCACTTCTTCAAGTGACTACATCATTAAGACCTCAACAATGGCAACTCAGCCTATTGACACTTCAACTGAGGTTGTTAGTGAGCAGAGGAAATCCAGCAGCCAAGAACTTGAAGCTGGTGGTGAGAGTGAGGAATTTGGTCCAATTCTCTCATCCCCCAGTGATTTTTCTGATGAAGATGAGGGGAACTTGAGACTAAAGGTGCAAAAACTGTCAAAAACATGCACCTATTTAGTCTCTAAGGTTAGTCACCTTGAATCTCAGGTGACTACCCTGCAAAATAGGGTCAATGATCAGCAACTTGAGATATCTTATCTCAGGGAAAACCTAGCTGGGAGACCTTTAAGGAGAGCTCAACCACGAACACAAGAACCTGTGGATGTGATTGACCTAACTCCTAGCTCACCTATGCAAGAAGGTGATGCTACCAAAAAGGGGGAGAAAGTCATTACAATCACAGAACCTGGGAGTTCTTCAGGGAGTATGGACATTGAGGACTCACCATCCTCACTTGCAATTATGCATACTCAGCAACTTCCTCAAGTTCATATTGATGTGGACTCTATACACTCTTTCATTCAGAGTCTCTTTGAGGATAGCATTCCAAGGGCTATGTTATCCTCACCCTAAAGAACTTCAAACTACATCATTGGGTGGAGGTATGATGCTGATAGAAGAGCCCTCATTCTTCAAAGAGTTCAAGGGCAGCAAAAGGTATTCAACTTTCAGACCTTGAACTACTATGAAGGTCTTGACCTGATCAACATGCCACTTGTTAGCCCAAGTCAATTTAGACAAGCTGGCAGGCTGGCACAAAGGATTTAAGATAGAATTACTGAAGAGTTCAGTCTAAGAAGGAGACAAAGGCAATTAGGTAATGTCATTGGTCAACTGGATGTTGAGGCAGACCCTAATTAGCTTCAAAGAGAAAACCTTGACTAAAAGCCCAGTGATAGAGCCTGAGAGCCCTGTCACACCAACAACTACTTCAAAAATTCATTCCCTCAATGAAACACCTGCTGGTGAAGGTGTATCACAACCTCTCTCTAGCAAGAGCTTGGATGCTACACCAAGCAATGAAGGCCAAAGCTCTCTCCACCCTGTGTCACAAAGGTCTGTGGGTGACAAAGAGAAAAGGATTCTAACTCCTGAGGAGATTAAGGAGGAGGAGAGAGATAGGAAGAGGAAGCTAAGGGGAGAAAGTTTCTTTGGGTCTTTTGGCTTCATGCAAGCTGCAATCACGGCTGCCCCCAGACCAAACACTCAAGATGATGAGTTGAGGGCAGTCAGGATTACTTACCTGCAGACCAGGAACTATGACATTGATGAGATTATATCTCTCCCCTTAGACGAACTTAATGAACGGGCTGACAAGGAAGTGTCAAGAGAGATGAAGGAAGCAGAGGATGCAAGGCTGCTCCTCCAAATCAGAGAGGAGAAGAGTCATAAAAGACTGTACAAGCATGTTCATACTCTCTCCCCAGTTCAAGAAAGCCCTGTGCAAGAGACTGTGGCAGCTACACAAGAACCTCTGGTAGACAAAGAAACAGATAGGCGGAATATGATCAACTACCTGAGTGCCACAGGTCTCTACCAGGCATCTGCACTTCTTCCCTTGTCCTTTGAGTATATTGAGTTTGAGTATCTCAAACAGCTTGAACTTCAAGTACTCAAAGAACAAAAGGCAACAAAGCGAAAGATGAGGGAAGAGGCTGCAAAGTCAATAGCCATCATCCAAAAGAGTATGAAGAAGTCTGCTAACAGACAAAAGATGATGAGCTTCTTGAAATTGTATGGATTCTCTGGATCCACAATGGATGAGCACATCAGGGTAATCAAGCCGAAGATCAAAAGTGGAGAGCTAATTGACTTACACTCCCCTCCAAGTCAAGCTCCTCCTAAAGTGGAGGTTAAGATTGAACAACCTGAGACAACACAACCTCGACCTCCTACAGAGTCTCAGCAAGCTTTATCTTCTGATCCACAGTAGGGTCAAAATCCCTCTTCTTCTAAACCTGTGACGGAGGAACACCCAACTGCGCAAGACAAGACTGATCAACAAGGTGCTGCAAACCAGTCTTCTCACTCAAAGTCTTCAAAGAGGAGGAAGATGATGGCTTCTAAACCAAAGTCAAAGAAGAAGAAGTCTGAATCATCCACCTCTGTACCTCAGGGTGAGTCTGAACAACCTGAGGAAGTGCATGAAGAGGCAACCAAATCAACTCCAATCCAAGTGGCTCCTCTTGCATCTGAGAGACCTATCTTGTCCTGGACCTTCACAACGGCATGTGATCAGAGATCAAGGTGGTGAAGATGTCTACACATGGCAAGACTTATTCAACCTACCTCTGCATGATCCCTTTGAGATGAGAAGATACTATGAGAGTCTGAGTGATCCTGACCATCTAATGAAGAAGGGCATGTTCATCATCATAATGAGGACAGTCAACAGCTGAAGATCTTCAAATGTTTTGGTAGCATCAGCCTAGGGGGAGTTTGTATGGATTCCTATAAGTCAGATGCAGCCAAAACATCCAAAGTCTCTCTGCATGCATGCCCTAAAGAACAAAAGTAGAAAAGCTTCGGAAGTTTTACACCTTGCACTAGAAAATATTCTAAGTGTAAAATCTTCCGAAGCCAAGACCAACATCTTCCGAAGCCAAAACTGAAGTCTTTCGAAGCTTCAAAGACAAATTCTTCCGAAGCCAAAGAGTGAAGACAGATTTCTTCCGATCACTTTTATGTACATGCTTTTATCTGATGTACTTTACCATAAAGCTGGACCACCTTTCCACTGCAACTCTGTTTAGTCACCAACTTACATGAGTTGGTGAAAAGGTCCATGCTTTTGGTAATTGTACATTGAGGTCTTGAGTCTGAGCTTTCTACTTTATGTACTTTTATATTTTTTGTAATATATTAGGATGTGAGCTATGGCATGTCATAGTCATTAGTCAAAAGGCAATCTGCCTTTTGACTCTACATTTGATTTTGTAGTTGTCTAGTCTTATGTATCCAACTGGCCTTCAAAGTATGGCCGGCTGTAGGATGTAGTATAAAGTATCTCAAGTACTTGTAACTTTCTATCTATGCTTTGTAACATTTGTAAAAGAACTTGAGAAGTAATATACAGCATTCTTGAAAACCATATACTTGTGTTGTTAGCTATCTTGTTTTGTCTCTCTTTTTACTTGTGTTCTTAGCATCTTTCATATAAGTTACTAGTTCCCTATTTGATCTGTTAAGTGTTCTAAAGAACTCTCCTCATTGTGTTGTTGTGTTGTAAGTGCATACCCTCTAACGGTCCTGCACTGATCCTTGAAGAAATGGGAGTGGTTTGCTCCTCACGGGAAGTGGGAGCTCTAGTATCCACTTCCTCCTGTATGGGTAAGTATATGGGAGCCTGCACAAGCTCAATAGCTTGAGCAGGGGTTCGTTTGGACTTTCTTTGGTAGGTGAGGGTGATTTGTGGCCTTTTTGGTGGTTAAGAGGTAGAAGGTGTGGGTTAAACACTAGCTTGTGTTGCTAGGTTGTCACCTTGAGCAATGAGCTCTAACATTTTGGGGACAAGGGCTGTTTCTACCCCTGAGAAGCCTACAGTTGGCTTCTTCATGATTTTAAAGATGTCAGACTTCATCTGTCCCAATTTAAGAATATTACTTGTTTCCCTCAACTGTGAGCCCAGTTCATAGTTGAGAATGTACTAAACATATCTAGGAAGCATGTAATACTCTAAGGAGTCCAAGTTAGCAAGCAAATTTGTGTAAACAAACTGTAGTACCTGAACTTGGCCCCTTGAACCATTCCATGCACTATGAAGGACAGATCCTCAGTAATCTGGTCCCACCCTCCATGCTTGTTTGACAAGCTGTGGATAACCACATGTAGCAAGTAGTTCCATTGGGATGAGACCTTTCCTTTCCTGAAGGTCTTTACAGAGAAATCTCCCTCATAGCCCATCTGCACAAAGGAATGATTAACAGCTTCCTTTGGAAAGGACAACTCACCTTCTTCATCATCCAGTTGAAGATGAGTATTGATGATGGCAAGAGTGATAACGACTGTCCTCCCCTGCATTGTGGCAGACAGTGCCTTCTCCCCATCCATGATAACCTCTTGACAGGTCTTCCAAAATTCAAGCAGATGATCCTCATAGAGAGTAGGATCAATGGTTAGGGAGGTGAAGTAGTTGGATAAAGCCAGAAAACAGCAAACCTCTGAGAAACTATCATCTTACTCAGTGTTTAGCAGAGCAACCTCGTTGTGTTGCCTGTGAAGTTGCATGGAGAAATCAGGGTTGTTTCTACGGTTTAGGTTGGCCATTTTGAGAAGCTTAAAGGTGAAGGAAGGTGAAGAACAAAGACGGTTTGAGTGAATTTAGTTTAGAGGAATAATGCAGATGAAGAAGATAGTGAAAGAGGGGGGAACCGATGGGTATATATATGAAATGGATTTAAGACAAAGTTAATGAAAGAGGATAAACTTTGAAATCCGAATGTCGGTCCCACCTCTGGAAAAGTAGTTTACTTTTGCCCAAAAAGTAGTTTTCTTGGAAGTTGAGAAATCTCACAAAGGTTATTTTGCTTCAGAAGTTCTGAAGAAAAGCTTCCAAAGGCAAATTGGCGTCGGAAGATATTCCAAAGATTTTTGAGAATTTTGCTTCGGAAGAGATTTATTACTTAGAGTTTTTTATTCTAAGAAGAATAAAAACTTCCGAAGGTAAATTACTTTCGAAGAAAATTGTTCTTTGAAAACATATAAGTACTTTAGTTAACTTTAAGCTTCGGAAGATATTTCAAAAAAATTTCCGAAGGTAAATCTACTGAAGTAGTTATTTGTTTTCTACGACATAAGTTTCTTCCGAAGGTAATTATAAATCTTCCGAATGATAAAAAGATCAAAATTTTCTAAAATCTAAGGAATGCCTTTTAAAAGAAATTTTCTTCCATAGAAAACAAGGGCTTATGAAGGTGATAAAATAGACAACTTAGGACACACAGGTTTTAGAAATAATATGATTAAGTTTTAAGAAAAGCTACTCAAAGTTAATCATCCCAATGGCCGATACAAGATATTTGAATCTCTGTTCATCAAAATCTTTGGTGAACAGATTAGCATATTGATCATTTGTGTTAACTTTGACTAGTTTGATTAATCCCTTTTCAAAGTTATCTCTAATCAAATGATACCTGATGTTGATGTGTTTTGTCCTTGAGTGCTGCACAGAATTCTCTGTGATTGAGATAACACTGTTGTTGTCCATGTGGATGGGAGTCTCCTTGAAGTTAAATCCATAGTCCAGCATCTGATTCTGAATCCAAAGCACTTGAGCACAGCAGCTTGCAGCAACAATGTATTCACCTTTAGCAGTTGATGCAGACACGTAGGATTGTTTCTTGCATTGCCAAGAGACTATCTTTCCACCGAGAAATTGACATCCCCAGATGTAGACTTTGCAGTCATGTTGCAACCACCATAATCACTATCTGTATAACCATACAGATTGAAGTCAGAATTCTTTGGGTACCAAAGGCCAAGTCATGGAGCACCTTTGAGATATCTTAAAATTCTCTTGACAGTGATTAGGTGTGACATCTGGGGTTGGCTTGATATCTTACACAAATACATGTGGCAAACATGATATCACGCCTGCTAGTTGTGAGGTACATAAGAGACCCAATCATTGCCCTGTAGAGATGCTCATCAACACACTCCCCCTCAAGATCAGGTCCAAGGGAGTGGTTTCTGGCTATGGTTGTCTTAGAAACCTTACAATCAGTCATGTTGAACCTTTTAAGTATGTCATGTGCATACTTTGACTGACTTATGAAGATGCCATTGTCAATTTGCTTCACTCGAATTCCTAGAAAGAAATTGAATTCCCCCATGGCACTCATTTCAAACCTATCCTTTGTCAGCTTCTCAAAGTCTTTACAGAGCTTTGGATTAGTTGACCCAAAGATAATTTCATCTACATATACTTAAACTAGCATTATGTCATTTCCTGTTCCTTTGATGAAGAGAGTTTCATCAATAGTACCGCTTTTGTAGCCATGCTGACAGAGATACTGAGAAAGAGTCTCATACCACTTCCTTGGTGCTTGGTGCAGCCCATAAAGAGCTTTATCAAGCCTGCTGACATAATCAGGATGATCAAGATCTACAAACCCAGGTGGTTGTCTGACATACACCTCTTCATCAATCACCCCATAGAGAAAAGCACACTTGACATCAAGTTGGTAGACCTTGAAGTTCTTGGATGCAGCAAAAGCTAGGAATATTCGGATAGCTTCAAGTCTTGCTACAGGAGCAAAAACATCTATGTAGTCAATTCTTTTTTCTTGACTATACCCTTGAACAACTAGTCTTGCCTTGTTCTTGATGACAAGTCCTCTATCATCCTTCTTATTCCTAAACACCCATTTGGTTCCTAGGGTAGTCTTCCCTTGAAGAAGAGGACATAGGTTCCAAACCTTTTGCCTTTTGAATTGAAGCAGCTCCTCTTGCATAGCTTCAACGCAACTTCCATCCTTTAGAGCCTCATCAATCTTCTTTGGCTCTATCTGGGACAAGAAACAAGAGTGAAGAAAAACATTTGCATCATGGGTTTGTCCTCTTGTTCTTACCCCTAAATCAACATCTCCAATGATGTTTATGGTAGGGTGAAACTTGTGGATCCTTAGCTGATGGATCACAGCAAGTTGCTTAGACAGATCTAAATTAGAGAAATTCTGATATGGCAATGAGGATTCACCCTCCACAGATTGACTTGATCCAATGAGTTTGTGTAGCATTGATGTTGTCTTCAATGGAGTGGTTGTCAGCATCAAGGATTTCTTGATCACTTTCACCACCACCATTTTCTCCAACATTTGAAGCTCCTTCATCTGAATTTTGTGCCTCTAAGCTGGAATTTGAAGGCACACCAGAAGTATCAGCAGGATTTGTCATTGATGTGCTGGTAGAAACTTCATTTACAGGATTAGTTACCAATGGAGCTGAAGTTGTGCAGCTTAAAGGTCTTCTCAGCTCAAATCTTGGGTCAGGATCGCCTGTAGGTAGGATATCTGTTGATCCTAAAACATGCTCACAAGATTTGTTAAACCAGTTGGTAACTAAATCAATATCAAATAGCCAATCAGGACTAGAACCTTTCACACTAGGAGTGTGCTCATTGAAAGTCACATTGGCTGACTCCTCAACTACTCTAGTTCTGAGATTGTATACTCTATAAGCCTTAGCTTGAGAAGAGTATCCAATAAAATGCCATCATCTGATTTCTTAGCAAACTTGGCAACTTGCTCTTTGGTATTCAAGATGGTGCAAGGACATCCAAATGACCTGAGAAAACCAATGAAAGGTTTCCTCTTGTACCAAAGTTCATAAAGAGTCTTACCATGTGTCTTAACTACTTAAACTCTGTTTTGCACATAGCAAGCAGTGTTCACTGTCTCTGCCCAGAAGGTGATGGGCAGTTTAGATTCAGACAACATAGTTCTTGCAGCTTCAATTAGTGTCCTGTTTTTCCTCTCAGCAACACCATTTTGTTGAGGAGTCCTGGGAGCACTATATTGTCTTGTAATACCTTTTTCCTCACAATATTTATCAAGGATTTGATTCTTGAATTCGGTTCCTTGATCACATCTTATGGTTTGACCTTGTGATCACATTGATTCTCAATCTTTAAGATGAAATTCTTCAGAATCTCAAGGGTCTCATCCTTAGTTCTAAGAAAGAAGACCCAAGTAAATCTTGTAAAGTCATCTGTGATCACCAAACAATAAGAGGTCCTTCCTAGACTCATTACACTGTTGGGGCCAAAGAGATACATATGTAATAAGTGTAGGGGAGTAGTGATGGAGTTTCTTTCCTTTGGCTTGTGAGATACCTTGTGTTGCTTCCCCTTCAGGCATGCAACACAGTGGTCATCACTTGTAAACCCTTTCTTTGGCATTCCAGTTACCAAATCATTCTTAATTAATTTATTGATGTTTTTAAAGTTTACATGGCACATTCTTTTATGCCAGAGGAAAGACTCATCATTATTTGTTTTAGATAGAAAACATGAAACTTCTCTTGAGGGAGATGTTTCTTGCAAATCCATCTTGTACATGTTCCCTTTCCTGGGGGCTCTAAGCAGGATATGCTCATGAGGAATGACCACCCCGGGCCTGAGAACAATGCGCTCATGCTCAGTAAAGAGCATGTTATGACTCTGATCACAAAATTGGGATACACTCAGGAGATTGTACACAAGCTCCTTGACAAAGTTTACCTTCTCAATGCTGAGCTTACCATTTGTGACCCTGCCCCTTCCTGTAATGTAACCTCCTGCATCTCCTCCAAAAGCAACTAGTCCTCCGTCAATTCTTTCAAACTTTTGGAGTAGTGACCTATTGTCTGTCATGTGTCTGGAACAGCCACTGTCAATGATCCATACATTTTTGTTTGTCTTGAGCTGTTCCTACACAAAAAAGATGATTAGTTACATTTGAAACCCAAGCCTCATTGGTCTTGGGCTCATCAAAAGAAGTTGAAAACAATGCAACAGTAATTGATCCTATAGTTATGTTTTGAGGATCATTTGTTGATGTTGATGAAGAACTTTCAGCCACTTGGTCTTTCTTTGTCTTCCACACCACCTTTGGAAGCTTAAACTTGACCTTCAATACTTTGGAAGTTTTGATGACTTCGGAAGTTTTGATGACTGGACCTTCGGAAGAACTTGCTTTCACTGCAGCAGGCTTCAGTGCTTCGGAAGTATTCCTTTCTTCCGATACCAAATTTTCTTCCGAAGGCAAGTTTCCACTTGTCTTCTTCTTCATTTTGGAGCTTCCGAAGGAAAAATAATTTCCTTCCGAAGCTTGCTTCTTCTTCTCTAAACTCTTAAAAGTTTCTTTCTTGGTTATGTGGAGAGTACTCTTTGGATTGTAAACACAATTCTTAGCAAGATGAGAAGTACTCCCACACATAACACAGTCCATTTTCTTCCTTCTAGGAGTCTTTTATTTGTGAACAAGACTGAACTTGATCACTTTCTTTCTCCATCTTCATTTTTGCAGATGTTGTGGCAATTCTTGTGGGGATAGAACTACCTTTGGAGTTGGATGGTTCAGGTTGTATAGTAGTGGTGCATAACTGATCAGCCTTCTTCTTGATGATGGGATGATTTGGACAAGAACTAGAACTCTTGTTGTTGGAGTTCAAGTTTGTGTCTGCAACCTTAACCACTTCAAATCCTATAGAGATGAAGACTTGTTTCTGTGCAGAGTTGAAGGTGGCCTTGATCTTTTGAGCCTTCTTGCACTTTCTCTTGGCTTTCCTGATCAAGTTCTTTCTCTTGGACTTGGTCATCCCAACAGCTTTACTATCCTCAAAGGGATGGTGACCCTTCTTAGAATGCTCTTCTTCACTCTTCTCAGAGCCATTCTTCACCATCTTCTCTTCATCCTCTTCAGTCAAGGGATCTATGAGGGAAAGCTCATCTTCACTAGTTCCACACCTAGAGATCTTACAGACAAGATTGTGTATGGAGGAGATATCTCACTAGATCCCAGTCCCTACTTATTTTGATAACAAACTTTTGCATGCAAGGATGAGGATATTATGTTCTTGAAGGTCTCTTCTTCAGGAACACATTTTTCTGCCCTGGCTTTGCTGATCACAAGCTTAGCCTGGCATTCAGTTAACTTAGTTATGAGGTCTTTTATCTGAGTCCTGTAGTTGGTGTGCTCATGTTTAAGAGTTGAAATGATTTTCTTTAAGTCTTCTATCGTTAGTTTATAATCATTTTCAGCTCTTTTAAAATTAGTTTTTAAGATATTCAAGGACTCAAGGTCAGATCTCATTTCTAAGTTATAGGACCTGTATCTATTTACTTTAGCAATACATTCAGGAGTACAAAGATGTTCCAATACCTTGGCTTCATCGTGGTCTGCCATGAGTGCTTGGTTTAGAGAAGCATCTTCCACCTGAAAGCTCCAGTCAAAGCCTCCCTCTTCAACAGCAACTGCAGCTTGCTGCTTTGGCTTCTCATTCTGGGGAGCTCTATCTGTGTAGTTTGGTCTGGCTTGTGTTTGGCCAGCATTTGTCCTTGGTGCCTTACACTCCCTTGCAAAGTGTCCTATTCGATTATAGTTGTAACACTTTACTTTGCTTTTATCCAGCCCAAACTTTCCACTGGCTGCATTGCTTGGAAACTTCCTCCCTGTCCTCTTGTAGAACTTCTTGGCTCTGTGAGTGAGAAGAGCCATCTGCTGGACTATCTCCATATATTTCAGATCATCTGGATGGATACAGTCCAGGTCTTCAAGGGTGAAGAGAAAGTTGCCTGTGCTCTCATCAGCAGAGACAAAAGAATGAGAAGAACTTGTCTCTTGGAATGGACTTTCTTTAGTGTAGCTTTCTCTTGCAGTCTCTGGGAAGGTGATGAAAGGACCCTTTTATGAGTTGTCAGGGTAGCATATAAGATGATGTTGTGGTTCAATGCTTTCCCTTTCAACCACATGGAAAGCTGAACTCAGTTGATTGTTGTAGTTACCAGATGAGTTTTGCATGTTCATCTCCATCTGGTATCCACTAAGAATACCATACAACTCTGTGAGAGTAAGAGTCTTAAGGTTCTCAGTCCTCTTGATAACAACACAATAGTGTGTCCATTGTCTAGGAAGAGAGGACATGAACTTCCTTACAATGTCCCTGTTCTCAAGAGTTACTCCAACATCCATTAGAGTATCCACAATTTCAACATACCTGAAGTATTGTTGAGTCATGGTTTCACCTACCTTGAAGGTGAAGTTTTTAAACTGTTGCTTCAGGAGATCCTTCTTATTCTCCTTATGCTTCATTGGACCCTTCATACATAAGCTTCAGTGCTTCCCATAGTTGCTTGGCAGTTTTGCACTTCTTGAAGCCTCTGTAGATGGAGTTTGGAAGAGAAGTTTGAAGGGCTGTCATGGTTTTCTGATCAATCTCTATTGTTTTCCTGTCTTCTTTAGAATAGTCAGCCACAGCCTTTGAAATCATACCACCACCAGTAGCTGTAGTGGTGCTTGGTATGTAAGGTCCTTAAACAACAGAGTCCCACATCCTGGAGTCTTGAGACTTGATAAAGCCTTGCATTCTTTGACACCAAGTATCAAAGTCTTCAGGATTGATCAGTGGAGACTTTGTCATAGTTCCAGTTTCCATATCAGCTTTAGTAGTAGCTGCCATTTCAGTTGTGTGTGTGTGAGGGATCTTAAGATGGTGAGATCTTATACTAAGAGCCTGGAATGCTCTAATACCAAATGCAGGACTGTTTAAGGGTATGCACTTACAACACAACAACACAATGAGGAGAGTTCTTTAGAACACTTAACAGATCAAATAGGGAACTGGCAACTTATAAGAATGATACTAAGAACACATGTAAAATGTGAGACAGAACAATATAGCAAAACAACACAAGTGTATGGTTTTTAACAATGTTGTATATTGCTTCTCAAGTTCTTTTACAAAATGTTACAAAGCATAGAAAGAAAGTTACAAGTACTTGAGATACTTTATACTATATCCTACAGGCGGTCATACTTTGAAGGCCAGCTGGATACAAAAGACTAGACAACTACAAAATCAAATGTAGAATCAAAAGGCAGATTGCCTTTTGACTAGTGACTATGACATGCCATAGCTCACATCCTAATATATTACAAAACGGATAAAAGTACATAAAGTAGAAAGCTCAGACTCAAAACCTCAATGTACAGTTACCAAAAGTATGGACCTTTTTACAAACTCATGTAAGTTGGTGACTGAATAGAGTTGCAGCGGAAAGGTGGTCCTGTTTTATGGTAAAGTACATCAGATAAAAGCATGTTCATAAAAGTCTTCGAAAGAAATCTGTCTTCACTCTTTGGCTTCGAAAGACTTTGTCTTTGAAGCTTCGGAAGACTTCACTTTTGGCTTTGGAAGATGTTGGTCTTGGCTTCGGAAGATTTTACACTTAGAATATTTTCTAGTGAATGGTGCAAAACTTCCGAAGCATTTCTTCTTCTGTACTTCAGTGCATGCATGCAGAGAGACTTTGGATGTTTTGGCTGCATCAGACTTATAGGAATCCTTACAAATTTTTAACTTCAAACTAAACTTAATAATTGTATTTAATTTGAATATTTAACAAAATAAAATGGAAAGTTGTAGATTTTGGTTATAGTTTTACATTAGTGTGGTGACATCACTGACATGTATGTTTCAATATTGAGAAAGTAAGCGCTATAATTTCCAACTATTCACTTAACGTACTTTATCTCGTCACGAGGTGCATACTTATTATTTAATTTAGTGTAAACTAGTCTTAAGCCCCTACGTTGCAGCAGGCCGTAAACCATATCAAGTAGCACAAATGACACCACCATCAATAATCACTAACATCCGAAAAGCTCGTAGTAAAAAATAAAAATAAAAACGAACGAAAAGTAGGTGTAAAAATGTTAAACAACGTAGGCGAAACGTAAAAAATATAAAACAATAATTAAGCTGATCTAGAACTAGCATGTTGCGACGGGGTCGTTAAACAGAAAAAATATAAAGGTAAAAACGTTGAACCACACATGTACGCTGTGGTGATTTAACTCACAAATTTTAACCGAACCTAAAAACAAAAAGTTTATAAAATATGAAAAATAAAAGAGACTAAAATTGAAAATATACAAATATTGGGGCCAATTTTAAAGTACAACAATATTGGGTTAAGATAAGAAAAAAAATTAAGGATTAAAAAAGAGACAAAGATTAGTACAACTTATTATGCATATTATACAACTTTTTTAAGCTTAACAAAGTTGGTAATTAGTAATATATAAATAATCCTCAATATTTATTATTACATCAAAAAAGCAACTAAACTTCTAATGAATATTATTCACCAAGTTAATCAAATTCTAAGCTTTATGGAGACCACTTTCTTGTTTCTTTTCTTTTATCTTACGTTTTGATTGTATACAAAAGCCAAGAATTGGATGTTGTATTAAAGAAAGCAAATAACAACTAGTTCGATAAAACATAAGTTTTCTTGTTCCATCTACTTATTTAAAAATTTTCAACCGCAAAATCTTAACTTTATTTTCTACGCCTTTAAGGATGTGACTTGAAATGATCGAGTCTAGTTGATATGAGCCGTCTTCATTGACCAGGCGTTCAGTCTTTCAATTGTTATGATCTCAGAGCCATTGTTAAATAGATGCAAATGTGCATTCTTATTGATTGCTAGTGTTGGATAAACTCTGGATGAGATAACTATTCTTCCTCCCTCCGCAAAACTTTCTATGACGGAGTGATCAATGAGGCTTCTAAGAGAGAGCTTCTTTTTTGTTAGATCAACATCCACAAAGCCTCCAAATGATGGCTTGTATTCATTTTTGTTTAACGAGGAACTGTTTATATAATCAAAACAAGTATTAGTCACATGTGTACTTTTTTGATCTACTTAAAAATCTTAATAGAGAGAATGCTTACGAGGTGGCATCCGAACAAAATAGAACTTTATGTTTTTCGTTAGTTGTCTTGAATATTCTAAAGAAAACAGGTGTATACTCTTCAAGCTTACTTGAAGCAAGCGCAAGAAGCCCAAATGGCCCTAGCCCACCTTGTACACTTGCACCTTTAATCCCGCATATACTTTTAGCAAGATCTTCCAGAGGAAATTTTCCCCATTTTTCATCATACAATTCAGCTTTATCCAAACTTGTAAACATAAAAGTCACATCAACATCGGCCTGCATTCATATCATATTAAAAAACAGGTAACCAATCAGTCATCTCATATACAAAACATACTACAAATATAACTTGATACAAACCTGTACTACATTAATGCCTTTGACTTCAATAGTATCACCTTTGTTGATTTTCACATTACTTAGTTCTATCTTTTGACTCCTTAGAGTTTCCAATTCGGTAACCGGCCATTGTAGCAATTTGTGTCCACTAGGGTCCAACCACACCTTGCGTGGAATAAGCTACATCAACAACTATTCAAATAAGTTTTCAATTAAAAATTAAAGAAATAATGCACATAGAGGTAGCGATATAATTACTTGAATTCCGGCCCATCCTTTGGCAATATCTTCACTTCTAGTACTTGACTCATTAGCCCAACCCCACAAAATCCTCCGTTTTTTGATTGGATCAAAGAATGTCTTAGAGGCATAAAAGTTTCCGTAATCATATCTTAACCCTGCCCACCCATCAACCGATGTGTTATCCGGGATATATTTATCCTTAACAAGGTTGTATGTTCCAATTGTGTAATAATCAAACCTAGTCATGTCTAGGCTGGCCTTAAGAACATATTTAACATCATCCCCTAATGTTGAAGTGTCTAACCCATTTGTACCTTGAGATGATATTGGGTAAAAGTCTGGACATTCCCACATACCAGTTTCCTTTTTTGTGTGAAATGGATGTTTTGCCTTGGTCCACTTAATGAAATCTCGACTTCGATACAAATAGGCAATGCCTCTAAGGTCCCTCTTACTACCCACAATAAGTTTCCAATGACCATTATTGAACCAAGCTGTCGTAGGATCACGAAAAGATGAAACATTTTCATGTATTGGCTTGATGATCGGGTTGTTGTCGGGCTTGATCCACTTTCGAAGGTAGGGATCTGAATAGTTGGCAGGTATGGCGTAGTTTTGAACTTGGTGGCCAGGTTCTGGTTTTTCGTTAATTATTCCAGTATATATGATTACGGGTTTATCACCTGGTAAGATCGTAGCAGATCCTGACCAACAACCATATTTATCGAATTGTTTTGAGGGTACAATTGCTGGCTCCAACGGGAGCCAATTTATCAAATCCTTTGACACCGAGTGCCCCCACACAATATTGCCCCACACAGCACCCTTTGGATTGTATTGGTAAAACAAATGATAAAATCCTTTGTAGTACATAGGTGCTGTTTATGTGAAAAAAAAGAAACGAAAGTAAACCAAAGTTATAAAACAACTTAACAAATAAGTAATTGTAAATGATTAGCATTAGAAAATATGCTTACCATTTGGATCTACGTTGGTTGAATAAAATTGTGCCCCACATCGATATCATGCAATAAAAACATTAGTTTAATTACATATAAACTAATTGGATGTTATATAAAATAAGCAAACAAAAAAACATTATTTTAGTACATATGGTTGGTAAGTCTGAAAGCAAATTCATACTTGCGTCTTGATAATAACAGAGACTGATATTAAATGTTAAATATGAAAATAAAAAATTAATAAAAATGATAACAGCTGGTTTAGATCTTATCCGAGACAATAATATAGTTTGATACACAGTAATTTAATTTTAGACAAACTATATCCTTATTGTTATCTTGACCATAAAATTTAGTATAATCTAAATTAAAAATTATCATTTTTATGTAATAAAGAAATATATTAGACATAACTTGTCACAATTTTATGAGCTCCGGTTTATTTCTTCTCGCCTACTATTTCCTCACATGATTATTAGTTTGTTTTTCACTTTTGTTTCTTAAATCCTAATCTTTAATTATCATTTATTATTATTGCTTCTTTTTCTGAACATAATAAATAGTTTCTATTTCTAAGTTCTAGATTTTTATTACTAAACTCTTGTATATATAATTCAATAATTTTTATTCAATCAGTGTAATACATTAATCTTATAACCTAGTATTAGTAAAGAATAGATAACTAGCACTTAGATGGAACTAGAACTAGTAGTTAGATAAACACAGAAAAATATAATGATATATTTTTAGAGTAAGCTAAAAAGACATCTTATTCTAACTAGTGTAAAAATAACACAATGAGATGCACCACCACCAACAACAATAACAAAAAAAAAGAAAAAGAAAAAAAAAAATACCATTGAAGAGCATCACAAGCTATAAGACATCATGATGAACAATAAGACACATTAAGTAGGAAAAAAACACGATGATGAACAAAAAAGACACAATGAGTTTAAAACATAAAAATTTTAAAACCTACGTACAAGCTTAAACCCAAAAGATAAATTCTAAAAGTTAAGATCGTAAAGTTCGACGAACCGGTTCTAATATCATTGTATTGAGTTCAATTGAACTTCGTTTGAACCACTTTATGAGTGGTTAAAAATCCTTTTTAGACTATTATAATGATAAGTCTGTTTATTTGAACCTATCCTTTTTTTAGCAGACACCTTGTTCCATGTTGAATAAGTGAAGTACAACATTAATTTTAGTTGTTAAAGACCTATTGATTATATAATTAGAATCTTGAATAATAAAATCATATATTTCTACAGTTGTCATAATATGTCCAAAAAATTTTTGTTTTATTACGGATTAAATTTCGAGGACATTGACTTAGATTAGCGCTTATGACGAGGACAACGATGTGATGAATAATTAACCTATAAGACGCACATGAATAGTGCAGATTGTTTCTATAAACATGATTAGTTTTTTCTTTTCTATTTCTAACGATAAAGTTTATTAAAATAACCAACGGGAGAGCTAGCGAGACAACATTACATAAAAAAAGAAGTAAAACTAAGTCACTCCAATGACTTTAATCTAGACACCTGAATTTTCCTTTATCTTTAACGCATGTAAATAGTGACACCAAAATCTCTTAAAAATCTTCACGCCATGTTTGATGTTTTTGAAAATATGATCATCAAGATATAATTATATATACAAATAATAGTTGTTGATATTCTTGTAAATAGAAGTTAATTAATTGCTCTTTAGAAGTAAACATATTGTTGTTGAATAAAATTAAGCTATATATAATTTTACAAGTATCAAAAAGCATGCATTAACATAAAACTAACTTCTATCACGGACCTCAAACTTGCATCAAGAAAGCAACACGCATTTCACCTTTGTCGTGAATTATATAAATTTATATAACTAATAAACTTCAAACAAGGCCGGCTCTTTACGTTTTTTAATATTCATTTGACCCTCAATACTATTTTTAAGACATGCCATGAAATGCAAAACAACAAAACATAGAGAGAACAAACCTTAGGAAAAATACTAACTCAGGAATTTATTATAATAGTGACAAACCATGAGACAAGAGTTATATACTATAGATTGATCCTACAATCAAATGCAACTATTTTTTTATACATTATTAACAATGAATGAAAGAGAGAGAGATACCGTTCATCCAGTTTTTCTTGGGTTGAAAGTGATAACCAGTTCTATAAACTTGCTTAACCTCCTGGACATTATTAATTTCATATCTACGATGATGTCGTGGAATGCCATAGCTCCTCCTCTTCCATGGAAGTTGTTCAACATCGACAAAAGACATATGGCTAATGCCAAACTCCAAGCACACCTATTAAAAACCCTCATCATAAAGAAACAAGATTTTGAATCTTAATATATGAACATTTAAATTGTTGCCTTGGACTTATTCTGCTAAGAATATGGAAAAAAAGGAAGAAGATAGTTTGTAGTTTAGAAGAGTTAGCTAGATTTAGAAGAGAAAGCACACACTAGAAGGGTGTGAAAAGAAAAGAAAATGAGATGAACAAATGTTTTGAAGTCTAAAATGTATATATAGAACAAAGTCTCCATCAACATGAGCATAATTTTATATTTACTTCTATTATTTAATTTATTTATTTTTCTAACCAAGAGGGAGAGGGTTTGAGGGTGAAATTAATGGGCCTAGGATATCAATTTAATGAAAAGTATTCGTAATACTTATTTCGCACTCCGTATTGTTAGAAGCTAGAAGTCTTTCGAAGGTCTAAAGCGAATTTAAAATAAAAGCAGATAATGTACATAAAAGTGATTAAATTTGACAAAATAGGTTGGTTCGGTTAGGTGTGTAAGGATTCCTATAAGTCTGATGCAGTCAAAACATCCAAAGTCTCTCTACATGCATGCACTGAAGCACAGAAGTAGAAATGCTTCGGAAGTTTTACACCTTGCACTAGAAAATATTCTAAGTGTAAAATCTTCCGAAGCCAAGACCAATATCTTCCGAAGCCAAAAGTGAAGTCTTCCGAAGCTTCAAAGACAAAGTCTTCCGAAGCCTCAAAGACAAAGTCTTCCGAAGCCAAAGAGTGAAGACAGATTTCTTCCGAAGACTTTTATGAACATGCTTTTATCTGATGTACTTTACCATAAAGCTAGACCACCTTTCCGATGCAACTCTGTTCAGTCACTTACTTACATGAGTTGGTGAAAAGGTCCATGATTTGGATTCAAAATCAGATGTTGGACTATGGATTCAACTTCAAGGAGACTCCTAACCACATAGACAACAATAGTGCTATCTCAATCACAGAAAATCCTGTGCAGCACTCGAGGACAAAGCACATCAATATCAGGTATCATTTGATTAGAGATAACTTTGAAAAGGGATTAATCAAACTAGTCAAAGTTAACACAAATGAACAATATGCTGATCTGTTCACCAAAGCTTTTGATAAATAGAGATTTAAATATCTTGTATCAGCTATTGGGATGATTAACTTTGAATAGCTTTTCTTAAAACTTAATCATAGTATTTCTAAAACCTGTGTGTCCTAAGTTGTCTATTTTATCACCTTCATAAGCCCTTGTTCTCTTTGGAAGAAAAATCTTTTTGAAAGACATTCCTTAGATTTTTGAAAATTTTGGTTTTTTTATCCTTCGGAAGACTTATAATTACCTTCGGAAGAAACTTATGTCTCAGAAAACAAACGACTACTTTAGTAGTTTTACCTTCGGAAGAAATTTCTGAAATATCTTCCGAAGCTTAAAAATTAATTACTTCTATGTTCTCAAAGAACAATTTTCTTCCGAAAGCAATTTACCTTCGGATGTTTTTATTCTTCTTAGAATAAAAACTCTGGGTAGTAAATCTCTTCCGAAGAAAAATTCTCAAAAACCTTTGGAATATCATCCGAATTGAATTTGCCTTCGGAAGCTCTTTGTAAGGATTCCTGAAGTCTGATGCAACCCAAAACAGCCTAAGTGTCTCAGCAACATACACTAAGTACTGAAGTGAAGAATGCTTCGGAAGTTTACACAAAGCATTAGAAAATACTCTAAGTGTAAAATCTTCCGAAGCCAAGACCAATATCTTCCGAAGCCAAACATGAAGTCTTCCGAAGCTTCAGAGACAAAGTCTTCCGAAGCTTCAACCTATGAAGACAGATTTCTTCCGAAGACTTTTAGTACACATGCTTTATCTGATGTACTGTTCCATAAAGCACCTTTTCCGTTGCATCTCTGTAAAGTCACCAACTTACATGAGTTGGTGAAAAGGGCCTTGCTTTTGGTAACTGTACATTGAGGTCTTGAGTCTTCAACTTTCCACTTTATGTACTTTATCCTTTTTGTATTGTATAAGGATGTGAGCTATAGCATGTCATAGTCACAAGGTCAAAAGGCAGATATGCCTTTTGATCCTACAATTGATTTTGTTAGTGTCTAGTCAATTGTATCCAGCTGGCTTTCAAAGTATAGCCGACTGTAGGTTGTAGTATAAGTATTTCAAGTTCTTGTATCTTTTCTTTATGCTTTGTAACACTTGTAAAAGAACTTGAGAAAGCAATATACTGCCTCCTTGAAACCCATACTCTCTTGTTCTGTCTCTTGCTTTACTTGTGTTCTTTGTATCACCTTTGGTTACCCAGTTCACTGTTTGATTAGAGTTTAGTTAATCTCCTCATTGTGTTGTTGTGTTGTAATTGTGTTTAAGCCCTTAAACGGTCCTGCAATTGGTATCAGAGCTTTCCAGGCTCTTGATATAAGATCTAACCATCTTAAGATCCCTCACACACACAAAAGCTAAACTCTTCAAATGGCTTCCATCTCAAAGACTGATATGGAGACTGGAACCATGAACAAATCCCCACTGATCACTCTTGATGATTTTGACACCTGGTGCATGAGGATGGAAGGCTTCATCAGGTCTCTTGATTCAAGAATGTGGGAATCTGTTGAGAATGGACCTTTCATACCCAGCACCCCCTCTGCTACTGGTGCTGGTATGATTCCTAAAGATGTGGCCAACTACTCAGATGAAGATAGAAAAAGAGTAGAGATTGACAGGAAGGCCATGACTGCTCTTCAGACTGCTCTCCCAAACTCTGTATACAGAGGTTTTAAGAAGTGCAAGACAGCCAAACAGCTGTGGGATGCACTGAAGCTGATGTATGAAGGCTCCTCTGAAGCCAAGGAGAACAAGAAAGATCTTCTGAAGCAGCAGTTTGAGAATTTCACCTTCAAAGCAGGTGAAACCATGACCCAACAATACTTCAGGTATGTTGAGATTGTGGATACCCTAGTGGATGGAGGAGTTCCTCTTGAGAACAGGGACATTGTAAGGAAGTTCATGTCCTCACTTCCTAGGCAATGGACACACTATTGTGTGGTGATCAAGAGGACTGAGAACCTTAAGACTCTTACTCTTACAGAGTTGTATGGGATTCTCAGTGGATACCAGATGGAGATGAACATGCAAGGTTCATCTGGCAACTCCAACAATCAAATGGGTTCAGCCCTTCATGTGGTTGAAAGGGACAGCATAGAACCCCAGCATCATCTTATATGCTACCCTGACAACTCACAAAAGGGTCCTTTCATCACCTTCCCGGAGACACCAAGGGAGAACTTTACTCAAGGAAGCCCATTCCAAGAGACAAGTTCTTCTCAAGCCTTTGTGTCTGCAGATGAAAGCTGTGGGAATTATCTCTTCACTCTTGAAGACCTGGACTGTATCCATCCAGATGACCTGGAATACATGGAGATAGTTCAGCAGATGGCTCTCCTCACTCACAGAGCCAAGAAGTTCTACAAGAGGACAGGAAGAAGATTTCCAAGCAATGCTACCAGTGGTAAGTTTGGGCTGGATAAAAGCAAAGTTAAGTGTTACAACTGTAACCTTATGGGTCACTTTGCTAGGGAGTGTAAGGCACCTAAAGCAAATGGGGGCCAAACACAACCCAGACCAAACTTTACTGACAAAGCTCCTCAGGCTGAGAAGACAAAGCAACATGCTGCTGTTGCTGTTGAAGAGGGAGGCTTTGACTGGAGTTTTCAGGTGGAGGATGCTTCTCCAAACCAAGCACTGATGGCTGACCATGATGAAGCCAAGGTATTGGAACATCTTTGCTCCCCTGAATGCATTGCTAAAGTAAATAGATACAGGTCCTACAACCTAGAGATGAGATCTGATCTTGAGTCATTAAACATATTAAAATCTGATTTTAGAAAGTCTGAAAATGATTACAAGTTAAAGATAGAGGACTTGGAGAAAACCATTTCAGTACTAAAACATGAACATACAGATTTTAGAACTCAGATCCAAGATCTCATCACTAAGTTAACTGAGTGCCAGGCTGAGCTTGTGATCAGCAAAGCCAAGGCAGAGAAGAGTGTTCTTGAAGAAGAGACCTTCAAGAACATGATATCCTCATCCCTGCACAACAAGGTTTGTTATCAAAATAGACAGGGACTGGGATCAAATGAGATAGCTCCTCCACACACAATCTTGTCTGTAAGATCTCCTAGGTGTGGAACTTGTGAAGATGAGCTTCCTCTCATAGATCCTATAAGTGAGGATGATGAAGAAGTGATAGTGAAGAATTCCTCTGAGAAGAGTGAAGAAGAGGATTCTTCCAAGGGCCACTATCCTTCTGAGGAGAAGAAATCAACTGTGATGACCAAGTCCAAAAGAAAGAACTTGATCAGGAAGAGCAAAAGGAAGGCAAAGAAGGCTCAAGAAATCAAGGCTACTTTTGATGCTAAGCAGAAACAAGTTTTTATCTCTGCAGGTTTCAAAGTAGTAAGGACTGAAGACATCAACCAAGACTCCTCAGCTAAGAGTCATGGTTCTTGTTCAAATCATCTCAGTGCCAAGAAGAAGACTGAGCTGCTGTGTACCACTGCTGCACAGCCTGGACCATCAAACTCCAAGAACAGTTCACAGCCCAAAGGAACTGTCTCAGCATCTACCAAGATGAAGGTGGAGAAGGGATGTGACCAAAGCCAGTCTTGCTCTCAAAGGGAGACTTCTTTGAAGAAGAAAATGTTGTGTGTTATGTGTGAAAGTACTTCTCACATTGCTAAGGATTGCCCATACAATCCTAAAAGTACTGTCCACATGACTAAAACAAAGACTTCAAAGAGTCTCAAGAAGTCTCAAGCTTCGGAAGGAAAGTCTGTTTCCTTCGGAAGCTCCAAATCAAAGAAGAAGGTAAATGGAAAATTACCTTCGGAAGCAAAGTTGGTCTCGGAAGAAAGGAGTTCTTCCGAAGCACTGAAGTCTGCTGCAGTGACTGTAGATTCTTCCGAAGGATCAGTCATCAAAACTTGTGAAGTTCCAAAAGCTTCTAAGGTTTTGAAGGTCAAGTCCAAGACTCCAAAGGTGGTGTGGAAGTCTAAGAAAGACCAAATGACTGAAGTTTCTCCATCAACAACAGCTGAAGATCCCCATAGTACAACCATAGGATCTATTACTGTTGCATTACCTTCTATTACACTTAATGAGCCCAAGACAAGTAAGGCTTGGGTTTCCAAATGTAACTAATCATTTTCTTTGTGCAGGAACAGCTCAAGACAAACAGGAATGTCTGGATAATTGACAGTGGCTGTTCCAGGCACATGACAGGCAATAGGTCTCTACTCCATAATTTTGAGAGAATTGATGGAGGACCAGTTGCTTTTGGAGGAGATGAAGGTGGTTACATTTCTGGAAGGGGCAAGGTCACAAATGGTAAGCTCAGCATTGAGAAGGTAAACTTTGTTAAGGAGCTTGGGTACAATCTTCTGAGTGTATCCCAATTTTGTGATCAGAGTCATAACATGCTCTTTACTGAGCATGAGTGCATTGTTCTCAAGCCTGGTGTGGTCATTCCTCATGAGCATATCCTGCTCAGAGCCCCCAGGAAAGGGAACATGTACAAGATGGATTTGCAAGAAACATCTCCCTCTGGAGAAGTTTCATGCTTTCTATCTAAAGCAAATAGTGATGAGTCTTTCCTATGGCATAAAAGAATGTGCCATGTAAACTTTAAGAACATGAATAAATTAATTAAACATGATCTGGTAACTGGAATGCCAAAGAAAGAGTTTACAAGTGATGATCATTGTGTTGCATGCCTGAAAGGGAAGCAACACAAAGTATCTCACAAGCCTAAGGAAAAGAACTCCATCACTACTCCCCTACACTTGTTACATATGGATCTCTTTGGCCCCACCAGTGTAATGAGTTTAGGAAGGACCTCTTACTGTCTGGTGATCACAGATGATTTTACAAGATTCACTTGGGTTTCTTCCTTAGAACTAAGGATGAAACCCCTGAGATTCTGAAGAATTTCATCTTAAAAGTTGAGAATCAATGTGATCACAAGGTCAAAACCATAAGATGTGATCAAGGAACTGAATTCAAGAACCAAATCCTTGATACATTTTGTGATGAAAAAGGTATTACAAGACAATATAGTGCTCCCAGGACTCCTCAGCAAAACGGAGTTGCTGAGAGGAGAAACAGGACACTTATTGAAGCTGCAAGAACTATGTTGTCTGACTCTAAACTGCCTATCACCTTCTGGGCAGAGGCAGTTAATACTGCTTGCTATGTGCAAAACAGAGTTTTAGTAGTTAAGACACATGGTAAGACTCCTTATGAACTTTGGCACAAGAGGAAACCTTTCATTGGTTTTCTCAGGTCATTTGGATGTCCCTGCACCATCTTGAATACCAAAGATCAAATTGCCAAGTTTGCTGAGAAATCAGATGATGGACATTTCATTGGATACTCTTCTCAAGCTAAAGCTTATAGAGTATACAATCTCAGAACTAGAATTGTTGAGGAGTCAGCCAATGTGACTTTCAATGAGCACACTCCTTGTGTGGCTGGTTCTGGTCCGGATTGGCTGTTTGATCTTGATTTAGTTACCAACTGTTTTAACAAATCTTGTGAGCATGTTTCAGGATCTGCAGAAAATCTAAATACAGGTGATCCTGATCCAAGATTTGAGCTAGGAAGACCTTCAACTCATACATCTTCAGCTCCAGTTGGAACTACTTCAGCAAATGAGGTTTCTATCAGCACAACAATGACAAATTCAGCTGATACATCTGGCATGCCTTCAAATTCCAGCTCAGAGGCCTCTCAACCAGATAAAGACACCTCACTTGTAGAAGACAACAATGGTGATGGTGATAGTGATCAGGAATTTCTTGATGCTAATAACCATACCATAGATGACAACATCAATGATGTCACACACTCATTGGATCAAGTTAATCTTGATAAGTGTGATAATGTGGAGGGTGAATCTTCCAGACCAGATTTAAATTTCTCAAATTTAGATCTTTCTCAACAACTTGCTGTGATCCCTCAGCTAAGGATCCACAAGTCTCACCCCACCACAAACATCATTGGAGATGTTGTCACAGGGGTAAGAACAAGAGGACAAACCCATGAAGCAAATGTTTGTCTTCACTCTTGTTTCTTATCTCAGATAGAGCCCAAGAAAGTTGATGAAGCTCTAAAGGATGGAAGTTGGGTTGAAGCTATGCAACAAGAGCTGCTTCAATTCAAAAGGCAGAAAGTTTGGAACCTTTGTCCTCTTCCTCATGGGAAGACTACCATTGGAACCAAATGGGTTTTTAGAAACAAGAAGGATGATAGAGGAATCATCATCAAGAACAAGGCAAGACTAGTTGTTCAAGGATACACACAAGAAGAAGGGATTGACTACACTGATGTCTTTGCTCCTGTAGCAAGACTAGAAGCTGTTAGGATATTCCTGGCATTTGCTGCATCCAAGAACTTCAAGGTCTACCAACTTGATGTAAAGTGTGCTTTCTTATATGGAGTGATTGATGAGGAGGTTTATGTCAAACAGCCACCTGGTTTTGTAGACCCTGATCATCCTGATTATGTCTGCAAGCTTGACAAAGCTCTTTATGGGCTGCATCAGGCACCCAGGAAGTGGTATGAGACACTATCTGAGTATCTCTGTAAGCATGGATACAGAAGAGGTACTATAGATGGAACTCTCTTCATCAAAGGACAGGGAAATGACTTATTGCTGGTTCAAGTATATGTGATGACATCATCTTTGGTTCAACTAATCCAAAGCTCTGCAAAGACTTTGAGAAGCTGATGAAAGACAGATTTGAGATGAGTTCAATGGGAGAACTCAACTTCTTTCTGGGAATTCAAGTGAAGCAGGTTGAAGATGGCATCTTCATAAGTCAGTCAAAGTATGTTCAAGACATACTCAAGAGGTTCAACATGACTGATTGTAAGATTGCTAAGACACCCATAGCCAGAAACCACTCCCTTGGTCCAGATCTTGAGGGGGAGTGTGTAGATGAGCACTTATACAGGGCTATGATTGGGTCTCTTATGTATCTTACAGCTAGCAGGCCTGATATCATGTTTGCTACATGTATTTGTGCAAGATATCAAGCCAACCCTAAGATGTCTCACTTAATCACTGTGAAAAGGATTTTAAGATACCTCAAAGGTGCTTCAACACTTGGTCTATGGTATCCAAAGAATCCAAATTTCAATCTGTATGCCTATACAGATAGTGATTATGGTGGTTGCAATATGACTGCAAAGTCTACATCTGGGGGATGTCAATTCCTTGGTGGAAGGGTGGTCTCATGGCAATGCAAGAAACAATCCTGTGTGTCTGCATCAACTGCTGAGGCTGAATACATTGCTGCTGCAAGCTGCTGTGCTCAAGTGCTTTGGATTCAAAATCAGATGCTGGACTATGGATTTAACTTCAAAGAGACTCCTATCCACATAGACAACAATAGTGCTATCTCTATCACTGAGAACCCTGTGCAGCACTCAAGGACCAAACACATCAACATCAGGTATCATTTAATAAGAGATAACTATGAAAAAGGATTAATTAAACTAGTCAAAGTTCATACAGATGAACAATATGCTGATCTGTTCACAAAAGCTTTTGATGAACAGAGATTTAAGTATCTGATATCAGCTATTGGGATGATTAACTTTGAGTAGACTTTTTATTAAAACTAATTCTAATTATTTCTTCTTAAAATATGTGTGTCCTAAGTTGTCTAGTTCATCACTTTCATAAGCTCATGTTTTCTTTGGATGTAAAATTCTTTTTGAAGACTTTCCTTAGATTCTTGAAAATTTTTGATACTTCGGAAGATAAAGTTTTATCTTCGGAAGAAAAACATGTCTTCAAAATATATAACTGTCTAAGAGATTTTACCTTCGGAAGAAGTCAAATTCATCTTCCGAAGCTTAAAATTCTTATCTCAGACACTTATTTATTTTTAAGGACCTTTTCCTTCCGAAGCAAAATTAACCTTCGGAAGCTTTGTTTATTTCTATACAAAGCATTCAAGGGTTTATTTCTCTTCCGAAGCATAAATCTTCAAGACTCTCAGGAAAATCTTCCGAAGCCATTTTAGCTTCGGAAGCTTTTTCAATCAAAACTTCCGAAGACAAATAAACTTCGGAAGCTTTTCGAATTCCAAGAAAACTACTTTTTGAGCAAAAGTAAACTACCTTTTCAGAGGTGGGACCGACTTTCGGATTTCAAAGTTTATCCTCTTTCATTAACTTTGGTTCAAATCCCTTTTCATATAAATACCCAACGGTTCCCCTCTTTCCCACTATCTTCCTCAATTCTACTGTTTCTCTAACCTAATTCTCTAAACCGCCTTTGCTTTCTACCTTTCTTCACCCTTAAGCTTCTGAAATGGCCAACCTTAACCGCAGAAACAACCCAGATTTCTCCATGCAACTACACAGGCAACATAATCAAGTTGCTCTGTTAAGCTCTGAGAAAGATGCAAGTTTCTCAGAGATTTGCCAATTCTTGACTCTATCAAATATTTCACCTCCCTGACCATTGATCCTACTCTATATGAGGATCACTTGCTTGAATTCTGGAAGACCTGCCAAGAGGTCATTATGGATGGGGAGAAGGCACTGTCTGCCACAGTGCAAGGGAGGACAATCTTCATCACTCCGGCCATCATTAACCAACATCTTCAGCTGGATGATGAAAAGGTGAGGTGTCCTTCCCAAAAGAAGCTGTTAATCATTCTTTTGAGCAGATGGGCTATGAGGGAGATTTCTCTGTAAAGACCTTTAGGAAAGGGAAGGTCTCATCCCAATGGAAATTCCTGCTCCATGTGGTTATCCACAGCTTGTCAAACAAGCATGGTGAATGGGACCAGATTCCTGAGGATCTCTCCTTTATAGTTCATGGAATGGTTCAGGGGGTCAAGTTCAGGTATTCACAATTTGTCTATACTAATTTACTTGCAAACTTAGACTCCTTAGAGTATTACATGTTTCCTAGATATGTTCAACACATTCTCAACTGTGAACTGGGCTCACAGTTGAGGGAAACAGGTAATATTCTTAAATTGGGACAGATGAAGCCCGGCATCTTTAAAATAATGAAGAAGCCAACTGTAGGCTTCTCTGGGGTAGAAACAGCCCTAGTCCTAAAAATGTTAGAGCTCATTGCTCAAGGTGACAACCTAGCAACACAAGCTAGTGTTGAACCCACACCTCTTTTGTCCTTACCATTAAAAAGACCAGATATTACCCTCACCTATCACTAGCCCAACAACCTTAAGCCTTCACTCTGAGTCTCAACACTCAAGTGGACAACCTTCAGGAGACAGCTACCATCCCCAGCCTTTGGATCTTAACCAACCAATTCCCAACCTATCCTTTTACACTGATGAAGACTTAGGATTCAGTGAGTACCATGAGTCTCTCTTCTCCTCCCCTACTCAAAGAGAGATGAGTACCTCTGACTCTCCTCAGTCTATCCCCCATCAGTCACCTATTACTGAGGTGGACACTTCTGAACCTGTTCAGGATGTCCATATGGAAGAGGCTCTCACTTTTGAAAGTGATTACATCATTAAGACCTCAACCATGGCAACTCAGCCCATTGGCATCTCAACTGAGGCTGCCAGTGAGCAGAGGAAAACCAGCAGCCAAGAAACTCAAGCTGGTGGTGAGAGAGAGGACTTTGGTCCAATCATCTCATCCCCCAATGAATCTTCTGATGAAGATGAGGGGAATTTGAGACTAAAGGTGCAAAAACTGTCAAAAACATGCACCTATTTAGTCTCTATGGTTAGTCACTTGGAATCTCAGGTGACTACCCTGCAAAACAGGGTCAATGATCAGCAACTCCAGATTTCATATCTGCAGGAAAAACTAGCTGGGAGACCTTTAAGGAGAGCTCAACCAGGAACACAAGAACTTTTGGAAGTGATTGACTTATCCTCCAGCTCACCTATGCAAGTGGGTGATGCTACCAAAAAGGGGGAGAAAGTTGTCACAACCACAGAACCTGGGAGTTCTTCAGAGAGAATGGACATAGAGGACTCACCATCCTCACTTACTATTGTGCATTCTCAGCAACTTCCTCAAGTTCACATTAATGTGGACTCTATAGACTCTCTCATCAGGAGTCTCTTTGAGGAAGGTATACCAAGGGCTGTCTCATCTCCACCACTAGGAACTGGCAATCATATCATAAGGTGGAGGTATGATGATGACAGGAGAGCCCTTATACTTCAAAGAGTTCAAGGCCAACAAGAAGTTTTTCAATTCCAAAGCCTGAGCTTTTATGAAAGACTGGATTTAGTCAACTTGCCACTTGTCAATCCAAGCAATTCAAGACAAGCTGACAGGCTGGCTCAAAGAATCCAAGACAGAATCCTTGCAGAGTTTACTCTAAGAAGGAGACTTAGGGAATCAGGCAATGTCATCGGTCAACTGGATGTTGAGGTGGACCCTAAGATTAGTTTCATAGGGGAAACCTTGACTGAAGGCCCAGTGACAGAACCTGAGACCCCTGTCTCATCATCAACAACTGCTGCTGAGGTCCAAACTCCATCTGAGACACCTGCTGGTGAAGGTGTTTCTCAGCCTCTCTCTGGCCAGAGCATGGAAGCTACTCCAAGCAATGAAGGCCAAGCCTCAATCCACCCTGAGTCACAAAGGTCCGTTGGTGACAAAGGGAAAAGGATAATGACTCCTGAGGAAATTGAGGAGGAAGAGAGAGAGAGGAAAAGGAGACTAAGGGGAGAAAGTTCCACTGGGTCATCTAGCTTCATGCAAGCTGCAATCAGGGCTGCTCCCAGACCAAATACTCAAGATGATGAGTTAAGAGCAGTCAGGATTAACTACTTACAGACCAGGAACTATGACATTGATGAAATCATCTCCCTCCCCTTAGAAGAGCTAAATGAACTGGCTGACAGGGAAGTGTCAAGAGAGTTGAAGGAGAAAGAGGATGCAATGATACTTCTCCAACTCAAAGAGGAGAAGAGACAGAAAAGACTTTACAAGCATGCTCCTACTCTCTCACCAGTTCAAGAAAGTCCTGCACAGGAAGATGTGGCTCCACAAGAACCTCAGGTAGATAAAGAAGAAGATAGGATCAAGATGATCAACTACCTGAGTGCCACAGGCTTCTATCAGGCAGATGCACTTCTTCCCTTGTCCTATGACTTCATTGAGTTCGAGTATCTAAAGCAACTTGAGCTTGAGTTAGTCAAGGAAAGAAAGACAACTAAAAGGAAGCTAAGGGAAGAAGCTGCAAAGTCAAGGGCCATCATTCAAAAGAATGCAAAGAAGTCTGCTGACAGACAAAGAATGGTGAGCTTCTTGAAGCTGTATGGATTCTCCGGAAGGATACTTGGCCCCATGTCTCTATCCACTATGGATGAGCATATTAGGGTGATCAAGCAGAAGATTAAAAGTGGAGAACTCATTGACTTGAACTCTCTTCCAAGTCAAATCCCACCTGAAGTGGAGGTCAAGTTTGAACAACCAGAGACACCTCAACCAGCACCTCCAGCTGAGCCTCAGCAAGCTTCATCTTCTGATCCTAGGCAGGGTCAAACTCCCTCTCCTTCTGAACCTGTGAGGGAGGAACACCCAACTGAGAAAGACACTGATGATCAACATGGTGCTGCAGACCAGTCTTCTCAGTTAAAGACATCCAAGAGGAAGAAGAGGATGGCTTCTAAACCAAAGACTAAGAAGAAGAAGCCAAAGTCATCTACCTCTGCACCTCAGGCTGAATCAGATCAACCTGAGGAAGTGCATGATGAGGCAGCCCAATCAACTCCTATTCAAGTGGCTCCTCTATCTAGTGAGACACCCATCTTGTCCTGGACTTACTCTACTAATCCAGAAAGATGGACTGTTATCAGAGATCAAGGTGTTGAGAATGTCTACTCATGGCAAGACATAATCAACTTACCTCTGCATGATCTCTTTGAGATGAGAAGATACTATGAAAGTCTTGATGATCCTGACCATCTCATGGAGAATGGAATGGTCCTGATTGTACTGAAGACTACCAACATTTGAAGATCTTCCAAGTGTTTTGGTAGCATCAGCCTAGGGGGAGTTTGTAAGGATTCCTGAAGTCTGATGCAACCCAAAACAGCCTATGTGTCTCAGCAACATGCACTAAGTACTGAAGTGAAGAATGCTTCGGAAGTTTTACACAAAGCATTAGAAAATACTCTAAGTGTAAAATCTTCCGAAGCCAAGACCAATATCTTCCGAAGCCAAACATGAAGTCTTCCGAAGCTTCAGAGACAAAGTCTTCCGAAGCTTCAACCTATGAAGACAGATTTCTTCCGAAGACTTTTAGTACACATGCTTTATCTGATGTACTGTTTCATAAAGCACCTTTTCCGCTGCATCTCTGTAAAGTCACCAACTTACATGAGTTGGTGAAAAGGGCCTTGCTTTTGGTAACTGTACATTGAGGTCTTGAGTCTTCAACTTTCCACTTTATGTAATTTATCCTTTTTGTATTGTATAAGGATGTGAGCTATGGCATGTCATAGTCACAAGGTCAAAAGGCAGATATGCCTTTTGATCCTACAATTGATTTTGTTAGTGTCTAGTCAATTGTATCCAGCTGGCTTTCAAAGTATAGCCGGCTGTAGGTTGTAGTATAAGTATTTCAAGTTCTTGTATCTTTTCTTCATGCTTTGTAACACTTGTAAAAGAACTTGAGAAAGCAATATACTGCCTCCTTGAAACCCATACTCTCTTGTTCTGTCTCTTGCTTTACTTGTGTTCTTTGTATCACCTTTGGTTACCCAGTTCACTGTTTGATTAGAGTTTAGTTAATCTCCTCATTGTGTTGTTGTGTTGTAATTGTGTTTAAGCCCTTAAACGGTCCTGCACTCTTCTTCAGAACTTCCGAAGCAAAATAACCTTCAAAAGATTTCTCGACTTCAAATAAAACTACTTTTTGGAAAAAAGTAAACTACTTTTTCAGAGGTGGGACCGACATCCGAATTTCAAAGTTTATCATATTTCATTAACTGTGTCTCAAATTCTTTTCATATAAATACACAACGGTTCCCCCCTCTTTCAATATCTTCTTCATTTGCACTATTGCTTAAACCTAGATTCACCCAAACCGCCTTTGCTCTTCAACTTCCTTCACCCTTAAGCTTCTCAAAATGGCCAACCTAAACCACAGAAACAACCCTGATTTCTCCATGCAACTTCACAGGCAACACAACCAGGTTGCTTTGTTGAACTCTAAGAAAGATGCTAGTTTCTTAGAGGTTTGCCGTTTTCTGGCTTTATCCAACTACTTCACCTCCCTAACCATTGATCATACTCTCTATGAGGATCATCTGCTTGAGTTTTGGAAGACCTGTCAAGAGATCATCATGGATAGAGAGAAGGCACTGTTTACCACAGTGAAGGGGAGGAAAATCTTCATCACTCTAGCCATCATCAACACTCATCTTCAGCTGGATGATGAAGAAGGTGCGTTGCCTTTCCCAAAGGAAGCTGTTAATCATTCCTTTGTGAAGATGGGCTATGAAGGAGATTTCTCTGTAAAGACCTTCAGGAAAGGGAAGGTCTCATCCTAGTGGAAATACCTGCTACATGTGGTTATCCACAGCTTGTCAAACAAGCATGGAGGGTGGGACTAGATTCATGAGGATCTCTCCTTCATAGTGCATGGAATGGTTCAAGGGGTCAAGTTCAGGTACTCTCAGTTTGTTTACACAAATTTGCTTGCTAACGTGGACTCCTTAGAGTATTAATGTTTCCTAGATATGTTCAATACATTCTCAACTGTGAACTGGGCTCACAGTTGAGGGAAACAGGTAATATTCTTAAATTGAGACAGATGAAGCCTGGCATCTTTAAAATCATGAAGAAGCCAATTATAGGCTTCTCAGGGGTAGAAACAACGCTTGTCCCCAAAATGTTAGAGCTCATTGCTCAAGGTGACAACCTAGAAAGACAAGCTAGTGTTGAACCTACACCTTCTACCTCTCAACCTACCAAAGAAAATCCAAACAAACCCCTGCTCAAGCTATTGAGCTTGTGCAGGTCCCCATATACTTACCCATACAGGAGGAAGTGGATAGTAGAGCTCCCACTTCCCCTGATGAGCAAACCACTCCCATTTCTTCAAGGATCAGTGCTAAGGTTCCTCATGCTCAGCCTGATAAGCTCACCAAGCCAACTGCCTTAAGCCTTCACTCTGAGTCTCAACACTCAAGTGAACAACCTTTAGGGGACAGTTACCATCCCCAGCCTCTAGACTTAAATCAACCCATTCCTAACCTTGAATTCTATACTGATGAAGACTTAGGTTTCAGTGAGTACCATGAGTCTCTCTACTCTTCCCTTACTCAAAGAGAGATGATTGCTCCTGAGTCTCCTATGTCTAGCCCACATCAGTCACCCATTACTGAGGTGGACCTCTATGAACCTGTTCAGGAGATCCATATGGAAGAGGCTCTCACTTTTACAAGTGATTACATTATTAAGACCTCAACCATTTCAACTCAGCCCATTGATACTTCAACTGAGGATGTCAGTGAGCAGAGGAAATCCAGCAGCCAAGAACTTTATGCTGGTGGTGAGAATAAGGACTTTGGTCAAATTCTCTTATCCCTCAGTGATTCTTCTGATAAATATGAGGGGAACTTGAGACTAAAGGTGCAGAAACTGTCAAAAACATGCACCTATTTAGTCTTTAAGGTTAGTCACCTTGAATCTCAGGTGACTACCCTGTAAAACAGGGTCAATGATTAGCAACTTGAGATATCTTATCTCAGGGAAAAACTAGCTGGGAGACCTTTAAGGAGAGCTCAACCAGGAACACAAGAACCTGTGGATGTGATTGACCTAACTCCTAGCTCACCTATGCAAGAGGGTGATGCTACCAAAAAGGGGGAGAAAGTCATTGCAATTACAGAACCTAGGAGTTCTTCAGGGAGTATGGACATTGAAGACTCACCATCCTCACTTGAAATTGTGCATACTCAACAACTTCCTCAAGTTCACATTGATGTGGACTCTCTAGACTCTTTCATTCAGAGTCTCTTTGAGGAAGGCATTCCAAGGGCTATGTCATCCCCACCCCAAGGAACTTCAAACTACATCATTAGGTGGAGGTATGATACTGAAAGAAGAGCCCTCATTCTTTAAAGAGTTCAAGGGCAGCAAGAGGTATTCAACTTTCAGACCTTGAACTACTATAAAGGTCTTGACCTGATCAACATGACACTTGTCAACCCAAGTCAATCTAGACAAGCTGGCAGGCTGGCACAAAGGATTCAAGACAGATTACTAAAGAGTTTAGCCTAAGAAGAAGACAAAGGCAATTAGGTAATATCATTGGTCAACTGGATGTTGAGGCAAACCTAAGATTAGCTTCAAAGGGAAAACCTTGACTGAAAGCCCAGTGATAGAGCCTGAGAGCCCTGTTACACCAACAACTACTTTAACAATTCATTCCCTGAGTGAAACACCTGCTAGTGAAGGTGTATCACAACCTCTCTCTGGCCAGAGCTTGGATGCTACACCAAGCAATGAAGGCCAAAGCTCTCTCCACCCTGTGTCACAAAGGTCTGTGGTTGACAAAGCGAAAAGGATTCTAACTCCTGAGAAGATTGAGGAGGAGGAGAGAGAGAGGAAGAAGAAGCTAAGGGAAGAAAGTTCCTCTGGGTCTTCAAGCTTCATGCAAGCTGCAATCAGGGTGTCACACCCTCAAAATCCACGTGCGGAGTTTTACCGCGAGGCGTGTGAACAAACCAGGATCACAGTCAATAGTTACTCAAAACGACACTATATGCCACATTTAAAATAAAGCCAACCAAAGTTCAAACTTTAAAACCATGCGGAAGCGTTTTGTAAATAAGACAAACCCAAAGTATAAAAATGCATAATATGGCAAAAGACGCGCCAACCCAAATAATTAAACACTCATAAATAAAAACCAACAAAGATGTCTTTAAAATAGAGTCTTAGAATGCATGCTGGACCTGTGTTGTGCTCCTAATGGCAAGCAGAGTTAACGACCTGAGAATAGCATACTAAAATGTCAACACAATGGTTGGTGAGTTCAAGAGTTTGCGTTTATCATAAATATTAACTGTGTATAACATAAGAAGTGCATTGAAATAGATAGCTAGTCTATATTCACATGTATTAACAATAGTGATTTCGCGATCGAAGCTGACTGTGTTGCGTTGTTGCCACCCGTCACGACTTACCAGGTCGTGACGAATGTTTGTGTCTAGGACAATAATGCACCCGTTCTACCTCCAGTCTCACAGGTGGTGTTAGGATCGTGTATTGAACAAAATACTAACTGATTAATGTGTATAACGAATCAAATAGTGCGGAATCCTATTTGATTGGCGATCCAATCAGTGAGAACGCACTTAGAATCAATTATGGATTTAATCTAAACGTTAAGAACGATATGGAATTGATCTAGTGCGATCTATGAACTTGGAATAGGTTCTTAGAGGTCTCTGGACGGCTAGGGTACGTATGTAGTCGAAGTGTTCTAAATTCTTCCGTTTTTCCACGAATTAAGTGGTATTTATAGGTTAGGGTTTCTCATTCGCGCGACTGAACCATTAGCATGGTTTAGTCGTGCGATTGAGCCATGCGTTTAATCCATTTGCACGACTGAGTGTTCAGTCATGCGACTGAGTCAATCTCATGTTGCACTCGTGCGATTGATCCAGTCTCCTTGTTCAGTCGTGCGACTGAGTCATTCGCCTGAAGTTGTTCATGCGTATGCTCCATTCGCATGGGCCATTCGCATGAGAACTTCATATTACTAAGTTTGAATGCATTTATTATTCATTACATTATTAAGATTCATTCAAACAACCACAAACCTATATAATCAATTCAATAAGCGTTAAACTACTAATCAATGAAACAATAAACATTATACGGACAACCACACATTGTATTTCATTAAGTACCCATTTAATTACATATGTGTAAGACAATAAAGACATATTACATTAAGCTTAGATACTAGGTACACATGTGTCTACAAACTCCCCCTTGGACCTAGATTCATCTATTGTCTTACGTTCTCCATAAGCTCCTCATATTTCGTGTACTTCTCCTCTCTTGTAACTCCTGCATGTATTTCAAATGCAAAGCAGAGTCCGATCAGGTTTTGGAATTGGAGGGCTTGTACATTATCTTGCGTCTCATAGAACAATGGCCACTTGTATAAGGTATAAACATCGTTAGCAGACAAGTTAGTAAGCCACATGGGGTCAAATACCCTGATAGTTTCCATGTTTCCATTTCTGTTCAGCACTATGACCGCCTCACCTGTTCTCCAATCGTAGTACCACCACTTAAAGTTTAGAGTGAAGTCTTGTGGCATTTCCCTTAGAGGGATTCTTAACATCGTACGTGGAGGACTCCACTTCAGCACTATCTTAGGCTTTCCAGTTATGGCATCAACTTCAGACCGTCTAATATACCTTGTAGGTTGTTGAGGTTTGAAGTTGACCCACCTGGTGTGGTACTCTCTCTTCAATCTAGCCTCAAACCAGCCTGACATCTTTCTCGGGTCAGCATATAACAACTTTAGTTTGGCCACCTGGTTGAGCTCAAAACCAGTTAGAGTCTTTAGATCATGTGGGAATCTAAAGTACTCAATACCCTTCTCTCTCTTTATCGTGTATACGTTAAGATCATCAAAATGGGCCCACACGATAATCTTGCCTGACACCTTGTGATGTTTCTTCACTTTGTAGAGCTTGGTGTAGACATTCAGTTTAGGAGCAGCATGTTGGGCTCGAATCTCCTCAAAACATGCAGCCCATTCAGCCTTTCGGATGTTGACATCGGCATCTGAGGCTTAGGCTTGTTCCTCAATCTTCTCGGACACTTGCTCCATTTTATCCAGTATCTCAAACGTATCACTGACCAAGGAATCACCCAGGTTGGGAACCACATTTCCCTCTTTGTCAGCATACTCTCGATAGTGCTCTGCAGTGACGTCCTCGATCTCGATCTCATCAATGTTGTTCAGCTCGTCGTCACTGGTTGCTTCAAAGGTTGGAGCGTCCTTCATAATCTCATCAGGATTGAGTTTGAACATTTCGGCCAGTTGCTCATTAGTAAGATCATGAATTATTTCCCCCTCTTCAGGGGTGTAACTCGCTAATCTCCTGACAATCCTTTGCAGATCAAGAATCATGGTTAGTTGAGTCTTGACCTGCTAAAGGGGAGCAACATCGTATTTGTCCCTCTGAAAATTTGGATCTGCTTGATTTAGACATTTAACACATCAATCATTACTTAATAATCAAAACGGAAACACATTAAATATATATAAACATTAAGTACAGAAGTTTAATACATGATTCAAGTACAAAAGTTTTCAAATACATAAATGTCTAATCATTACTTTTGTCCTGAATCGCAGGCTCATCAGTAGGTGAAGCAGAAGACGAGGCTCGTTGGTCTTGATTTCTCTTTGTACGTCTCTCTTGACCCTGAGTTGATGCAGATGCAGCTGCATCTCCTTATTCATCATCATCATCATCATTCTGCATTTCCGTTGTCTCTTTATCATCACTTGCCTCATCATCATCATCATCACCATCTTCATTTCTTTCTCTGATCTTGAGGGGCTCATCTTTGGAGCCTTTGAGTCTCAACATGATGGTCTTGTTGGTAGCCTCCAACTCCTCTATCCTTTTGGCTGATTTAACATGTTGCTCCTGGAGTTGGGACATCTCTGAGCTCTGTGTAGCCATCTACTGTGCATGCTGCTCAATCAGCTGCGCCTGCTGAGATATCTGCTGAGATTGTGCAGCAGTAAGCTCTGCCAACTGACGAATCTGAGCTCTCTTCTCGTCATCGGCTGCTAACGACTTCAGCACCATACAGTTCAGTGCTGAGAGCTGTTCCTCTACCCCACTGGGAGGTAGAGATGAGCTAGATGGAAATGAGGGGTAAAATGACGGTCTTGCTTGGTGGCTAGAGGTGGTGGTGGTGGCAGTGGTGAAGATTGGGGGTGGTATAGATGTAGGTGGTGGTGGATGAGCTGTAGTGGTGGTGGATTGGATGTGGGTAGGTGATGGAGTGGGTGTGGTAGTTGTGTGTGAGGTGGTAGAGGTGGTGGCAGTTGGTGTGGTAGCTATGGTGGTGGTAGTGGTGGAAGTTGTGGCTGAGGTAGTGGTTGTGGTAGTGGATGAGGTCAGGGTAAACTTCAGTATCTTCCCCTTCTTGCCATAGGGGTGTGCCATCCTCTTCTTCCTTGAGCCTCTAGGCACAGAGGCTCCCCCTTAGCTGCTGGGCGGGTTCGAGGCATATGTGGGATCTGAATCAGCAGCAGCATCCCCGGACTCCCCTGGGCGTCCACCAACCGCCCTCAAACCTCTCTCTGTGGCAACCACCCTGCTGCCCACAGTGCTCGTGAGAGGCTCTTCATCACTCTCTTCCTCCTCATCTGGAGAAAAGAAATCCTGGTGAAAGCTGGCAGTGGTGGTATCTCCATGAGTGGGTGGTGGTGATGTAACATGGGTAGTGGGACCCCTAGTAGGAGCGGGCCCGGAGTCTCTGCCCGTATCACCATCATCATCGGAGTCGTCAGATGGAAGAGCAATTTGCTCAACATCTGAGTCACTCTCCTCGTGGCGCCACTTTTGCCTCCCCGGCGCCACGTAATCGGCTTGGGCCAGATGCGCGAAGAGTCTCTTCATCGAGGGTTTGACCTGCTTTCCCCAATAGACCTTCATACGACCAGTGTTGTATCGTCCATGATCTCCGACGACACAGCGTCATGGCTCTCCTTGGGCAGTGTGGGTAGCTTCTCATCAAAGATCATCTGAAGAAACCCTCTTTGCCCTTAGCCTCCAGATTCTCTATCAAGTAAGAGAATATCATGCTCGAGAAGCTGAAAGGGTGGTTCAGTACCAGTGCCACGTAGGCATTTTTAATCTGATCTGAAAGATCATCAAACCCACCCCTTCGCGAAGCTAAGCACTTAAGTATGACATGTTCTAAGTACTTGTACTCGGGACACAGGTTGCTCTTGTTGAGCACACCTGCGTTGATATCCCCAGCATACTTCATCCTTAAGAAGCACCCTCTCACAGTCAGCGGGTGAAGTCTGGTAGGGTGGTCTGCATCATCACCCAAACCTAGCACCCGACGAATATCCTCTGCAGTAATCTCTATATCCCTCCCAAAAATGGAACTCCTGATGCTGTATGGCTCATGTGAGCGGTCAACCGATGCCCCCTCCAAGAAGGCCTGCTGAATAGACCTATAGGGAGTGCACTGAGTAGAAATAGCCCTGTAGATCCTGGATCGCTGGAGAAAAGCAATGATCCCCGCAAACTCGGGACTATTCCGAGTCGTAGCATCTAAATGAGCACATATGTTGTGCTTAGGGTTGATGGACCACCTGTCAGCCATCAATCTGTAACACAAAACACTTAGGCATTAGACCACCACACAACACAAATCAGTTCTAATTAACCTAGTTGAATTCATTCTGGTTCAATCATGCGATTGAACCATGCGACTGAGTTCAGTCGGTTGACCAGGCATGCGACTGGATCCAATCTGGTGACTGAGTATGCGATTGAGTTCAATCAGGCGACTGAGCATGCGAGTGGTTCAGTCTGCCGACTGAGCTCATTCGTATCAATCATTCGGCCGATTGAGTCATTCATTCAACTCAATCGTGCGATTGTAGTTCATCCGTGTGTCCAGTCGCATGTCCCACTGTTTGTGTAACTAAAAATCGAATTTGGTCCAAAACTTAGAATTAGACGTCGTGTTTTGGTTCATTAGACTCGCAATCACTTAACTAATAACCTAATAACTTCAATTTCAACATTTTACTTAGTTTAGTTAGGTTATTTGTCAAGTAAACGGTTCGGTTCTTGTGTGGGTCGAAATTCAAACATTAGGGCACCATTCCATCAGATTTCGGTGAGATATCATCACATTGTACCTGTATAAAACTCACAATCGTCAGAATATCAACAGAAGTCGGAAATTTTGGTCCGATGAAATTTTGGCAGAGTAACGGTAAAGTGTGCGATTTTAGGGTGATTGAGGGTGATGAGTTGAATGCGATCGACTATAGCCCTATTTATACTGAATCTGATTTCAATCGAGCGACTGGACCCATTCGCTCGGTTCATTCGGGCGAATGGACCTCAGTTGTGCGATTGTTTCAGTCGATCACATCCAGTCGGCCGACTGAGGTTCAGTCGGGCGACTGACTCATTCGCACAGCTCCATTCAGGCGACTGGCTCAATCCTGTGAGCCATTCGGTTGAGTGGTTCATACTCATGTTCCATTCGGCTATCTAAGGCATGAGTATGATCAATTCGTACGGTTGGTCCATACTCATGGTCCAGTCGTGCGATTGGGTCATAATCATGATTTTTGACTTTATGACCATTTGACATTTTGCACCCTGTAACTTATTGATTAAACGTTTTAAGTACTCGATCATCTCAGACATGATCCTTTTAACTTGAAAACTTTTGATCACCTCAGACGTGATCCTTTTAAAAAAATTTGTCACCTCAGACGTGACTCAGTTGACATTTGAAAACGTGTGTGGTCACCTCAGACGTGACCCTTTTAGGTGATTAAATCCCCGATTGAATTCCATGGCATAGTCCGATGTTTAACAAACTAAATTGACGAAGTTTGAACAAAATAAAAGAACTAAAACTGAAATACAAAACTAAAACTTGTTTTTGTGGTTTTGTGTGAGGTAGAAATTTTAAGATGGAAATCTAAACGATTCATTTCTTGAAGGGGCAGCTTCAATTCATTTTGACCATAAGTGGACTGATTCAGTTTGGAATCATATTGGTACATCAAATCATTAGGGACATGCTATCAAAACCTTTTGATGCTCTATTCTTGTTTTTCATCCAGAGTCGTTAGCAAATTTAGGAAATCATACTAGTACTATTAGATCCCCACATTGATTTGGACTTTCAAGAATTGTTGCCACGATGATTGTCAATATACTTGTCCTCTTAAATCCATACACAGACTTTTGACACAGATTGGTGATAGTTTAAGGTTTAATTATTTCAACAAGCTTTTGTGGATCCCACGCTTATATGGTAATCAACATTCCTCAAGAGATTTTTGAGCGGTCTCAGGGTAGTATTCAAGAAGAAACTATTCTTAGAGCTTTCAAGGATAAGCCAAGCCTTAGGTCAGTGCCATCGCACAGCAGAGAGGCGGCAAACAACAATGAAATCTAGAATATATTGGTTATGCATATCCTCAGGTCAGTGCCACCGCACAGCAGAGAGGCACACAACCTATCTTCTTGTTTGAGCACTTTTATTCTTTTTGCACATATCTCACCAACAACATAGGTTATTAGTTTGATTGCTTTTGCATTATTTTTTTTCATCATGTGCTTTTGCTCATATTTTGGTAATACGCACACATTTGATGCGTTTATTCTGCTCGTCACCCCTTATTGTAATTTTGTTGATTGTGGTAACCAGGGATAAGATGATAACCCACAGCTTGTTGAACAACTTAGTTTGTTCCTGAGATCACCAACAAGGTCTAATCATCTATTGTTTTGAATCTACCGACATATCATCTGTGGTCTAGCAACCTCTAGGTCTACTTTCTTTGTGTTACCTTAGTAGTAACTAGTTTTACTATCATTTTTCCTTTTATATTGCTCAGACTACATAGACATAAACCTTGAACTTTGCGTCTAATACAATTTAAACTTTTAAAAGTCCCAAATGGTTTGTTCCTGTGTACTATCATCTTCCAAAGTTTTTTAATCGGTATCACCAATACGATCTGATTTCTATCAGCCAGCCTCTCTTTCTCCCTCGTTTTTTTAATGTTGTTAACTAAACCTATTCTCCCCCTAAAATTCTAAAACCATAAACGATTTGCGCTTTTAGGATTTTAATAGGCGAAGAAATAACATCAATTTAATTTAAACATAAAATAAAATAAATAAAGAAAATAAAATAAAAAATGGACTAAAAGCATCGGACTAAACATGGTCATCTTCTGGAATTACATCACTTTTCTTCTTAACGCCGTTGACCTCTAGCAAATATAGAAAACGTGATTTATCAAAAGCCTTTGTATAGAGGTTAGCGCGTTGAAAATCAGTATGTATTTTCACCACATCGATTAGGTTCTTTTCAAAGCAGTCACGTATAAAGTGATATTTTATGCCGATGTGTTTGGTCTTAGGATGTTGTACCGGATTTTTAGTTACTACAATTGCAGCAGAGTTATCAACAAAAATAGGAGTAGAAGAGAAATTCAAACCGTAGTCCCGCATTTGCTGTTGTATCCATATGATTTGTGAACAGAAACTTGTGGCAGCAACATATTCGGGTTCGCAGGTTGACAAAGCAACCAAGGTCTGCTTCTTACACTGCCAGGTCACTAATCTCCTCCCAAAGAATTGTCATCCCGCTGATGTAGACTTGTAGTTCATCTTGCAGCCACTCTAATCCGAGTCACTATACGCTGTAAGCTCAAAGTCATCGTCATGAGGATACCACAACCCAAGTGTTGGTGTACCCTTCAGATAACGAAATATCCTTTTGACCCCAATCAGATGGTTAACTTTTGGCTTTGCTTGATATCTTGAACATAGACATGTCGCATACATGATATCAGGCCTTGAGGCAGTGAGGTACATGAGAGATCCAATCATTCCTCGGTACATGGTGGCATCGACCAGATCACCATTCCTGTCGGGTGCTACATCATGGTTTGTAGCAAGTGGAGTCCCAGCTGCAGAAGCATTCTCCATGTCAAACCAACTAAAAATATCTCCTACATACTTGGTCTGATGTAGGAATATTCCTTTTGGTGTCTGATCCACCTGTAACCCAAGAAAGAACTTCATCTCTCCCATGGCACTCATCTCAAACTCAGCCTTCATTACTGCTTCAAATTCTTTACATAATTCATCGTTCTTTGACCCGAAGATGATGCCATCAACATAGATTTTAATAAGCAGTAAATCACCATCTTTCTCTTTGATCAACAGTGTGCAATCAATAACACCTCTGCAAAAGTCGTGTTTCACCAGGTGAGTCGAGAGTTTCTCATACCAGGCCCTTGGGGCTTGATGAAGCCCGTATAAAGCCTTGTCGAGTTTGTAAACTCTTTCACGATGATATGGATCCTCAAATCCCTCGGGTTGACTGACGTATACTGTCTCTCAGATTTCACCATGAAGGAATGCACTTTTCACATCCAATTGATAAACTTTAATCTTCATATACGATGCATAGGCAAGGAAGGTGCGGATGGCTTCCATTTTTGCCACGGGTGCAAACACTTCATTGTAATCTACAAGTCGAGCCTTGTTCCTGATGATGACGCCTTGGTCATCTTTCTTGCATTTCAAGACCCATTTGGTGCCAATGACCTTAGCACCTTTAGGTCTATCCACCAGAGTCCATACACCTAACTTCTTGAATTGAAGAAGTTCTTCTTGCATGGCACTCACCCATGCCTCATCATTCAGGGCTTCACTAACGTATTTTGGCTCAAACTGCGACAGAATACAACAATAAGCACCGTTGTGAATGTATCCTTTTTCCATTACCGAGGCATAATCAGCTGAATATAGATGATTTCTTGTCTGCACTCCTGATCTGACATCCCCAATGACATTGTCCAGAGGATGATAGACATTTAAGCGTGATCCAGGAGTGGTGGGAACAACTACCTTCGAGTCAAGATTATGAACGTTTGGTTCTGTATCTGAGGCAGTAGGAGTTTGAGGTTCTGAAGACACAGAGGCATCAATGTTAGATGCTTGTGGACTTGCAGGAATTGGAACCTGTTCCTCCTGATTGTTCTGGTCATTTTTCACAGCTTCATCTTCTGAGGAGGATTCACTTGCTTCGAGTGCTCCCCCTGAGTGGTGAGACGAGTCACCTTGTGAACCAGATGATGTTGGCTCTTGCGATGGTGTGTTCAAGACATCATACATCATCTTGGTTGCTAACTCTTCGTCAGAAGTGGAGAGAGGTATGTTGAAGGACTTGAAGAATCCATCATAGTCGAAAAAGAAGGCGGGTCCTTTTCTAGCAGGTGGGGTGGTGTATCTTTGGACGTCCACGTTACACCACACTTCTACTAGACCCGTTGAGTTGTTGTAGACTCTCTTGTTCGGTATGTTGTATCCTAGAAAGATACCTTATTCAGCCTTCTCGCTGAATTTTCCTTCCTGAGTCTTCTTCAGTATGGTGCACGGTGCGCCAAACGGTTCGAGATACTCTAGATTAGGTTTACGTCGTTGTAGTAACTCGTAACACGTCTTGCCATGGCGTTTAACTACCAAAACTCGATTTAACGTGTAACACGCATTTGCCACTGCCTCATTCCAGATATTGAATAGGCAGTTTCGAGTCTGCTAGCATTGTCCGTGCTGTCTCTATCAAGCTGCGATTCTTTCTCTCAACAACGCCATTCATCTGAGGTGTGTAGGCAGAGGTGAACTGGTGCACGATTCCCTTTTCCTTGCAGTAAGCCTCCATCCACTGATTCTTGAACTCGGTTCCGTTGTCTGAGCGTACCTGAGCTGTGATATACCCTCCTTTGTTTCCAGCAAATGAAACATGGCCTCCTTTTATTTGTTTGACGTTTGATAAGAGTGCCCTGTTCCCAGTCATGTGCCTGGATGCTCCGCTATCAATTGTAAACATTAGTTCATTAGGAACCCAAGCCCTTACTGGCTTGGGTTTTCCACAGGCATCACACATCATAAATTCAACCCATTGACCTTTAGATGGTGAGGGAAGCTCAGGTGTCTTCTTGTCCTCATTATCAGACATTGAGGTTGATTTTTCTTTCCATAAACCAGCTTTGTGTAAGGCCTGTTTGTGATAAACAGACGACTGGCTAATGGGTTGAACTTTAGGTTCACTAGCTCTTCTAGGTGGAGTCAATGAGCTCCTCTTAGAAGACCTAGGTTTTGATTCCTGAAGTTCAACTTTCTTCCTAGGTGTCTGATAGTAAGGACAATTAGACGCAATGTGTCCACACTCTCCATAGTTGTAGCATGACTTGCTATCAACTTTATGATTTAACTGTTTTTGTGGAGACGTGTGTGACACCCGAGTGACATTGTTCTGTTTGGGTTTTGACTCTACTTATTTAGATGTTTTATCTTGTTTAACAAATTTAATTGTTTTAACATTTTTAACATCCTTTCCATTTTGTTTACTTGGACTTTGACAAGAAACACGTGATTGGTTAACAGTAATAGTCTTTTTAGGTTCAGATTTGACTGTGTTTGACCCAGACTTTATATTAACCTTTTCAAACTCTTTTTCCAGATTAACACAAGGCATTTTACCTTTTGCCTTTGACGTGGCCTCCTTTTGTTTAGTTCCTGATTCATTTGACGTACATGTGGAATCTGGATCACTTACAAGAGGAGTGGACACCACATGATCCTTGATTGGATTGTTATTGATTGGTTTACTTTTAGTGTTCATCAAGGTCTCAGGTGGTGGTGGAACCACTTTGTATCCCAAACCCTCCCCATTATTACGCTCTCTCACTAAGTGTTGGACAATATGAGATGAACTTGTCCAACTATGTAGTTTTTGCTTTAATGAATTTACTTTTACTTCTAAAACTGCTTTTTGTTTCTTAGTGTCCTCTAGGGAGTTAAGATAGTAGCTAATGGCATTAGCTTGGTTAAAGGCTACTACTTCTGTTTCCCTAAGCTGTTTGTTCAATAGGTCTATCTTTTCTTTGTAACTGTGCTCATTTTGTTTTAGAACTCTGTTAGTTTCAGTGCACAGTTGCAAGTCATTTACTAAGCTATCATTATGATCTAATAACCTAGCAAATTTCAAGTCAATGCTCTCCCTAAATTTATTACACTCAGAACAAGCATGATTATTGAAAAGTTGGTCAGTAGTGCTTACCTGAGAAGGTTCTGATGAATCGGCCATCAAAGGAGAGTCTGGTGTTTCTGGTTCTGGTGATTCTGATGTTGTTGTAGTTGTCCCTTCTTCAGGCATGTAATTGACCACTGTTGCAGTTTCTTTAGTGTTTGACATTGCTAGTTCCACTGCAATATCTCCTTCACTAGCTGAATCATCATCTAAATCCTCAACACTAGCAATGTTGGATTCTCCTAGAGAGACAAACCGAAAGCTCTAGTCATGTCCCTCATTATCATGGGCAGTCAAGGATTTAGGATCCTTGCTTGATGAAGTAGGACTGATAGTTGGCTTATCTTGACGATTGAAGGACGAGAATGGATTCTCGTTTCTAGTTTTCTTGGGCTTCACACACTCTCGTTTGAAGTGCCCCTTTTCTCCACAGTTGAAACAGGTCACATTGGTCTTGTCGAAACCAAAGGTAGTGTCCTTAGTTGCAACCAAGTTTTGTCTGGTTTTCTTGACAAACTTCTTAGCTCTCTGGATAGCACTTGCTAAGGCCCACATTATATCTGTCCTCTCCAGCTCTGTCTCATCTACTTGCTCGTAGTCCTCGTCTGCTAGATGGAAGTTTCCAATTCTCCCAGCAACTAGTCCATCATAGGAGTGGACTACAGCTGCTAAGAGATCCATGTGCTCTCTTGCTACTTCTACTATCACAATACCGAGATTCTCGGTCTTCAGATTTGTAGCATTTGCTTCAGGTGCAATGTATTGGGTACCAGACAACCCTGACGTTTCTGATCCTGAAGTAGAGGCTTGAGAAGAACCAGGTGAACTTGACACAAAAGCTGTCTGAAGTGGTGCTCCAGACGTTTTGGCTTGTGGAGTCGCGTTGTACAGTGCCGGATTCTGAGTATAAGAAGACTTTTGGGCTCTGTATTTCATCCTTAATGCTTCCTTTCTCAGCTTCAGAATGAAATCATTTATATCTAACTTCGCTAGCATACCATTCTGTCTGAGATTGGAGACAAAAGAAGCCCACTTCTCTGGCAACCCATCTGCAAAGTTTGACACCTTGTCCTCCATGGTCGTTGTAACTCCATGAGTGTGCAGCTCACTCATCAAGTGGTAGAACCGATCGATGATGTCATCCAAGCTCTCATTACCCATCGATGAGAAGTTGTCGAACTCCTTCTTCAACTCTTTAGCCTTTATAGCTTTTAATGACGCATTCTTGTCATACCGTTTTTCCAATTCATCCCACAGCTTCTTTGCTTGCTTGTTCTCAGAAAATTGATGGAAGATGTCCTTAGGAATTGACTGAGTAAGCAAAGCATAAACTCTCTTTTCAGCATTATACTTGACCTTTTGTCCATCAGTCATGCCACCTAGTGTAAGTTTGACTCCATCAGCACCTACTGGCATACTATACCCCGTCTCAATTGCTTCCCACATATTGGGATCTACTCCATTTAAGTAGATCTCGAAACGTTGCTTCCAGTGTGGGAATTCATCTAACGTGATTAGCTTAGAGGGTTTGTTGTGATTCCGTACTTCACTCTCCAGAAGCAGTAGGTTTTGAATCCTTGAATCTCTCCCTGTTGTGAATGCTGAGTATTGGTCCTCCATTACAATCAACTTTAGCCTTTTAAACAGACTGTTTCACCTGTGCGAATGAGAGTGTGCGATTGGGCTATTCGTGCGATTGAACAATGCGTATAGTTTCATCGTGCGACTGAACTAATGCGGATGGCTCAGTCGGGCGAATGAACAAGTGCGGTTGAACAATGCGAATAGACTACTCAGTCATACGAATGAGTCCAATCGTGCATATGAGGAATGCGTATGTATCCAGTCGTGCGATTGAGTCAATCGTGCGACTGAAGCTGCTGGATTTCGAAAATTCATAGGTTTAAGGTGTTTTGGCCGCAAAAACACGAATTTTCACTAACCCTAATTGCCGTATGCCGGAAAAACTAAACTTTAAGAACAGGAGACGTGTAAGACACCGTTTGACACGAAACGATTGCGTTCTTAGTGATAAAACACAATTTTCGTATAAAAAACGATTTAATCACATGTAAATCAAGAGCCAAAGCTCTGATACCACTTGTTAGGATCGTGTATTGAACGAAATACTAACTGATTAACGTGTATACTGAATCAAATAGTGCGCAATCCTATTTGATTGACGAAACGCACTTAGAATCAATTAAGGATTAAATCTAAACGTTAAGAACGATATGGAATCGATCTAGTGCGATCTATGAACTTGAAACAGGTTCTTAGAGGTCTCTGGACGGCTAGGGTACGTATGTAGTCGAAGTGTTTTGAATTCTTGCATTTTTCCAGGAATTAAGTGGTATTTATAGGTTAGGGTTTCTCATTCGTGCGACTGAACCATTAGCATGGTTCAGTCGTGCGATTGAGCCATGCGGTTGATCCATTCACACGACTGAGTGTTTAGTCGTGCGACTGAGTCAATCTCATGTTACACTCGTGCGACTAATCCAGTCTCCTGGTTCAGTCGTGCGACTGAGTCATTCGCATGAAGTTGTTCATGCGTATGGTCCATTCGCATGGGCCATTCGCATGAGAACTTCATATTACTAAGTTTGAAAGCATTTATTAGTCATTACATTATTAAGATTCATTCAAACAACCACAAACTTATATAATTAGTTCAATAAGCCTTAAACTACTAATCAATGAAATAATAAACATTATAAGCACAAGCACACATTGCATTTCATTAAGTTCCCATTCAATTACATATGTGTAAGACAATAAAGACATATTTATTAAGCTTAGAAACTAGGTACACATGTATCTACAGGTGGGGCTACCCAAGATTCCCCTCTAGTTACCATTATTAACGATCCGAAAGTGTGAGGACTTTCCATGGTATTAAGCACTATGTTAAAACATAAACAACTTATAATAATAATAAAATAGCGTTTGAGTACAAGTATGCTACCTCCCCCAGAAGAAGGTTTATAAAATATCGTGGCATGAACTCACCTGGTGTGTAAAGATAATGAATAAGGAGACTGGTGATAGGTGCAAAGACAACCCTCCAAAAGTTACCTAGAACACACAAGTACATAAGTAAGTGTACGCAGAGAAACTTAGTAATCCTAGGTTAACCTAGTTGACCCATTTGACCCGTTGGTGACATATTAGTTGAAATATAGTTAAATCATATATGAGAACTTACACTACAAGAGTATCATGCAATTTATCCATGTGTATCATATTATCAACCTAAGTTCTACTTAGGTTATCATGCCACATTAGATCATCATACACTCATGCAAATCTCAAACAATGAACATGCTTAACACATGTATAAATACATCATAACAAATAATTCATACGCGAAGACTAATCATGCACCACATGCCATGTGAAGCCACCCACGACATCACATCCTAAACCCTGCCAATCCTACTGAGTAGGGGCCTCAGATTCGCACGTGTGTATGATAATCATAATTACATTCATTCACTTAATTCATTCCAACCAACATTCATAGTGACAAGCAATCAAATCCCAAACATGATCACCTAATCACTAACCATAATTCATCATCATGTATGATCACCAAAACCTATATTTCTTACATGATCAACAAAGCATCCATACAACTCAATTAACTCATTCTATCACATCAAACATCATCAACAATCATTCTAACATGATCTTAACATCACAAGCATGCCCAATTCATCACATCCAAAGTTCTACAAAAATAAAGTTTTCCTTTTGGGAAAGTAACACCCAAAAGTGATCTAGCATCCAATTCAATCATAATTTCAACAATTTTATACCTAATCAAGTTCATAACATTCATTCTAACATTCTAGTCATCACCAAAACATCCAAATTTCCAAACATCATTCACAAAAGTTTCTACTTTTCGTAAGTCATGATCAACATCTCAATTTCATGGATTTTCTTACACAATTCAATTAACCTAACATTCAAGCATTGTATCTAGCATCATAACATCATCAAATCATGAATTCTAAGAACAAAAGTTTCCTCTTATGGCAATGTATGAACTAGATAATCAATCCATGGATAATCAACATAAGCTAGCATTCATATAACCTTACTAACATCATATCAACAATTAACAATCGTCAATTTCATGTTTTCATCATAAATTTTCGGATTAGGGTTCATCAAAATCAACCAACATGAAAAACTAGTTAAAACTAACCTTTAGATAGAACTCAACAATTGGACTTGCAAAACACCTTGTAACACTTGGAATCAACCAAAATCCAAATTGTATGTTTGTTTCTTGATCAAAATCGCAATGTGAGGGTGTGTGGGTGGGGTTACAGACGCAATTGGGGTTGTGGGGGGTTTAGGGTTTCAATTTTGGTAACATTTAGTTAGAAGACAATTACAAAATAAACCCCTCTTGTTTAAACTTTGTAAAAACTAATCTTTTTAAAACTTTTTAAATAATTTTAACAACAAATCATAAGTATTATTAGCCAATAATAATAATCATCAACATCTACAATAAGTCACACAACACATGAAATATATATAACACGTTGTCACGTTATCGCGTAAAATTTACAAAATAAATCTTTAAAATTTTATAAATTCACGAATCACATAAAACCAAATAATAATCCACATTATTAATTAGATTATTATTGTTTATCATAGATTAGAATAATTAATTCCCCAACGTTCAACGACAACTAGTGTGTGCTCACGACACGTGTATGCAAGACCTAACGGAACTAACGGAGTTTGGTAACGAAAAATTACTGGATGTCGCATTATCCCCATATTGAAAGAATTTTCGTCCTGAAATTGCGTTACATGGTTGTGCTGCATCCCTGGTTTACTGCATTAGGATAACGAAATCGAGTGAGTTGTCACATCATCCCCATGTTGAAATAAATTTCGTCCCGAAATTTAATCAGTACCTTCCTCGACTGTAGTCGCCGTTTCGAACAGATGAGGATACTTAAGCTTCATCTGATCCTCGCGTTCCCACGTGGATTCCGGTCCACGTTTTGAGTTCCAACAAACTTTGACTATAGGTATCTTACTTTGTTTAAAAGTCTTGACCTCACGATCCATTACTTTAACCGGTTCCTCAACAAAGCGTAGTTGATCATCTACTTGTACTTCCTCGAGTGGTACAACAAGTGTCTCGTCAGATAGACACTTCTTCATATTCGAAACGTGAAATACGTTGTGAACGCCACTCAGTGAATCAGGTAAGCCCAATCGATATGCCACTGGACCAATTCTTTCTAAAATCTCAAATGGTCCAACGTATCTTGGATTAAGCTTGCCTCTTTTTCCAAACCGAATCACACCTTTCCACGGTGAGACTTTTAGCAACACTTTGTCATCGATTTGAAACTCCAAAGGTTTCCGTCGTTTGTCTGCGTAGCTCTTCTGTCTGTCTCGCTCTGCAACCATGCGGTTTTGTATCTGTACTATCTTCTCAGTGGTCTCATGTATCAACTCAGGACCAATTAACTGACTATCACCAACTTCCGCCCAACAAACAGGTGATCTACATTTTCGCCCATATAATGCCTCAATGGTGCTGCTTTGATGCTAGTATGAAACCTATTGTTATACGAAAACTCAACCAATGGTAAATAAACCTCCTAATTATTCCCGAAATCGATCACACAAGCTCGTAACATATCTTCCAAAGTTTAAATAGTACGTTCACTTTGCCCATTGGTCTGCAGATGGTAGGCATTGCTCATATCTAGACGTGTACCCAAAGATTTCTGTAATGATTGCCAGAAATGAGACATAAAACGAGCATCCCGATCAGAAATAATCGAGATCAGCACACCATGTCTTGAAACTACCTCCTTCAAATAAATTCAGGTTAACTTATCCATTTTTCAGTCTCCTTGATCGCCAAGAAGTGAGCTGACTTAGTGAGTCGATCCATGATCACCCATATCGTGTCACAACCACTAGGAGTTCTGGGCAACTTAGTAATAAAGTCCATGGAAATCTGTTCCCACTTCCACAAGGGGATCTCAGGTTGTTGCAGTAACCTAGATGGTTTCTGATATTCCACTTTAACCTTAGAACAGGTCAGACACTTGCTCACGTATGTAGCTACGTCAGCCTTCATATTAGGCCACCAATAGTGCGCCTTCAGATCATGATACATTTTGTCAAAGCCAGGGTGTATGGAATATTTAGACTTGTGTGCTTCACTCATAACCAAGTCTCTTAGATTTCCATGCGAAGGTACCCATAGTCTATCCATGAAATACCGAATTCCATTGGATTTGACTTCCAACTTTTTATCCATTCTGCGTAAAGATTCAGATCCAACGTTCTCACCTTTCAAGGCTTCCGTCTGGGCTTCCTTGATCTGTTCAGGCAAGTGAGTGCTAATCGTAAGTTGTAGAGCATGCACTCCTCGGGGCTTAGCGGATTCCTTTCTACTCAAGGCATCAGCGACTACATTCGCCTTTCCCGGGTGGTATTTAATAGCACAATCATAGTCGTTCAACAATTCCACCCAGCGTCGTTGCCTCATGTTAAGCTCTTTCTACTCAAAGATATGCTGAAGACTCTTGTGATCGGTGTAAATAGTGCACTTGGTACCGTACAAGTAATGTCTCCAGATCTTTAAGGCAAAGACCACTGCTCCTAACTCCAAGTCATGAGTAGTGTAGTTCTTTTCATGTACCTTCAGTTGTCGTGAGGCATAAGCTATTACTTTGTCACGTTGCATCAGGACACAACCCAGTCCTTGGATAGAAGCATCACAATAAACCACAAAATCATCACTTCCCTCAGGTAATGCTAGTATCGATGCGCTACAGAGTTTCTGCTTCAGCAACTGAAAAGCAGCTTCTTGACTCTCACCCCATTTATAGGTTGTTCCTTTATGGGTCAAAGCTGTGAGAGGTTGAGCGATCTTTGGAAATCCCTCTATGAAACGCCGATAGTACCCTGCCAGTCCAAGAAATTGTCTTATCTCACTAGGCGTCTTGGGTACCGACCAGTTCTTTATAGCCTCAATCTTTGCAGGATCCACATGTATTCCCTTCTCGTTAACAATGTGACCTAAGAATTGCACCTCACGAATCCAGAAATCACACTTAGAAAATTTGGTGTACAACTGTTCCTTTCTAAGTAATTCCAGAATTAAATGTAGGTGCTCCTCATGTTCCTCCTTGGTCTTAGAATAAATCAATATGTCATCGATAAACACGATAACAAACTGATCGAGGTAGGGTTTGCACATACGATTCATGAGATCCATGAACACTGCTGGTGCGTTAGTCAACCCAAAAGGCATGACCAAGAACTCATAGTGACCATAACGAGTACGGAATGCGGTTTTGGAGATATCTTCCTCTCGAACTCTTAGTTGATGGTAACCAGATCTCAAATCAATCTTCGAATAATAGCTTGATCCCTGAAGCTGATCAAACAAGTCGTCAATACGAGGTAAACGGTATCGGTTCTTGACTGTGACTTTGTTTAACTCCCTATAGTCGATGCACATTCGGAATGTGCCATCTTTCTTCTTAACAAAGAGAACAGGTGCTCCCCATGGCGATGAGCTTGATCGAATAAACCATTTATCAAATAGTTCCTGAAGTTGTGTAGATAGTTCCTGCAGTTCGTTCGGTGCCAACCGGTAAGGTGCTCGCGCAATCGGAGCAGCTCCAGGAGTCAAATCGATCTGAAACTCAACTTGACGATGAGGTGGTAGTCCAGGCAGATCCTTCGGCACCGGAATATCCTCTACTTTCTTTTCCTCTTGTTGCTTGTCAGAGACAAGGGCTAATATGGCTAAGTGGCCCTTGCGTAGCCACTTTTGAGCCTTCATGAATGATATGATGCCTATGATGGCACCACTCTTCTCGCCCTTAACCGAAAGAGTTTCCCGTCCATCAGAGGAATGCGAATGACCTTCTCATGACAAATCACTTCTGCTTGCTTCTCGGACAGCCAGTCCATGCCTATGACCACATCGAAACTTCCAAGAGTAACATGCATGAGGTCAATGTCGAAGGTATGACCAGCGAGTTCTATCTTGCAATTCTTAAGGATGTGCGTAAAGGAGATTCGCTTACCATCAGCCAATTCTACGACATACTTAGATTCCAATACAAAAGGCATATCACTTAAGAGGCTACAAAACTTAGTAGAGATAAAACTCCTATCGGCTCCAATGTCAAACGGTACAGAAGCAAAACGACCATTTACAGGAAATTTACCAGTAACCGTAGTAGGATTATTTAGAGCCTCACCTGAACCCATGACAAAGGCTCTCCCTTTGGCTCCACCATTGTTGCCACCATTGTTGTCACCTTACTACCATTGTTGTTGTTGCCACCATTCTCGTTGCCATTCCCATTTCTTCTCAGTTGACGACAGTTCTTCTTGTAATGTCCTTTCTTTCCACACTCAAAGCAACCCTTTGGTGTTTCATGGGGCTGTTGAGGATGCTGAGGTTGTTGAGGCTTCTTCATCAGTTCTCCACGACAATCCTTTGCCATGTGTCCAACCTTCCCACAACGCTGGCATCGAAAGCTGTCACACCTGCCAGTGTGGTGGTAGTTGCATCGATTGCACTTTGGATTTTTTCCCACATATCCACTTGGTCCTTGAGATGATGAAGATGATTGGTTGAAGTTGCGATTGTCATCAAACCGTCTGTGTTGTTGCTACTGTTGAGGTTAATGTTGTTGGGGTGGAATACCATATGACGATCCCTTGCTAGTGTTGTTTTCCCACTTGCGTTTGTTGTCGAGTACGCTTGCCATCACGCCTCGCTTGGGTAACTTTTCTTGCTCCACAGCTTGGTCAGTGAGCTTGTGAGCCAGTCGTATAACCTGTTGAATGGTAGGGAGATTTGCAGCAGTCACCATACTCTGAATCTCCGGAACTAAACCACGTAAGTAGAGCTCAATTCGTCGGCTCGGCGGGTTAACCATGCCAGGACAGAGTGTAGCTAGCTCATGTGACCTAGTAGTGTAAGCTTCAATGTTAGATCGTTCCATCTTCAATTGCCAGAACTCTGCTTCTAGCTTTTGAACTTCATCACAGGGGCAGTATTCCTCTGTCATCATCATCTTGAATTCCTCCCACAGTATCGCATTTGCCATTGCCTGGCCAAGCATTTGCACTTGAGCATTCCACCACGTGAGTGCTGCACCTTCCAGTGTTCCTGTGGCGTATTTCACCTGCTCCGCCACTGGACAGTTACATTTGGCGAAGACTGACTCAGTCTTCTCAAACCATCTTACAAGCCCTATAGCTCCCTTGGCTCCATTGTAGGTATGCGGCTTACAGTCCATTAATGCCTTGTATGTGCATCCAGGCGGTCCTGTATTCAACGCGTCAAGGTATTCAAATCAAAGAGAAAGAACTAATCACCTAACGGAATATTCGTGTAAATGATGACTAGTGTCACCGTTTACCTCCAAACTATGCGGGCTGAGTGTTCAATGTCGCTTGCACGTGTTGGTTTATTAATGTAGCTAATTCAGCTGGGGTCATGTTCACGTTGCCAGCGCCACGTCCACCGCCACGCCCTCGGCCACGTCCGCATCCTCTACCTCGGCCGTCCATATTTCACTTTACATTCACAAATACAATAATGAGTAACATCCAACATATCAATCTCATTGAAGTATGGTAAATAATAAGAAATAATATACAGTCACAACCACAACATTTATAACCAAAAATAATAACGTATCATAAATAATTTGTAAGTAGCTCACAAAATATCCAATCAATGTCAAAATTCAAGTTTTCAGTTGTGTGGGAAACAACCCTTCCCATATAGGTTTAAGAAAACCGCAATGCAGTCCAAGTCATAAGAATAAAGAAAAATCAATCCAACAAGTCTGATCCATCGCTGTCTCCTCCGTCCGGGGCTTCTTCCGGCTCTTCTTCAGAATCTTCGGCCGGTGCAGGGTTGTCCTCAATTTGTAGCGCTGCGAGTTGTGCTTCCAGTCCAGTTAGTCTACTCTCGACGCTCACATTGTGGAGATTCTGCGCATCCATACGCTAAGAAAGATTCATCACTCTACCGGCCATCTTGTAATTGCCAGTGATGGACATAGACAAACGCTCCTCGAGTATATCCATCTTTAGCCATAGTCGACATATCTTATACTGTACTGTGGAGTTCTCATCAGTAAGCACTCCAACTCGTCGACGCTCGGTCTCCAGAGTCGCGGTCAATGCCGCCACAGCTTGCTCGAGGGGCACGTCAAGAGACGGGAGAGTAGGTGCTGCAGAAGTAGTCGCTGACCTAGTCCTAGGTCTAGCAGTGGCCGGCTCCGGGACTCTCTCTCTACAAACCATACGATTTATGCACGTCGGGTAATAACTCCAATCTCGTGGAGGGTCGCACTCAGGTAACGCGAACGGTTGATCCATGTCTAACTCACCACGAGGGTAAGTATATCGCGGACAGTCAGGTACTCGGTGAGGTACAGGTGGAGGGATCCAAAACGAGCACGTCTCTTTCCCAAAGCCCAGGATGATGATGCCATGCTGCAGTGCACGCGATGTGTATGCCAATGAGTATATAGTAAAAGGATAAGTCAAGAGTAACTAACTAACTGTGTGCGGTTATAGACTAGTGTGTATGCAACCTAGTTCCCTATAACCAATGGCTCTGATACCAATCTGACACACCCTCAAAATCCACATGTGGAGTTTTACTGCGAGGCACGTGAACAAACCAGGATCACAGTCAATAGTTACTCAGAAAAACACTATATGCCACATTTATAATAAAACCAACCCAAGTTCAAACTTTAAAACCATGCGGAAGCGTTTTGTAAATAAGACAAACACAAAGTATAAAAATGCATAATATGGCAAAACACGTGGCAACCCAAAATAATTAAACACTCATAAATAAAACCAACAAAGATGTCTTTAAAATAGAGTCTTAGAATGCATGTTGGACCCGTGTTGTGCTCCTAATGGCAATTAGAGTTAACGACCTGTGAATAGCATACTAAAAGGTCAACATAATGGTTGGTGAGTTCAAGAGTTCGCGTTTATCATAAATATTAACAGTGTATAACATAAGAAGTGCATTGAAATAGATAGCTAGTCTATATTCATATGTATTAACAATAGTGATTTCGTGATCGAAGCTGACTGTATTGCGTTTGTTGCCTCTCGTCACTCCTTACCAGGTCGTGACGAATGTTTGTGTCTAGGACAATATTGCACCCGATCGACCTCCAGTCTCACAGGTGGGGCTCGTCAGACCCAATAGTACTACCCAAGATTCCCTGCTAGTTACCATTATTAACGATCCGAAAGTGTGAGGACTTTCCATGGTATTAAGCACTATGTTAAAACATACACAACTTATAATAGTAATAAAATAGCGTTTGAGTACAAGTATGCTACCTCCCCCAGAAGACGGTTTATAAAATAAAGGGGCATGAACTCACCTGGTGTGTAAAGATAATGAATAAAAAGACTAGTGATAGGTGCAAAGACAACCCTTCAAAGATTACCTAGAACACACAAGTACATAAGTACGTGTACACCGAGAAACTTAATAATCCTAGGTTAACCTAGTTGACCTTTTGACTCGTTGGTGATATATTAGTTGAAATATAGTTAAATCATATATGGCAACTTAACATACAAGAGTATCATGCAATTTATCCATGTGTATCACATCATCAACCTAAGTTCTACCTAGATCATCATGCCACATTAGATCATCATACAGTCATGCAAATCTCAAAGAATCAACATGCTTAACACATATACAAATACATCACAACAAATAATTTATACACGAAGACTGATCATGCACCACATGCCATGTGAAGCCACCCATTACTTCACATCCTAAACCCTGCTAATCCTACTAAGTAGGGGCCTCAGATTCGCACGTGTGTATGACAATCATAATTACATTCATTCACTTAATGACAATCAATCAAATCCCAAACATGATCACCTAATCACTAACCATAATTCATGATCATGTATGATCACCAAAACCTATATTCTTACATGATCAACAAAGCATCCATACAACTCAACTAACACTTTCTATCACATCAAACATCATCAACAATCATTCTAACATGATCTTAACATCACAAGCATGCCCAATTCATCACATCCAAATTTCTATAAAAATAAAGTTTCCTTTTTGGGAAAGTAACACCCAAAAGTAATCTAGCATCCAATTCAATAATAATTTTAACAATTTTATACCTAATTAAGTTCATAACATTCAGTCTAACATGCTAGTCATCCCCAAAACATTCAAATTTCCAAATATCATTCACAAAAGTTTCTACTTTTAGTAAGTCATGATCAACATCTCAATTTCATGGATTTTCTTGCACAATTCAGTTAAACTAATATCCAAGCATTGTATCTAGCATCCTAACATCATCAAATCATGAATTCCAAGACCAAAAGTTTCCTCTTATGGCAATGTATGAACTAGATGATCAATCCATGGATTTCTTGCATGCTCAACATAACCTAGCATTCATACAACCTTACTAACATCATATCAACAACCAACAATCATCAATTTCTCGTTTTCGTCACAAAATTTTGGGTTAGGGTTCATCAAAATCAACCAACATGAAAAACTAGTTAAAACTAACCTTTAGGTGTGTAGAACTCAACAATTGGACATGCAAAACATCTTGTAACACTTGGAATCAACCAAAATCCGAATTGTATGTTTGTTTCTTGATCAAAATCGCAATGTGAGGCTGTGTGGGTGGGGTTACGGCTGCAATTGGGGTTGTGGGGGGTTTAGGGTTTCAATTTTGGTAACATTTAGTTAGAAGACAATTACAAAATAAACCCCTCTTGTTTAAACATTATAAAAACTAATCTTTTTAAAACTTTTTAAATAATTTTAACAACAAATCATAAGTATTATTAGCCAATAATAATAATCATCAACATTTACAATAAGTAACACAACACATGAAATATATATAACACGTTGTCATGTTATCGCGTAAAATTTACAAAATAAATCTTTAAAATTCTATAAATTCATGAATCACATAAAACCAACTAATAATCCACATTATTAATTAGATTATTATTGTTTATCATAGATTAGAATTATTAAGTCACCAACGTTCAACGACAACTAGTGTGTGCTCACGACACGTGTATGCAAGACCTAATGGAACTAACGGAGTTTGGTAACGGAAAATTACCAGATGTCAAACAGGAATGCCGCCAGACCAAACACTCAAGATTATGAGTTGAGGGAAATCAGGATTATTTACCTACAAACCAGGACCTATGACATTGATAAGATTATATCTCTCCCCTTAGAGGAACTAAATGAAGTGGTTGATATGGAAATGTCAAAAGAGATGAAGAAAGCAGAGGATACAAGGCTGCTTCCCCAAATCAAAGAAGAGAAGAGACAGAAAAGACTGTACAAGCATGTTCCTACTCTCTCCTCAGTTTAAGAAAGCCATGTGCAAGAAAATGTGGCAGCTACACAAGAACCTCAGGTAGACAAAGAAACGTATAGGCAAAATATGATCAACTACTTGAGTGTCACAGGTCTCTACCAGGCATCTGCACTTCTTCCCTTGTCCTTTGAGTACATTGAGTTTGAGATACTCAAACAGCTTGAACTTCAAGTACTTAAAGAACAAAAGACTACAAAGAGAAAGATGAGGGAAGATGCTGCAAAGTCAAGAGCCATCATCCAAAAGAGTATGAAAAAGTCTGCTGACAGACAAAGGATGATGAGCTTCTTGAAGCTGTATGGATTCTCCGGAAGGAGACTTGGCCCTATGTCTCTATCCACAATGGATGAGCACATTAGGGTAATCAAGCAGAAGATCAAAAGTGGAGAGCTAATTGACTTACACTCCCCTCCAAGTCAAGCTCCTTCTGAAATGGAGGTTAAGGTTGAACAACCTGAGACAACCCGACCTGGACCTCCTACTGAGTCTCAGCAATCCTTCTGAACCTGTGAAGGAGGAACACCCAACTGAGCAAGATAAGACTGATTAATAAGGTGCTGCAGACCAGTCTTTTCAGTTAAAGTCTTCAGAGAGGAAGAAGAGGATGGCTTATAAACCAAAGTCAAAGAAGAAGAAGAAGTCTAAATCATCCACCTCTATACCTCAGGGTGAGTCAGATCAACCTGAGGAAGTGCATGAAGAGGGAGCCCAATCAACTCCAATTCAAGTGGCTCCTCTTGCATCTAAGAGACCCATCTTATCCTGGACCTTCACAACTAATCCAGAAAGATGGCATGTGATCAGAGATCAAGGTGGTGAAGATGTCTATACATGGCAAGACTTATTCAACCTACCTCTGCATGATCTCTTTGAGATGAGAAGATACTATGAGAGTCTAAGTGATCCTGACCATCTAATGAAGAAGGGCATGGTCATTATCATAATAAAGACTGTCAACAGCTGAAGAACTTCAAATGTTTTGGTAGCATCAGCCTAGGGGGAGTTTGTAAGGATTCCTATAAGTCTGATGCAGCCGAAACATCCAAAGTCTCTCTGCATGCATGCACTGAAGCACAGAAGTAGAAATGCTTCGAAAGTTTTACACCTTGCACTAGAAAATATTCTAAGTGTAAAATCTTCCGAAGCCAAGACCAACATCTTCCGAAGCCAAAAGTGAAGTCTTTCGAAGCTTTAAAGACAACGTCTTCTGAAGCCAAAGAGTGAACATAGATTTCTTTCGAAGACTTTTATGAACATGCTTTTATCTGATGTACTTTACCATAAAGCTGGACCACCTTTCCGCTGCAACTCTGTTCAGTCACCAACTTACATGAGTTGGTGAAAAGGTCCATGCTTTTGGTAACTGTATATTGAGGTCTTGAGTTTGAGCTTTCTACTTTATGTACTTTTATCCTTTTTGTAATATATTAGGGTGTGAGCTATGGCATGTCATAGTCACTAGTCAAAAGGCAATATGCCTTTTGACTCTATATTTGATTTTTTAGTTGCATAGTCTTATGTATCCAGCTGGCCTTCAAAGTATGGCCGGCTGTAGGATGTAGTATAAAGTATCTCAAGTACTTGTAACTTAGATCTATGCTTTGTAATATTTATAAAAGAACTTGAGAAGCAATATACAACATTCTGAAAAACCATACATTTGTGTTGTTTGCTATCTTGTTCTGTCTCACATATTTAATTGTGTTCTTAGCATCTCTCATATATAGTTACCAGTTCCCTATTTGATCTGTTAAGTGTTCTAAAGAACTCTCCTCATTGTGTTGTTGTGTTGTAAGTGCATACCTTCTAACGGTCCTGCAAGGTGGGATAATGGGTCAAAACGGGTAATATTTGAAAATTAAATTTTTGCTTCGTGTCCGAATGATATTTGACAAAAAAAGAGCACAAGTCTTTTTAATTTTCTTAAAGAAACTAAATAATCCGGCTAAAGTGACCTAAAAGTCATGAAGTATTCATTTGAGTTGCATCTAAACAAATTTTTAAGCTACAAACATTTCATTGAAAAGCATTCTTTCCAAATAGTGATTACCTAGAAAAATGCTTCCCAAAATAGAAATTATTGCTTAGTTTGCTATGACATTCCCTACAACTTCCATTCATCTATCTTTTCTTGCCAATTATTACTTATTCTAGTAGTCAAGGGGAAAGGAGGAGGCTTTGTATCTCTTGGATGTCTAAGCTTCAAACATTAGCATTAATGAATAGTTACTAACTTGGTATAAACTACTAATTCATCCATTGTGTTCCACCATTCTATCATCCATTTCCCAACGACAAACCATTATACAAAGTTAAAGATGACGATTAAGATATTGAAAACAATGAGTTGAAGATGATAGGTTTGGCCCGAGCTACTTGAAGAAAAAAATGGAGGATTAAGGCAATTTAAAACTGTGATGAAAAAGAAGATGACATAAATAATTTCTCACATATGAAAACCTATATTCATTTTTTGAAATTAAATTTATTCATATTTCAAGACCTTAATGCTAACTTCTATGAATTTTTCACATGTGAACCCTTATATCACTTCTTTAATTTCTTTTATCAATTTTCCTAAAACTATCAAGTTTAGATAATGTCACTAAATGTGAATTGAACATAATATGTGAAAAATAAATACATAGTGTGTAGGTTGCCATGTGGCAAGGGTCGTTAGCTTTCATTAGACATCTCGTCATACCAAGCTAAAGCTCGATTATAACTGATACATTTGGAAGTCTTTAGTAGATAAAGCTAGCTTTGATAACTAGTATGTGATACATGCTAACCAACATTCATTATTAGTCAATGTATAAGTGTTGAAATCTTGAAACAAAAGTCTGAGGTTTTTAAGAAGTTTGTAATGTTCAAAAGCGAAGCTAAGGTTTAAATCAGACAAGAAATGAAGTGCCTCCGATCATATAATGGAGGTGACTACATAGCAAAACTAATAACTACGAAAGAATGGAGTATCATAACAAAAAATAGGCAACTAGTTTAAGAGTGTAGAAGCATGATCCATGAGAAAACAACCATGGTATTCTTAGGCAAAAGTAATGAAAATCATTGCCTATGTCATTAACAAATTACCACAATAAAGTCACTATTGACAAAATACTCAACTTGAAACCGATTGTCAACCACTCAAGGGTCTACAAGTTTGTTATGCTTTTATACCAAATCATCTTAAAAGAAAAATAGAAAATAAGGCATGTGTTGTACTTGAAGGGTATGATTTGGAAAATAAAAGTTGATGATATTTTGATCCAACCACCTAAAAGTGTTATGCGCCAAGAAACGATGTCCGGTGAAAGTTCATTTGTTGATCTAGCGACAAAAATATTTACGTGATACGAACAACTCATAGAAAACCTTGAAGATGCACTGTGCAAAGTAAAGAAAGTTGTGTGTTCATTTTCACATGAAATATCTAGTAGTCTTAGCCATTTTTTAGGTTTATTAATTTAGCTCAAAATTTTGAAATTGTATTACAACAATAGAAGTGTTGTTGTGACTTGGTACCAGGTTTTATCAAGCTTGACTATAAACCATAAGGTACACCTTCAGATTCTATAGTAAAGCTACACATAAAAGAAGGAAAGGAATTAAAAGATCCCCCAATGGCATGAAAATTATGGGTAGCCAAATCGATCTCATGCTTACAAGATCAAATGAAGCGTTTGCAGTTGGAGTACTTAACACATATGTGCAAAAACCCAGAAAACCTCATGTAGATGTATTTAAAAGGGCGCTTAGATATGTAAAAGCCATAATCGAGATGTGATAGGGTTTATAATATACATAACATGTAAATATTTCCTACACCTTAAATTATTCTTAGGTTACGTTTTATTGGATATTTCACCTGATTGGTTAGTATTTAAATTGTAAAGGATCTAAGAGTTAACAAGTTAAAATGATGTACTTTTTTTTACACTTGAGACTAACAAGTGAAACTATCACCTCCAATTCATAGTCATAACTCGATTGCAACATTTTAAGCAATTAGCAACGCTAGTCTTTCATGTATGACCTTATTTTGTAGATCTTAATTGCAATTTTCCATATGAATAGAAAACACACAACTTAGTGTTTACATAAAAAAATACAAGGTATACAAAATAATGATATCCTGAGTCAAGTTCACAATGAGTCATTTAGGCCACTATCTCAAGGGCAATGGATGTTAATAAATGTCAAGATAGTCAACAAATGGTCTTCGGATGATTGCTAGACAATATTCTTGCTTGTGTTGCACCTGTATCACTAACTAAAGCACGTCAACTGTAGATAGTTGGCTAGTCATGAGCAATACATTAGTGAAATCATTCTATTATCAGTGTGTGCAGCAAAGTGTCTGCTACAGTAGCAACTAGTAGTGCAACGGTAGTCTTAAAAGTATAACTAGAATCCTCGAATCACATCAATTTATTAACATCAATATCTACCCCAACATTCCTAATCTTCGATTATTTCTTTAAAGTTAATCCTTTCCAAGTTAAGTCATCTTATTAGAAACTAGAAGACATCAAATCATTATTTCCTAGTAGTCGTAACCTCTTAAAGATCAACAAAGTCTGTCACTTGGGTGGTACTCATAATATAGTTCAGTCAAGTCATAGTAACAAATTCAATACTGAGTTATAGCCACTCCTATGGAAAGTAGGTCCAAACATCCTATTCTTCATAATTAAATATCAATATCATTATATAGACATTGCCAGTTTGCATTTTAGATCTAGTAATCAACGAGTGGACCTAGACCTGGTGAAAGATTTTTCTCTGACTTTATTCAACAGTCCGCCTTATGTCGAAAGGGGTAGAAAGGACTATCGAGGACTCTTTTTTGTGTTTTATTTCCTTATTTTGTTTCTGGCAAGCAACCCTTTCGTCCCTATGTGCCGGCCGACCTAATTCATGATGAGCCCACCAACTTCCTGCCAATAAATAAAGAATTCTGTCACTTCAAGAAACAATGAAGGAATTCCATCAATAATTTCCATGCAAATCTTACAACGTTGGATTTATCTAGAAATTTGCTTTAAGAGCTAGCATTCTCCGACCGATAAGGGGTTAATCAGGAGTCTTTCCCCCCGACCGTGAAATCATCTATGAGAGCCACATCTAAATTGATCATCTCTTTCATTTTGTATTTGTAGCTCCATGCCATTTTCTATGCCATTGATTGGTTTCGCAGCAAAGCGAACGGCCTTGAATCACCTTCCGAATCATCTACCAAATCACATAATCAACCGGACCACCTAAACTAGTGTCATGATGTTTTCCACAATGGTTTATTGTCATTTTAGTGACTTATCAATATCAATATATGGATATAATAATGTCCTTCCATTTTCACAATGGTATATAGTAATGTTGGTGAATTGCTATTTTCGCAGTCTCTTCTAGTCGCTTTAGTGACTTAAGAATATCAATGCATGGACAAAATAGTGTTTTGCCATTTTTACAATGGTCTATACTCATTTTGAGGACTTATCAATATCAATATATGGACACTCTAGTGTCCTGTTTTTTTCATAGTGGTTAGTCATTTCACTTACTTATGAATATCAATCTATGAACACAATAGTGTCATGCCTTTTTCATAACGATTTATATTCACTTTGGTGACTTTTCATTTCCGCAGCCGCTTATGTCACTTCGGTGACTTAACAATATCGTTATATGGACACAATAATGTCCCGCCATTTTTATAATAATTTGTAGTCACTTTGGTGGCTTGCCATGTTCATAACTGCTTATAGTCACTTTGGTGATATAACAATATCAATATGCCTTTGTAACATTAGTGATTTCGGTTTGGGCTAAATACCTAATCAATATTCAACATATGCCCACGTCATGAGTAGTGATCTAGGGTCGAATCCGAACACCTATCATATAGAATATATGTATAGGTCACAAATACTTATCAAGGCTTGGGTTCAAATGCCCAATCAATATATTCCCATATGTATGAGTCACGTTTATTTACCTAGGCTTAAAATTTTGACTAACTAAATCTATAACCTCATCACAGAGTAGTCAAAGTTAATTTATGTCTTGCACCAAACTTGTATAACAATGCCCCATGTTATGGCTATAGTCCAACATCTTAATTAGGATTCGTCAATATGAATCTTCTTCATTAAAAACTAGCCTCTCATAAGGCCATTCGATATCAATTTCTATTATCATGACATCTTTCGTCGTCTACCTGAATTTGTCTACGTCGTTCCACCCTTGAAGATATCCTCAACTCCTTCATTTTTCTTCAGTTCTCATCCTTATACCTTTGTTCCTAAAGCATAATTCTTCTAAGACATCACAATACATCCCAAGCATATCTATGCTTCAATATAACCATAAGTGGACTCTAGTTAACATCCTTTATGTTAGTGATCAGCTTATAATTCATAATCTATCACCATGGTTAATTTGCACGTAAGACTACAAGAAGCTACCCTATATGGTGCAAAGTATTTTACATATCATTAACAATTTATTCTTTAATCAAAATCATTTAAAGCTCAAACACAGTCTCACAACTTAATACGGTATGAAAAAGTGGGTAGATCATAACTCACCTGAATGCGCAACAGATCTTATAATCCACAAACTAATGGCTAAACAAAGTCAACCCTTAGTAGCCATGATCAATATCAATACAAATCTCAAGCTCGATGTCAATATTAGTATCCAACTATAAATAGGCCAACACGAGCAGTGTGCAACCATTATTTCATGCACTAGCAAACTCCAATGCATTATTACGTTTATGACAACTTAACCAGACATCCTTAACATTTTAGCTTCAATCTTGTCCTTACAATCCTATTAAGCATCCACTTCACTTGGATACCAAGATTCACCAGTCATCAACATTATTAGCTTCAAAGTCAATAATGCCTCTAAATTGTCAGGTTCATGAACTAAACAATATATTAGGAGCTAAACAGTCTATAATTTCATGTAGCAGTCATATATCACTAGACCAATGAGTTTTCATCAATGTTTGACACACATAATTAACTTAACTTAAAGTTACCTTTAAGGTGAATCCACTGATTTAGAGTTTGATTTTTTTGGTGTAGATCACATTACACCCAATCTTCCTAGTTCCGTATGAAGAAGATCAAGCTCACCAAACTTCACAATCATCCTTAAAATTTCATGGATCTTCAACAAAACTAAGAACATATGGTGTGGTTACTAACCCATAAATTCTTGATGATCTAGCACCTTACTCAAGTATCAAATGATGAGAATTAACAACTAGAACAAGATCTTTTAGCATACCACTATTATCCTTATCATGGATATTCAATTTCTATAGAGAGAGGGAGAGAGAGAGAGAGAAAGAGAAAGGGTGACGATCCCTCACTGTCTAGATAGAGAAAGTTGTGGAAGTGAGAAGAGATATATGTTTGGTCGGGTTCTAGCTAGGGACATTTAGATCCGAGTTGCGATGAGTTATAATACCAAGTATCTACGTCCAACACCATCCGGGTCATAAAAGTCATTCATCTGATTTGTAGGTCCATGGCACACCGTTAGTCTTGGGTAGGAGTGTGCTAAGCCCCTATTTCAAATTTTAATCATAGAGAAACCCTATTTATATATTATGGCTTTTGTAACTCATTTCATATCCTAAGGTATACTTATGCAAAGTTTTGAGTTATTTCAATTGAATTGTATTCTTGTTTTGTTTTCGGTTTCCGAAGCGCTCCGCAAAGGGTGATTTTCATGTATAGACTTGACCTTTTTACCCTCTATCTCAATGCTTTAACACAACCCGTGTCAAGATCAAACATGATTCGCGTTTGGCTATGAAAGTTCAAATGAATTTGAAATATTATGATTATCATTTTTGTTTACATCTAATTTATAAACTAAATATATAATGAAATCAAAATATTCTACATCAAATAAAGAATTTAAATAGACTACAATCAGGTGTGTAGTTCAAACATTTCCGAAATGTATGATCCATTATATTATATATACTCTAAATTAGTAATGTCGGTGGCTTCAGTGCCACAGACCATTGCTTTGATGCTACCTTTTGTTTGTTATGTGTGATCTTAGGTGATCTCTGTAGATAGTGGAAAATAGAGGAGCAACTCTTAAAAATTGAGAGAGGGGCGACATCAAAAACCCGAGAACAAAGATGCTTCTCCACCACCATGGTGACTTTGGGCTTGATGATGATGAATCGCCTCCTGCCATCTTCAATGTTTTTAGGCGGATATGAGCAAGCCGAAGTCCGTATCGTCATACCAAGTCCGGGAGCCAAAAAGCTGTTGTCGCCCTCTGACAGAAAGTTGCTGACAGTAAGGGACGATGGTTCAAGGGCAAGGATATAAGCCTTAAGCCTAATACTTCTTAGACAGAATTGAGTAATTGAATATATTTTGTATATTTTGCAATTTATGGTTTACATATATATGATTTTAATTGGTATTTACGGAATGTTGATTAGCTTTTTACTCTTTATGATGAAAAAATTTAGCATAAGAACTCCCTATCTCTTCCCTCAAAATCAAGCATGTGCCTTTCTAAATCTCTAGGTGCCTTTGTGTTATAGTTATAATTTTTGCTTTCCATTGCATGAATCAAATAAAATAATGTTTTGAAGTAATTTAAGTTTGTTGAAAGTATCCAAGTTCAATTTCAAATTCCTCAAAAAAAATTTCATCTTCTGTTAGTAAGTTTTCGATGTGCACTAAAGGTTGAACCAACACATGAGCTGTGATATCTATGTTATATATGCATTGAGTGGCGGCTAGAAAGCACTGTCCCAAACAGTTTTTGAGTTTCTATTTTAATATATATTTTTTTGTTTTTAAATAAGTCATAGATATTGCTTTAATATTTTTCACAAGACATTTAACACCTTCTCCTACTTTTTGTTTCAATAAACTAAGTACCTTTCTATTTGCTGCTTTATGAGGCAACAATTTCACATTGTTTAGATTATGCATATGATATGATGTTTACTTAATCATGATAGGAAAACTAATGTTATTAATGAACAAAGTTGAATATAATTTGTATGTAGCATCCTTATTGATTCAAAGTCATTGAAAAAATCTATGGTTACTCTAATCTGCTATAGAATGTGTAGGATGGTATTCATGTGCTATACAATATGCAAGAGGATATGGATACGTTAGAGGCCTGCATGACTGCCATTAAAATTCTAAAATAAGGAAGATGATGATTGTAGTGTAACACTTTGGTACACCTCATTTCAATTCATTAAAAGGTTTTTAATCTAATTATTAACTTTAAGATGTTACTTATGTTTGCATGTTAATTTGCTATTTTAGTTTACCATATTACTTATGTAACTATTTTAGCTCTTGACTGTGCTTTTCTATATAGATAAGCATGCAGGTTGCATCACTTGAATGTGCTTAATTCTTATAAAGGTGTTCTTTGGTTACTTCACAGAGGAACTTTGGCTGCCTGGATCTTAATGATCCTCTTAAAAGACAAGCTCTTATATCAGTGTTTGACTTCGTAGTTTTCCAAAGTTAAAATTTAATTTTATTTATTGTTTAATCAATTAAAGCATTATGAGGCTATCTCAAGATTTATGATGTATCTCATATTGCACTATTAGTCATTACCGAGATAGTATCTCTAACAACATATTACATATCCAGCAGTAATGGTGAAATAAGATGTTATAATTTTTTTTAACGGCAAATGTGCGATATTGATTCGGAGGAAAGGTGTTATCTTAATTGAGCCCTCCTATTCATTTCCTAGAAAAGACCGCACCCCCAACCTCCTTAGGAGGAAACCCATTGCTAAGAAAATTCTCTTGCTTAACTCTGAGCATTTTGCTCAAAGTGAGACTTGAACCCATGACCTTTCCTATATTTATATGCTATGGGTACCTCATCTTAACCAGTTATGCTAAGCATCATTGGTAAATAAGATGTTGTAATAATGATATGTTGCAACTGAACTGCAAATCCTAATGGTTGCCACCATACTCTATTGTAATGTTTTTGTACATATATATTGGCCATAACACTTTTTACCTTTACATTCCAAGCTCCAATATCTTAAGTCACCGCCGCTACGCAGGTTCATTCTGTCACGCGTGGGCTATGTTTTGCTTCAAATCTTAGTTAGAGAGTAAAAATTCGTCGCGCTGCGCAGGTAAAACAACTTGTTAATTTAGAATTGTTAAGTGTAGAGCACTAGAGGATTCTCTATTGAAAAAATATCAAAGCTTTTGAGAGAAGTTATAATGGCCTAACAAACATGAGATGAGACCCATGAAGAAAAGAACTATTTCAATATTACAGTCGCAATTAAAAAGACGACACATGAAAATTTAAAGGAGGGTATTTTTTAAAGGAGGGTATTTTTTTAAGGTGATGACAATTAAAGGGGGAAAATAAAAAAGATATCTTACAACATGGGGTGAAGACTTATTTTCTAGATTAGCGTGTATACGTATTAACGGGCTTGGTTTCTTTTGTTTTTCTTTGGTTCAAAAAGATGTTTGCAACTAAGTTTTGTTGAATCCACTTGTGATGCAGTCGGAAACAGAAAAATAGATAACTGAACCTACTGATTTAATAAAAATATCAGGAACAATTCTTTTAACTATCGTTGATTCACAAAGAATACCGATAATCAGGGTTCACACTAACACAAACTGTGATAGAGAGAAAACAGATTTTTTCATAAACTTCAATAATATTTCACCCATCTCTTACAAGCATATAAAGAAACAAAGCAAAAGTCGAATGAGCCACAAAACATAAACGGGCCAAAAACTGGCCACATGTAAAGTCCAACAAAATGTAAAAATAAGATAAAAATGAAAATAACTCATAGATAAGCCGTTTTTGGGCCTAAACGACGGTGGTTTGTGAAAACGTGCTCCTTGGTCCAACAGTCGTTTTGACTGGTTGTAGGCCCAAAACGAAGACTTGTAGCCCAAATTATGGCCATTGCAGTGAAACCTCTTTTGATAAGCGATTTTGGACCTCCAAAAGACTAAAGCTTGCTTATCCACACTTGGGCCCACATAAACTTGACTTATTTTAATTATCTTGACTTGACTTTGCTTAGAACAATTATATGTTTTGGGAAAATAACTAGTCCCTCGTTAGAGATGATACCTAGTTAAGCAAATACTTAAAGCTCCAATAGACGGTGTATTGAAGTGAGCCTTGGTGCTTCATTTATTTATATAACTAATATGTAATTTAGATCCTATTAGTATGGCAAAAAGTGTAATAAAGCATTAAGCTAGAACTCGTAGGATATAAGGACTCCAACTATGCAAGTGATCTTGACACTCGAAGATCAACTGGGACATTGTACAGTTCTATGGTACAACAAAATACAACCTACGGCCTTGCTATCCATGACCGATGATGGATATAGGACTACTACAATGGAAGCTCAATAACTTACGTGGTTAGGAATAGTATTAAAGGAACTAAATCAAGAATTGGCAAATTAAAAGGTGGTATTAATTATATTATGGTAACATGTTGTATATTCAGTTGGCCAATAATCCTACCTTCTATGCTAGAATAAATTACATAAAAAATACATTACTATTTTATGAGGGAGAAGGTACTTAGAGAAGAAGTAGACTCGAATGTGTCTCTACACCATAATCAAATAGTCGATTCAATCACAAAGCGTTTATTGGGCCAATAGTTAGTTGTGTTTGGCAAAGAGATGCATATGGAAATTGATGTTGAGAGGGAGTGTTCAACAGATCAACAACATAAAAGGGTGGCAAGTACGATTTCATGGGGTGGCTAGGACGAGATTTTATTAGAATCTCTAATACTATTTAATTTAATTTGAATTTGAATTTAATTGTGTACTTAATAAAGTCATTTGAGTAATTAGGATAAATAGTTTGTCTAAGTTTGGTTTAATAGACAACTTTAAGAATTTTCTTAATATTCATTAAAAGAGTAGAGCACAAGTTTGTTCAAGTTGTTTTATGTTTTTCGCCCTCACCCTATATAGACATAACAACTTATGCAAGTTTTTAAATTTCTAAATTGTAAAGTAATATATTATTGATGTATCTTATAATATACACATTTAATTTTTGATAAATTATGCAAGGTGAATTATCATTTAATTAGTTCATAGTAGAATATACAAGCCACCTAAATTCCAGATGAGTAAATCAAAGAAATGAAGGAAAAAACAAACAAATTGAAAATGAATGAATCGTGTATGAAAAGACACGACCGTGCCTATCACTTGATCACACCATGGCGACAAAGGACTAAGTGCATGCCCCATGAGTCGAAAAAGACATTCTAATGGCATGAGTGTGCCTCTTTTAGTTTGCATAAATGTTTATGAATTCATGATGACTATCAAATCCATTAGATTGATCAATGTAGATTAGCTGGTCTAGGTCTATAAAAAAACACATTGCTAATGATCGTTTGCCACAAATCCCATTGTCTACTAGCTGTGCTACTTTTTAGTTGTTCCATATGTCTTTTGTTTAATTTTAAAAACCATTTACATGAGATGGTATAACATCTTTTTATTTTAGATACCTCACATGTTTCATTATTGGATAACACCTTCATCTCATTGACCATGGTTGACCTCAATTTGAGTTTATCATAGCCTGCTAGATGGTTTTAGGCTTTTTTTTCTTAGTCTTTGAGTACAACAATATTAGCAAATATTTTGTTTGGTTTTCACACCCTTTTAAATGGGCGAAATACTATGTTTTGTCCCATGTTAGACCTCATTGGTTTGGGCAAATTAACGGGCATTAGAAGAATCAGGCTAGTGAGTATTATGTCACGGAGTGATTTCTTCAACTCTCGTGCGGCACTTAGACTTGCTCTAAGTGCAGCCTTTGTGACCCAAACGATGTAGTAATTTAAGTAACAAAGCGGAAGCGTTTGCAAACGAGTAATACAAATAACTTGTATTTCTTACAAGAGAGAGTTACAAGTACTTAACACAAGACTTGTATGCGTTTTTGGGTGAGTACAAATGGCCCTTACTATCACCTATTTGTACTAGTTCAATGATCTAGATCTTTCATGATCTAGATTATTCTAACAACTAAATATCTTGTATCTTTACAAGGGTATGATATTTCGATGGACTTATCAAGGGTTTTCTAGAGCCCTCTTGGCAGCTCTTAGGCTGGATAATTCCAGGCCTTTCTTGGCCATTTTAGGGCTGCTCTCGAGTGCTCAAACGCTGCTACGTTGTTCCGGAGTCATGTGGGCTATTCCGGAGACTTCCGGGCAGCTCTAAGTGCATCTTTGTGTGTCCGGAAACTTCTGGAATATGAGTAACGCGACTTTAATTTACGCGGCTCGTGACATTCTCCCCCACCTTAACCCACGACGTCCTCGTCGTGTTTCTTGCATGACCCTCGGCTTGTTCTCGTGAGTTGCAAGACGGATAGTGTTTTGCCTTGATGACTTGACTCCATCGTGGCTGTGTGTACTTTATTGCCTTAAACGATGTACAAGGTGTTAAGAAATGTTGCTGGAACGGCTTTTGCTTTTCGAAAGAAGTCCATCCCAAGCACGAGTTTGTAGTCGCCCAATGGTGCTATCGAGAAGTCTAGATTACCTTGCCATGTATCGATCTTGGTCTTGACAGCCCATGACATTCCTTCGATCGTTTTGGTGTTACCATTAGCGTCTTTGAGGAATCGATCGCGTGTGGATATCCTTAGGCCGAGTCTCTTAGCCTCTTCTCGTGTCATGAAGTTGTGACTTGCTCCGGTATCAATTAGTGCCTTTTCAAGTCGTCCATTTATTTCTAAGTTCACAAACCGAAGTCCTTTTGCCTCCGTGCTCGTGATGTTGCCCTTATGCTCTATCGGGCAGGACTTAACCATTTTCAATGGCTTCCCCTCATGTGCCGTTAAAGCATTCAATACTTGTAGTTGCATTGCCCCGAGACGAACCTCCTTGTCTTCGTGGGGTGCATCATCAGTTCTAGCCACCATGGCTCGCAGACTTTGTTTCTTCGGGCAGTCCCGAGCGTTATGCGGTCCATCGCATATAAAACAGAACTTTGGAGGATGTTTTTCGTTGTTTTATCGGGGTGGTTTCCTTGGTTCCACCTTCCGATCAAGGTTGGGCTTAACTCCCCCACCTTTCTCGCCATCACTCTCCTCAATCATGGGCCTATATGGTCGTTTTTCTTTATGATCGATCAAGCTTTCAGCTATTGCAATAGCTGAAGCCAAATCTTGAACACTTCGTCTCTCCAACTCTATCTTAGCCCATGGTTGAAGGCCATCGAGAAAGTGGAAAAGGGAGTCTTTATCCGATAAGTCCGGGATCTCAAGGACAAGTGTTGTAAACTCATTAACATAATCCTTGATGGTCGCAGTTTGTTTGAGTTTACGAAGTCGACTTCTTGCTCCGTGCTCAGCGTTTATCGGATAAAATTGTCTTTTGAGCTCTTGAACAAATTCAGCCCAAGTTTTGATAATGCACGTACCTCGTTCAATATCCATGCTTTGGCGTCTCCACCACAGTGCCGTTGTATCTTTGAGGTACATTGTAGCCGCCTTTATTTTGGTGGCATCGTCCAAGATTTGTACCCCTCGTAGGTACTGCTCTATTTCACAAATAAAGTCGTCAACTGCCCGAGCTTCTCGTTTGCCCATGAACGGTGATGGTTTGGGAATTTTGATTCTTGGAGTAAAGTTCACAACATTACCTCTAGTTGTGATCATGGTGCAGGACCGATGAAGGGTATGCACTTACAACACAACAACAGAATGAGGAGAGTTGCTTAGAACACTTAATAGATCAAATAGGGAACTGGTTAACTTTGTTAATGAAAGACGCTAAGAACACAAGTAAATATGAGACAGAACAAGATTGCAAACAACACAAGTAATTGGTTTTCAAGAATGTTGCATATTGCTTCTCAAGTTCTATTACAAATGTTACAAAGCATGAAGGAATGTTACAAGTACTTGAGATACATATACTACATCCTACAGCCGGCCATACTTTGAAGGCCAGCTGGATACAATTAACTAGACAACTACAAAATAAAATATTGAGTCAAAAGGCAGATTTGCCTTTTGACTAGTGACTATGACATGCCATAGCTTACATCCTAATATATTACAAAAAGGAGAAAAGTACATAAAGTAGAAAGCATGGACTCAAGACCTTAATATACAGTTACCAAAAGCATGGACCTTTTCATCAACTTATGTAAGTTGGTGACTTTATAGAGTTGCAGCGGAAAGGTGGTCTAGCTTTATGGTAAAGTACATCAGAGAAAGGCATATCTCTAAAAGTCTTTGTCTTTGAAGCTTTAGAAGACTTCACCTTTAGCTTCGGAAGATGTTGGTCTTGGCTTCGGAAGATTTTACACTTAGAATATTTCTAGTGCATGGTGTAAAACTTCCGAAGTATTTCTACTTCTGCTCTTTAGTGCATGCATGCAGAGAGACTTTGGATGTTTTGGCTGCATCAGACTTATAGGAATCCTTACAAACTCTCCCTAGGCTGATGCTACCAAAACATTTAGAAGATCTTCAGATGTTGGTGGTCTTCAGGATGATAATGACCATACCCTTCTTCATCAGATGGTCAGGATCACTCAGACCCTCATAATATCTTCTCATCTCAAGGAGATCATGCAGAGGTAATATGATTATGTCTTACCATGTATAGACATTCTTTACACCTTGATCTCTAATCACATGCCATCTCTCTGGATTAGTAGTGAAGTTCCATAATAAGATTAGTCTCTCAGCTACAAGAGGAGCCACTTGAATTGGAGTTGATTGGGCTGCGTCTTCATGCACTTCCTCAGGTTGATCTGACTCAGCCTAAGGTGTAGAGGTGGATGATTCAGGCTTCTTCTTCTTTGACTTTGGTTTGGAAGCCATCCTCTTCTTCCTCTTAGAAGACTGGTCTTTCTCAGTTGGGTGTTCCTCCCTCACAGGTTCAGAAGGAGAGGGAGTTTGACTCTGCTGTAGATCAGAAGATGAAGCTTACTGAGGCTCAACAGGAGGTCCAGGTTGTGTTGTCTCAGGTTGTTCAACCTTGACCTCCACTTCAGGTGGGATTTGACTTGGAAGGGAGTGTAAGTCAATCAGCTCTCCACTCTTGATCTTCTGCTTGATTACCCTGATATGATCATCCATTGTGGATAGAGACATAGGGCCAAGTCTTCTTCCAGAGAATCTATACAGCTTCAAAAAGCTCATCATCCTTTGTCTGTGAGCATACTTCTTCATACTCTTTTGGATGATGGCTCTTGTCTTTACAGCATCTTCCCTCATCTTTTTCTTGGTTGTCTTTTGTTCTTTGAGCACTTGAAGTTCAAGCTGTTTCAGATACTCAAACTCAATGTACTCAAAAGACAAGGGAAGAAGTGCAGATGCCTGGTAGAGACATGTGGCACTCAGGTAGTTGATCATGTTTTGCCTATCTGTTTCCTTGTCTACCTGAGGTTCTTGTGTAGCTGCCACATCCTCTTGCACAAGGCTTTCCTGAACTGGGGAGAGTGTTGGAGTATGCTTGTATAACCTTTTCTGTCTCTTCTCCTCTTTGAATTGGAGAAGTAACCTTGCATCCTCTGCTTCCTTCATGTCTCTTGATACTTTCATGTCAGCCAGTTCATTTAATTGCTCTAAGGGGAGAGATACAATCTCATCTATGTCATAGTTCCTGGTCTGCAAGTAAGTAATCTTGACTGCCCTCAACTCATCTTCTTGAGTGTTTAGTCTGGGGGCAGCCCTGATTGTAGGTTGCATAAAGCCTGTAGACCCAGAGGAACTTTCTCCCCTTAGCTTCCTCTTCCTCTCTCTCTCCTCATCCTCAATCTCCTCAGGAGTTAGAATCCTTTTCCCTTTGTCACCGACAGACCTTTGTGACACAGGGTGGAGAGAGCTTTGGCCTTCATTGCTTGGTGTAGCATCCAAGCTCTGGCTAGAGAGAGGTTGTGAGACACCTTCACCAGCAGGTGTTTCACTGAGGGCTCTAAGGCTCTATCACTAGGCCTTCAGCCATGGTTTTCCCGTTGAAACTAGTCTCAGGGTCTGCCTCAGCATCCAGTTGACCAATGACATTACCTGATTGCCTTTGTCTCATTCTAAGGCTAAACTCTTCAGTAATTCCGTCTTGAATCCTGAGTGCTAACCTGTTAGCTTATCTTGATTGACTTGGGTTGACTAGTAGCATGTTGATCAGGTCAAGACCTTCATAGTAGTTCAAGGTCTGAAAATTGAATACTTCTTGCTGCCCTTGAACTCTGTGAAGAATGAGGGCTCTTCTATCAGCATCATACCTCCACCCAATAATGTAGTTTGAAGTTCCTTGAGGTGGAGATGACACAACCCTTGGAATCCCTTCCTCAAAGAGACTCCTAATGAAAGAGTCCATAATGTCCACATTAATATGAACTTTAGGAAGTTGCTGAGTATGCACAGTTGCAAGTGAGGATGGTGAATCCTCAATGTCCATACTCCCTGAAGAACTCCTGAGTTTTGTGACTGTAATGACTTTCTCCCCTTTTTGGTAGCATCACCCTCTTGCATAGGTGAGCTAGAGGTTAGATCAATCACATTCACAAGTTCTTGTGTTCCTGGTTGAGCTCCTCTTAAAGGTCTCCCAGCTAGTTTTCCCTAAGATAAGATATCTCAAGTTGCTAATCATTGACCCTATTATGCAGGGTAGTCACCTGAGATTAAAGGTGACTAACCTTAGAGACTAAATAGGAGCATGTTTTTATAGTTTTTGCACCTTTAGTCTCAGATTCCCCTCATCTTCATCAGAAGAATCATTGGGGGATGAGATAATTGGACCAAAGTCCTCTCTCTCACCACCAGCCTCAGGTTCTTGGCTGCTAGATTTCCTCTGCACATTGACAGCCTCAGTTGAGGTGTCAGTGGGCTGAGTTGCCATGGTTGAGGTCTTAATGATGTAATCACTTGCAGAAGTGAGAGCCTCTTCCATATGGATATCCTGAACAGGTTCAAAAGTATCCACCTCAGTGATGAGTGTCTGATGTGAGCCAGACAAAGGAGACTCAGGAGTACTCATCTCTCTTTGAGTAGGGGAAGAGTAGAGAGACTCATGGTACCCACTGAAATCTTAGTCTTCATCAGTATAGAATGAGAGGTTGGGAATGGGTTGATTTAAGTTTAAAGGCTGGGGATGGTAACTGTCCCCTAAAGGTTGTTCACTTGAGTGTTGAGACTCAGAGTGAGGGCTTAAGGCAGTTTGGCTTATGAGCTCATCAGGGTGAGCATGAGGAACCTCATCCCTGATTGTTGAAGAGATAGGAGTGGTTTGCTCCTCAGGGGAAGTGGGAGCTCTAGTGTCCACTTCCTCCTGTATGGGTGAGTATATGGGGTTCTGCACAGACTCAATAGCTCGAGCAGGTGTTCGTTTCGATTTTTTTTGGTAGGTGAGGGTGATTTGTGGCCTTTTTGGTGGTTGGGAGGCAGAAGGTGTGGGTTCAACACTAGCTTGTGTTGCTAGGTTGTCACCTTGAGCAATGAGCTCTAACATTTTTGGGACAAGGGCTGTTTCTACCCATGAGAAGCCTACAGTTGGCTTCTTTATAATTTTAAAGATGTCGGGCTTCATCTGTCCTAATTTAAGAACATTATCTGTTTCCCTCAATTGTGAGCCCGGTTCACAGTTAAGAATGTGTTGAACATATCTAGGAAACATATAATACTCTAAGGAGTCCAAGTTAGCAAGCAAATTTGTATAAACAAACTAAGAGTACCTGAACTTGACCCCCTAAACCATTCCATGTACTTGAACAAACTGAGAGTACGTGAAGCATGTATTTCCAATGGGATGAGACCTTTCCTTTCCTGAAGGTCTTTACAGAGAAATCTCCTTCATAGCCCATCTGCTCAAAGGAATGATTTACAGCTTCCTTTGGAAAGGACAACTCACATTCTTCATCATCCAGCTGCAAGTGAGTGTTGATGGTGGCTGGAGTGATGAAGATTGTCCTCCCTTGCACTATGACAGACAGTGCCTTCTCTCCATCCATAATGACCTCTTGGTAGGTCTTCCAGAATTTAAGCAGATGATCCTCATAGAGGGTAGGATCAATGGTTAGGGAGGTGAAGTAGTTGGATAGAACTAAGAAACGGCAAATTTCTGAGAAACTTTCATCTTTCTCAGAGCTTAACAGAGCAACCTGGTTGTGTTGCCTGTGATGTTGCATGGAGAAATCTGGGTTGTTTCTGTGGTTTAGGTTGGCCATTTTAGAAGCTTAAGGATGAAGAAAGATGAAGAACCAAGGCGGTTTGGGAGATTTTAGGTTTAAGGAATAGTGTAATTGAGGAAGATAGTGAGAGAGGGGGGAACTGTTGGGCATTTATGTGAAAAGGATTTGAGACAAAGTTAATGAAAGAGGATAAACTTTGAAATCCGGATGTCGGTCCCACCTCTGAAAAGTAGTTTACTTTTGCCCAAAAAGTAGTTTTCTTGGAAAGTCGAGAAATCTTCCGAAGGTTATTTGCTTTGGAAGTTCTGAAGAAAAAGCTTCCGAAGGCAAATTGGCTTCGGAAGATATTTCAAAGGTTTTTGAGAATTTTGCTTCAGAAGAGAATTTACACTCAGAGATTTTAATTCTAAGAAGAATAAATATTTCCGAAGGTAAATTGCTTTCGGAAGAAACTTGTTCTTTGAAAACATACAGAGTACTTAAGTTGATTTTAAGCTTCGGAAGATATTTCAGAAATTTCTTCTGAAGGTAAAATTACTATAGAAATTATTTGTTTACTAAGACATAAATTTCTTCCGAAGGTAATTTTGAATCTTCCGAAGAGATCAAGATTTTCAAAAATATAAGAAAAGTCTTTTGAAAAGATTTTCTTCCAAAGAAAACAAGGGCTTATGAAGGTGATAAAATAGACAACTGAGGACACACAAGTTTTAGAAAAAAATATGAATAAGTTTTAAGAAAAGCTATTCAAAGTTAATCATCCCAATAACTGATAGAAGATATTTAAATCTCTGCACATCAAAAGCTTTGGTGAACAGATCAGCATATTGTTATTTGTGTTAACTTTGACTAGTTTGATTAATCTCTTTTCAAAGTTATCTCTAATCAAATGATACCTGATATTAATATGCTTTGTCCTTGAGTGCTGGACATGATTCTCTATGATGGAGATAGGACTATTGTTGTCTATGTGGATGGGAGTCTCTTTAAAGTTGAATCCATAGTCCAACATCTGATTTTGAATCCAAAGCACTTGAGCACAGTAGCTTGCAGCAGCAATGTATTCAGCCTCAACAATTGATGCAGACAACCAGGATTGTTTCTTGCATTGCCAAGAGACTACTCTTCCACCAAGAAATTGACATCCCCCTGATGTAGACTTTGCAGTCATGTTGCAACCACCATAGTCACTATCTGTATAAGCATACAGATTAAAGTCAGAATTCTTTGAATACCAAAGGCCAAGTAATGGAGCACCTTTGAGATATCTTAAAATTCTTTTGACAGTGACCATGTGTGACATCTTAGGGTTGGCTTGATATCTTGCACAAATGCATGTAGCAAACATGATATCTAGCCTGCTAGCTGTGAGGTACATAAGAGACCCAATCATTACCCTATAGAGATGCTCATCAACACACTCCCCCTCAAGATCAGGTCCAAGGGAGTGATTTCTGGCTATGGGTGTCTTAGCAACCTTACAATCAGTCATGTTAAACCTCTTAAGTATGTTATGTACATACTTTGACTGACTTATGAAGATGTCATTGTCAACTTGCTTCACTTGAATTCCTAGAAAGAAATTAAGTTCCCCCATGGCACTCATTTCAAACATGTCCTTCATCATCTTCTCAAAGTCTTTGCAGAGCTTTAGATTAGTTGACCCAAAGATAATGTCATCTACATATACTTGAACTAGCATTATGTCATTTCCTGTTCCTTTGATGAAGAGAGTTCCATCTATAGTACCCCTTTTGTAGCCATGTTGACAGAGATACTGAGGTAAAGTCTCATACCACCCCCTTGGTGCTTGGTGCAGCCCATAAAGAGCTTTATCAAGCCTGCAGACATAATCAGGATGATCAGGATCTGCAAACCCAGGTGGTTGTCTGACATACACCTCTTCATCAATCACCCCATAAAGAAAAGCACACTTGACATCAAGTTGGTAGACCTTGAAGTTCTTGGATGCAGCAAAAGCTAGAAATATTCTAACAATTTCAAGTCTTGCTACAGGAGCAAAAACATCTGCATAGTCAATTCCTTCTTCTTAAGTATATCATTGAACAACTAGTCTTGCCTTGTTCTTGATGACAAGTCCTCTATCATCCTTCTTGTTCCTAAAAACCCATTTGGTTCCTATGGCAGTCTTCCCTTGAGGAAGAGGACATAGGTTCCAAACGTTTTGCCTTTTGAATTGAAGCAGCTCCTCTTGCATAGCTTCAACCCAACTTCCATCCTTTAGAGCCTCATCAATTTTCTTTGGCTCTATCTGGGACAAGAAACAAGAGTGAAGACAAACATTTGCTTCATGGGTTTGTGCTCTTGTTCTCACCTCTGAATCAACATCTCTAATGCTGTTTGTGGTAGGATGAGACTTGTGGATCCTTAGTTGAGGGATCACAGCAAGTTGCTTAGATAGATCAAAATTTGAAAAATTTTGATCTGGCAAAGAAGATTTACCCTTCACATCAGCACACTTATCAAGATTGACTTGATCCAATGAGTGTGTGACATCATTGATGTTGTCTTCAATGCAGTGGTTATCAGTATCAAGAAATTCCTGGTCACTTTCACCACCACCATTTTCTCCAACATTTGAAGCTCCTTCTTCTGAGTTTTGTGCCTCTAAGCTGGAATTTGAAGGCACCCCAGAAGCATCAGCAGGATTTGTCATTGATGTGCTGGTAGAAGCTTCATTTGCAGAAATAGTTACCACTGGAGCTGAAGATGTGTAACTTGAAGGTCTTCTGAGCTCAAATCTTGGGTCAAGGTCACCTGTAGGTAATATATCTGTAGATCCTGAAACAATCTCACAAGATTTGTTAAAACAGTTGGTAACTAAATCAAGATCAAATAGCCAATCCGGACCAGAACCTTTCACACTGGGAGTGTGCTCATTGAAAGTCACATTGGCTGACTCTTCAACTACTCTAGTTCTGAGATTGTATACTCTATAAGCTTTAGCTTGAGAAGAGTATCCAATAAAGTGTCCATCATCTTATTTCTCAGCAAACTTGGCAATTTGATCTTTGGTATTCAAGATGGTGCAAGGACATCCAAATGACCTGAGAAAACTAATGAAAGGTTTTCTCTTGTGCCAAAGTTCATAAGGAGTCTTACCATGTGTCTTAACCACTAAAACTCTGTTTTGCACATAGCAAGCAGCGTTCACTGCCTCTGCCTGGAAGGTGATGGGCAGTTTAGAGTCAGACAACATAGTTCTTGCAGCTTCAATTAGTGTCATGTTTCTCCTTTCAGCAACACCATTTTGCTGAGGAGTTCTGGGAGAACTATATTGTCTTGTAATACCTTTTTCATCACAAAATGTATCAAGGATTTGATTCTTGAATTCAGTTCCTTGATCACATCTTATGGTTTTGACCTTGTTATCACATTGATTCTCAATCTTTAAGATGAAATTCTTTAGAATCTCAGGGGTCTCATCCTTAGTTCTAAGAATGAAGACCCAAGTGAATCTTGTAAAATCATATGTGATCACCAAACAATAAGAGGTCCTTCCTAGACTCATTACACTGGTGGGGCCAAAGAGATCCATATGTAATAAGTGTAGGGGATTAATGATGAAATTTCTTTCCTTTGGCTTGTGAGATACCTTGTGTTGCTTTCCTTTTAGGCATGCAACACAGTGGTCATCACTTGTAAACTCTTTCTTTGGTATTCCAGTTACCAAATCATTCTTAATTAATTTATTCATGTTTTTAAAGTTTACATGGCACATTCTTTTATTCCAGAGGAAGGATTCATCATTATTTGCTTTAGACAGAAATCATGAAACTTCTCCTGAGGGAGATGTTTCTTGCTAGTCCATCTTGTACATGTTCCCTTTCCTGGGGCCTCTGAGGAAGCTGTGCTCATGAGGAATGACCACCCGGGCCTGAGAACAATGCACTCATGCTCAATGAAGAGCATGTTATGACTCTGATCATAAAATTAGGATACACTTAGAATATTGTACCCAAGCTCCTTGACAAAGTTTACCTTCTCAATGCTGACCTTACCATTTGTGACCTTGCCCCTTCCAGTAATGTAACCTCCTACATCTCCTCCAAAAAAAACTGTTCCTCTATCAATTCTTTCAAACTTTTGGAGTAGCGACCTATTTCCTGTCATGTGTCTGGAACAGCCAATATTAATGATCCATACATTTCTGTTTGTCTTGAGTTGTTCCTGCACAAAAGAGATGATAGTTACATTTGGAAACCCAAGCCTCATTGGTCTTGGGCTCATCAAAAGAAGTTGAAGACAATGAAGCAGTAATTGATCCTGTAGTCATGCTAGAAGGATCATTTGCTAATGTTGATGAAGAACTTTCAACCACTTGGTCTTTCTTTGATTTCCACATCACCTTTAGAAGCTTAGACTTGACCTTCAATACTTCAAAAGTTTTGATGACTTCAGAAGTTTTGATGACTGGACCTTCGGAAGATCTTGCTTTCACTACAGCAGGCTTAAGTGCTTCGGAAGTATTCCTTTCTTCCGAGACCAAATTTTCTCCCGAAGGCAAGTTTTCACTTGTCTTCTTCTTCATTTTGGAGCTTCCGAAGGAAACAGATTTTCCTTCCAAAGCTTGCTTCTTCTTCTCCAAACTCTTAGAAGTTTCTTTCTTGGTCATGTGGAGAGTACTCTTTGGATTGTAAACACAATCCTTAGCAAGATGAGAAGTACTTCCACACATAACACAGTCTATTTTCTTCCTTCTAGGAGTTTTCCTTTGTGAACAAGGCTGAACTTGATCACTTTCCTTCTCCATCTTCATCTTTACAGATGTTGTGGCAGTTCTTGTGGGGATAAAACTACCTTTGGAGCTGGATGGTTCAGGTTGTACAGCAGTGATGCACAACTGATCAGCCTTCTTCTTGATGATGGGATGATTTGGACATGAACTAGAACTCTTGTTGAAGACTTGTTTCTGTGCAGAATTGAAGGTGGCCTTGATCTCTTGAGCATTTTTAGACTTTCTTTTGGCCTTCCTGATCAAGTTCTTTCTTCTTGACTTGGCCATGCCAACAACTTTGCTCTCCTCAAAGGGATGGTGACCCTTCTTAGAATGCTCTTCTTCACTCTTCTCAGAGCCATTCTCCACCATCTCCTTTTCATCCTCTTCAGTCACAGGATCTATGAGGGGAAGCTCATCTTCACAAGTTCCACACCTAGGAGATCTTACAGACAAGATTGTATGTGGAGGAGCTATCTCACAAGATCCTAGTCCCTGCTTATTTTGAAAACAAAGTTTTGCATGCAAGGATGAGGATATTATGTTCTTGAAGGTCTCTTCTTCAAGAACACATTTTTCTGCCTTGGCTTTGCTGATCACATGCTCAGCCTGGCATTCAGTTAATTTAGTAATGAGATCTTTGATCTGAGTCCTATAGTTTGTATGCTCATGTTTAAGAGTTGAAATGGTTTTCTCTAAGTCCTCTATCTTTAGTTTATGATCATTTTCAGCTCTTTTAAAATAAGCTTTTAAGATATTTAAGGACTCAAGATCAGATCTCATTTCTAAATTATAGGACCTGTATCTATTGACTTTAGCAATGCACTCAGGGGTACAAAGATGTTCCAATACCTTGGCTTCATTGTGGTCTGCCATGAGTGCTTGGTTTGGAGATGCATCTTCTACCTGAAAGCTCCAGTCAAAGCCTTCTTCTTCAACAGCAACTACAGCTTGCTGCTTTGGCTTCTCATTCTAGGGAGATTTCTCAGTGTAGTTTGGTCTGGTTTATGCTTGGCCACCATTTGTCCTTGGTACCTTACACTCTCTTGCAAAGTGTCCCTTCTGGTTATAGTTGTAACACTTTACTTTGCTTTTGTGCAGCCCAAACTTTCCACTGGCTGCATTACTTGGAAACTTTCTCCCTGTCCTCTTGTAGAACTTCTTGGCTTTGTGAGTGAGAAGCGCCATTTGCTGGACTATCTCCATGTACTCCAGATCATCTGGAGGGATACAGTCCAAATCTTCAAAAGTGAAGAGAAAGTTGCCTGACGTTTCATCAGTAGAGACAAAGGCATGAGAAGAACTTGTCTCTTGGAAATGACTTCCTTGAGTGTAGCTTTCCCTTGGAGTCTCTAGGAAGGTGATGAAAGGGCCCTTTTGTGAGTTGTCAGGGAAGCATATAAGATGATATTGTGGTTTAATGCTTTCCCTTTCAACCACCTGGAGGGCTGAACTCTGTTGATTCCTGGAGTTACCAGATGAGTTTTGCATGTTCATCTCCATCTGGTAGCCACTAAGAATACCATACAACTCTGTAAGAGTAAGAGTCTTAAGGTTCTCAGTCCTCTTGATAACAACACAGTAATGTGTCCATTGTCTAGGAAGAGAGGACATAAACTTCCTTACAATGTCCCTGTTCTCAAGAGTTACTCCAACATCCATTAGAGTATCCACAATCTCAACATACCTGAAGTATTATTGAGTCATGGTTTCACCTACCTTGAATGTGAAGTTTTGAAACTGCTGCTCCAAGAGATCCTTCTTGTTCTCCTATGCTTCAGTAGCCCCTCATACATGTCACACCCCCGCTAAAAGCGGAAACACGGGGATGTAACGAGACCGGGATCGTCATAACACATGGTAAGCGATAGAGAGAAATATAAATAAATGATGACAAGCGTGTCATGACGACACCCGACAACAAGGGGACTTGTGTCGTGTTTAGTCAATGTTCATGACAACATAGCCATAGGCAACATGATGATGATACACATAATCACATAAAGATGAAATTGTAAAGGTAAATTCCCACAACCCGGGAACAAGTTTCAAAAGATGATAATTGTTTACAAGCGTTAACATTGTTCAAAAGATTGTTTATCAAAACATGTTAAGTCCCAAAAATGCATCCTAGGGTCTCCACTAAGGCAGCACACCTAGATTCCTGGACTTGCATGATCACCTGAAAAGATATGCTTAAAACGGTCAACATAATTGTTGGTGAGCTCGCAGGTTTATGTAATAAAATGTAAGTGATGTTGTATAATGTAAGCGTAATGGAATACCGTGAATACAGTTATATACACAAGTAAATTCACATGACATGAGCTTTGCAACCAAACCTAGCGACGTACACAAAGAAATTGTCGGCATATATTCACCCAAGGGCCCGTTCCTGGCCACTGATGGTACCAACTAGTATACCATCGAACAAGGGTGGGGGTGTCAACCCAGTAGTACTACCAATACCTAACCGTCGGTTCCCACATTGGAATTAAATAGTTGCAAAGATAGAACCACACAGCAGACCCAAGCATGTATCAAATAGTACTTGCAACACAGTATCACTTTTCCCCCAAGTTATAAATGATTGAAATACTGTATAAGCGTAAAAAGGGGCCACGAAACTCACTTGTTAGGTGGTAAGTATGTATGATCGATGTATCCAAATGTTGAATGCAGATAAACAGTCAAACACCTATTGACAGTTATTGTAAGCATTAATGATATGATATATAAGCGCGTAATAATGATAGGTCGGTTCGGGTCGTATTGGCTGGGTCGCGTATAACACACACAAACTGACACGCGTACTAGATCTTATGTAGATCCAAGTACAAGACATTGTCGCCATTATTGATGATGTTTGAGTATAAGTTTCGTTGTTAATGAAGAAGTATTGAATATGTGTCAATAGTTATAAGTCGGTTGATCGTTGTAAAACGTTAGTTCAATTTGGTTAAAATAGTATTTGTGCCCTTTTTCGCGTTGACTTTAATCTTTGTGGCCGAACAATGGCTATTGTGTTAATGTTACCTCAACATCACACGTCATACTCACACCACGCACAAAGGAGATCAAACACAACAATTTACAGTCGCACGACAAGACCAGACGCACGACTCAACCTCCATTCGTACGAATCAACCTTCAATCGTGCGAATCAGCTTCATTCGTACGATTGAACCTTCATTCGTATGACTGGCCTTCAGTCGTACCACACAACACCCAATCGCACAACTCAATCTCTATACGCACGAATCAACCTTCAATCGTGCGAATTAGCTACTTTCGTACGATTGAACCTTCATTCGTGCGATTGGACTCCAGTCGTGCGAATCACGCACATTCGCACACATTCAGTCGGTCACCTGACTCAATCGCACACAATCACTCATACGCATGACTCAATCGCATACACACACTCAGTCGCACAACTCAGTCGCACGACATGCCTAGTCGCACAACCCAGTCGCACGATTAACTCAGACGCATGATTCAGTCGCACGACCCACTCAGTCGCACGGCTCAATCGCATGATAGACCCAGTCGCCTGATTTGCAGAATCGCGACTGTGGTCGGGCTGAGCAGCCCCCGAGCTGCTCTAAACACGGGTTTTACACCACAAGGACCTCCAGAAACACTCAACAAACATACACAAACATGAAACACAAGCAAAAAGACCTCACACGCACCCATACGACCTTGTGTATTCGGGTTGAACCCGAACACCTGAAACCCTAGTTTAGGACAGCCGTGAAAAGGCTAGAAAATGGACAACCAAAGACGACTACCTGCTAGAAACGAGTAGTCTAAGCTGTAGATGGTGTCTAGACGAAGAAAACAAGACCACACGGGTAGGATTCGGTGCTAGAATGAAGATTTTGTGTGTGAAGAGAGGATGAAGATGAAGAAGATGGTGAAAGTGAAGGCTTAGGGCTGGTAAGGGGTATTTATACCCAGCCCAAGTTTGCAAAATTACAAGTTTAGTCCCTGCACTTAACCCCCGAGTTTTCCCAAATTTGGTTCGGTTGAAAAACGACTTTATTAGATGTTTTATATTAATTGTAAAAGTACATTTAATGTTGTTATGACTTAAGAAATGGTTATGTTAAAACATTTAATATATATATATATAAATGATATATTTGACGGTTTCGAAAATGAAAGTTTTAAAAGTCTTTTAAGGTTAACATATGGTCATAACGAATATATACACAACGATAAATATGCACACATGATATCCACATAAGGAGTCAAATAAAGATGAGGAGTGATTGATCAAAGAGTGTTTAACGGACTATCACGTTAATTGACGGACCTTAAGGTGACGGATGTCATAATACATCAGCTTCAGTGCTTCCCATAGTTGCTTGGCAGTTTTGCACTTCTTGAAGCCTCTGTAGATAGAGTTTGGAAGAGCAGTTTCAAGGGCTGTCATGGCTTTCTGTTCAATCTCTATTCTCTTTCTATCTGCTTCAGAGTAATCAGCCACAACCTTAGGAATCATACCACCACCAGTAGCAGAAGTGGTGCTTGGTATGTAAGATCCTTCAACAACAGAGTCCCACATCCTGGAGTCTTGAGACTTGATGAAGCCTTCCATTCTTTGACACCAAGTATCAAAGTCTTCAGGAGTGATCAGTGGAGACTTTGTCATAGTTCCAGTTTCCATATCAGCTTTGGTTATAGCTGCCATTTGAGTTGTTAAGTAGTTTGTGTGTGTGAGGGATCTTAAGATGGTGAGATCTTATATCAATAGCCTGAAATACTCTGATAGCAAATGCAGGACCGATGAAGGGTATGCACTTACAACACAACAACACAATGAGGAGAATTGCTTAGAACACTTAACAGATCAAATAGGGAACTGTTAACTTTGTTAATGAAAGATGCTAAGAACACAAGTAAATATGAGACAAAACAAGATTGCAAACAAAATAAGTAATTGGTTTTCAATAATGTTGTATATTGCTTCTCAAGTTCTATTACAAATTTTACAAAGCATGAAGGAAAGTTACAAGTACTTGAGATACATATACTACATCCTACAGCCGGTCATACTTTGAAGGCTAGCTGGATACAATTGACTAGACAACTACAAAATCAAATGTATAGTCAAAAGGAAGATTTGCCTTTTGACTAGTGACTATGACATGCCATAGCTTACATCCTAATATATTACAAAAATGATAAAAGTACATAAAGTAAAAAGCATGGACTCAAGACCTCAATGTACAGTTACCAAAAGCATGGACCTTTTCACCAACTTATGTAAGTTGGTGACTTTACATAGTAGCAGCGGAAAGGTGGTCCAGCTTTATGGTAAAGTACATCAGATAAAGGCATATCCCTAAAAGTCTTCGGAAGAAATCTGTCTTCACTCTTTGGCTTTGGAAGACTTTGTCGTTGAAGCTTCGGAAGACTTCACTTTTGGCTTCGGAAGATGTTGGTCTTGGCTTCGGAAGATTTTACACTTAGAATATTTCTAGTGCATGGTGTAAAACTTCCGAAGCATTTCTACTTCTGCTCTTTAGTGCATGCATGCAGAGCGACTTTGATGTTTTGGCTGCATCAAACTTATAGGAATCCTTACACATGGCTTTCTTTAAATCAACAATTTTAGTTTCCAAGCCCATTAGACTTCGATTCATGTCGCTTGATAGCTCATCCATGTCTTTTTGTAGCTTGGTAGTAACATCTCCGATTGCATCCTTGATCATTATCTTTACCTCCTCTCGTAGCAGCTCCACAGCAGCTTTGAGTCCATCTCTAAGCTCCATGAAGTCTGCTTCTAAAGCATCCAATCGTTGGAAACACAAGTCTACTTGAGTTCCTATCTCAACAAGACCTGTTTCCATGTCACCGACTCGTTTTACCAAGGTACGATCCTTGGAAGTACCTCGATCTCTTCCATGGTTACGAGTTTGCTTGTTTCGGTTGCCATTCCCGAATGAACCGACCTGGCTCTGATACCACTTGTCACGGAGTGATTTCTTCAACTCTCGTGCGGCACTTAGACTTGCTCTAAGTTCAGCCTTTGTGACCCAAACGATGTAGTAATTTAAGTAACAAAGCGGAAGCGTTTGCAAGCGAGTAATACAAATAACTTGTATTGATACTGTAACTTTGATTACTTTATTAACTCACCGACTCAAGTTCCAAACTTCAATCCACATTGTTCTAATTTGTTACATCAGCTTTCCAACTTAAACCAAACAAATCTGGATGTTAATGTTCAATGTGATGAGATTCCAACATCTCGTATTCACAAGAATCATCCAATTTCTCAGATTATTGGTCCATGAGAGAACAACAAGGAGTAAATCAGAACAAGCAAACGTGTGCTTATACTCTTGTTTTCTTTCTCAAATTATTCCTAAAAATGTTATCGAAGCATTAAAGGACAATGGTTGGATAGAAGCCATGCAAGAAGAATTACTTCAATTTCGCAAACAAGAAGTATGGAATTTAGTGGATTTACCTGAAGGAGAAAATGCTATAGGCACGAAATGGTTGTTTAGAAATAAGACTGATGATCGTGGTGTAGTAATAAGGAACAAAGCGAGACTTGTTGCACAAGGGTACACACAGGAAGAAGGGATAGATTATGATGAAGTGTTTGCACCAGTTGCAAGACTTGAATCCATTCGAGTTTTCCTGGCTTATGCTTCATTCATGAAATTTAAGGTGTATCAAATGGATGTAAAGGGTGCATTTCTATACGGTCCTATCACTGACGGTGTGTTTGTGAAGCAACCTCCGGGCTTTGAGGATGCAGAATTTCCATATCGAGTATATAAGCTGAATAAAGCTTTATATGGACTTCATCAAGCCCCTAGAATTTGGTATGTGACATTATCACAACACTTAATCCAACATGGATACACAAGAGGGAAAATTGATCCAACTTTATTCATAAAGAAGGATAATGATGATCTCTTATGAGTACAAGTGTACGTTGATGATATCAAATTTGATTCTACCAGTCCAAAATTGTGCAATGAATTTGAAGAAATCATGAAATCTTAGTTCCAAATGAGTTCTATGGGAGAGATTAATTTTTTCCTTGGACTTCAAGTCAAGCAAACTGACGATGGAACTTTTATCAATCAAGAGAAGTTTGTTGACAAGCTCTTAAAGAAAATTAAGTTGCAAGACTGTCAGACCATACGAACTCCAGCAGATGTTAACACCAAGATTGAACCTGATCTAAAAGGAAAATCTATTGACCAAACGTTATACAGATCAATGATTGGTTCTTTTATGTATCTTACTGCATCTAGACCAGACATTATGTATGATGTTTGTGTTTGTACCAGGTATCAATCAGACACGAAAGAATCTCACTTAATTGTTGTCAAATGGAAATTCAGGTATCTCAATGGTAAACCAGCTTTAGGGCTTTGCTATCCTTATGAGGGTAACTTTGAACTAGATGGATACACAGATAGTGATTATGGTGGATGTTGTCAAGATAGAAAATCCACTTTGGGTGGGTGTCAATTTCTTGGTCCCTGATTAGTCTCGTGGCAATGTAAGAAACAAACAAATGTCTCTGTTTCAACTGCAGAACCTGAGTACATTGCTGCATCAGCAGGATGTTCTCAAATCCTCTGGTTGCAAAATCAACTACTTGATTATGGGTTCAATTTTCTTAAAACACCTATTTACATTGATAACACTGCTGCTATGTTCATTACAGCTAATTATGTTCAACATTCAATAAACAAAACATATCGAAATTCGATATCATTTTCTCAGAGATAACTCTGAAAAAGGATTAATCATATTGATTCAAATTGCAACGGAAAAACAGTTGGCGGGTCTATTTACTAAAGCCTTCCTACCAGGACGGTTTGAGTATTTAGTGGAGTCAATTGGTCTTATTAATCATATGTGAACTCTCTAAATCAAAAGATCATCATAAGTGATCCTCTCAATGTTAATTGCCTGTTTGTATTTTGTGTGTGTGTTTTTTTTATAAAAAAACCAAATACAAAAGTATAGATCAAAACTCCAAAAAATAGAGTCTTTTTTTAATTGTCAGTTTATTTTTAGAGAAGAATATGTTTATGCAATATGTGAGAAATGATAGTACATTAGTGAGATCAGTTGCATATTTCAAACTCATTAATAAAGTCTGACATGATCAGATATGATGTGTAGACAATATCATGCTACTATACTAAAAAAGTAAATTCTTGTGATTACACTAAATCTTTATGCTTGTGTGTATTCATCTGAGTACTTTTGAGATGTTTTGGCTTATCAGATTGATTGCTTGTTAAGTTACACCACTCACACCTGATGGTAATGTGATTAATCATGAGATCTGTTACAAGCATCATATCACTTCTTTGTTATGAGTCATCATAGACCTGAAGTGCTGAGATATCCTTTGTTGTAAGTCATTGCAGACCTGGATTTTCTCTTTGATGCAAAAGATGCCATTGTGCACAATCTATTCAAATGGATAGTTAGAGCTGATCAAATGGTTATCCATGATCATTCTCTATTAATTTAAGTAACATGAACTCTGGTTATACATATGTTTCAGGTAATAAGTTGAGTATGTGTTCTTTCTTGCATGTCTTGATGATAGTTGAGCTCTCTAAGTCTCTGTATGATTTACATCATGTCATATCTAAATATACCCTAATCAATCCAAGAATTGAAAACGTAAGTAAGTTGATATTTTGTCAAAAACACTCATTTTCTGTCCTTAGATCTTGTGTCTCCTTTGCTGTGATATCACTAACCTGGAACACACTTGATCAGGATTTATTCATTGTCTATGACTATTCACATTTTTTTTATTTTAATGTGCTGATCTTCATTGATATGATCTCACTGCAGACATTAATTCTTTTGTTTATACTAGATTTTGATTCTGCTTTCATTTTGATTTTATGCATGTTTTCTGTGTGTGAAGGCAATGTATCAATGAGATGTGTGATCTTATTATGTTACCTTAGGAAACTTATAAGTTGTTCAAACTTAAAAGTTTAGGGGGAGTAATAAATGGAAGTGTTTTTCTCAGAAAATCAAAATCAAAGTTAAAATGTTGTATTGAAAGGATGATGCTATATGTTCAATGTGTATGTGAGTTTGATAATGTAACTTTTGAAAATGATAATATGAACCTATATAAATTTGCAAGTGGAAATGCTTCTTTCAAAAGTTGAAAAATAGATATTTGATTTTGTTTTGAGACTAAAATGAAGGGAAAGATAAATTTTATAAAAAAATAAACAACAAGTGAAGATTTAAAATTGTTAAAAATTAGAATAGAGTGTGCAAAATATAAATAGTTCAAAATTGAGGGACTAAAAGGTAAATTTTGGGAAATTCAAAAATATGTTTAAAATGTTTAAATATTTGTATGAAATATTACTAATATGTTTAAACAGTGTGCAGGTGAAGAATTTTGAAAACCACAAGTGCAAGACTCATGAAAGTCAACTCATGCGCCTAAATAGTGTTCATACGTCTAAGTGAACTTTCTGGAAATTATACAAGTGTTTGGGCGTTTTTCATATTCCCATGCGCCTAAACAGTTGCAATAAGTCCATCAGTTTAACCGAGTGTTTGGGCGTTTTACACAAACCCATGCGCCTAAACAGTGATAATGAGTCTGATTTTAACCAAGTGTTGGATGTTTTAAATGTCTCATGCGTCTACACAGTGTTGAAATGTCTCCAGTTACAAAGGTTAGATGTTTCAGGAACTTCATGCGTCTGTACAGTGCTCATGCGACTGAACAGTTCTCATGCGTCTGAGTCAATACGCACAAACAGTGCTCATACGTCTCATTATTTTGTGAATTTTAGGGTTTCATACGCACAAACAGTGCTCATGCGTCTAAAATTTTACTTAATATAAATTGAACACTTACACTTGTTTCTCATTCACACTCAAAATTCTCCAAAAACAACTCTCTGAACTATCGACTCTCGGTCTTTATCAATCTCTCAGATTCTCAGTGATTGTAGCAAATCTTTGTTGATTGTTAGATATTATTTGAATTTATAAATGTAAGTTTGTGATTCAAATCAGTAGATTTTGGTTAAAACATGATGATTGGCATAGTCGTTCGACTGCTATTCGGGCGTTCGAACACTATAACATTCAAAGTTTAACTAATCAAATCTTAATCATATCTAAAATTGATTCTGGATTGTTGATATGTATCAAATTTCAAGCAATTTGATATATAGTTCATCGACTGAAATTGTGAATGATATTGATTATAGATTGATCAGTCAGTTCTACGAAGTAAGAAGAAGAAGATGAACAGACAAAATTCAATTTTTGAATAAAAATAAAAAAAATTTAAATAAAAAGTAGATAAATCAGAATTCAAATAATTGATTAATAAAAATGATAGATACAAAATGAATAAATTTTAAGATTTCACAAATTAAATTCATAAGTCAAAAGTCAAAATCATAAGTCAAAATTGAATTCAATATTACAAAATTGAAAATTCATATGTAAAAATGAAATTCATTAATCAAAATTTTAATGTTCTAATATTCTTTTTCTCTATGTTTTGCAGATGGCAGCTTTGAAGTTTGAGCCTAAACATAATGTTGATGCATTCTTAGATGAGGAAAACAGAGAATCAGTTGGTTATGAAGAGATTATAAGATTTCTGCTAAGATCAAAATATGTCTATGCAATGTGTGCAAGACCTATGATTAATGCAAGATTGATCAAAAGATTCTGGAGAACAACAGAAATAGAAAGAGATGAAGAAGGGCATAAAGTTTTAAGAGCTTTTATTACATCTGATAGAATGCTTGAAGTGTCTGAACAAGCAATCAGAACAGCTCTTAAACTTGGAGAAAATGATCCAGAAGACTTATCTGAGTATACTTTCAATGAATGTAGAGATGTATTTCTACAAATGGGTCATCCTGATCACTTTCCTAAGAAACAATTCTTCAGAGCAAGAGTATATAAACACTGGAAATTGTTGTGTTATATATTTTAACATTGCATGTCCAAAGGAAATGCTGGTTGGGATTAATTCCCAGTGGACATTGCATCTCCTATCATTTCTCTAGCCACAAACAAAAGGTTTAACATGGCAAAGTGGATAATGAATGGATTCATATTCAATCTTGAAAGAGGAAAGAGGAACAAATACTTGATGTATCCAAGATTTCTCGAACTGCTCATTAATGAAGAGAATCCGAATTTATATGTTGAAGGAGTTGAAGGAGATAAGTTGCAATTAGAGCATATGTCTGAAGCTGTGTATAAGAGACTTGCTATGATTACTGGTGCTCAAAACATTCCATTGTTTGATTATATAAGGAATGTAGCTATGGATGAAGTAGACATCAATCAACAACACTATCATTTATCTGAAGATGAACCAATAGATCCAAATGATCTTATTGAGGATGTTGTAGATGATATGATTGATGATGATGATGATGAAGAAAGTGATGATGAAGCTACTGAAAGCTCATCAGATGATGATGATGATAATAATGATGATGATGATAATAATAATAATGATGATGATGATAATAATGATGATGATGATAATAATGATGATGATGGTAATGATGGTGCAACTGAAGCACATCAAGAAGCTATTGATGAAAGGAATGATGATGATAATGTCAATGAAACTCAAAACTTAGCTGAAAAAACTACTGATGCTGATATTTATCATGATTCTGTACATGAAGTTCAAAGAGATGAACCAACTATTGGTGTACATGAAGAAGATTCACAAAATCAAACTTTTGATTTTGATTTCATGAATGATATGTTATTTGAACCAGTGTTTCAAGCTGAAGTGACTGAAAATGTTGAAGAAATTCCTGTGAGTACAACACATAATGTGTCAGTACAAACAGAGGAGATAGTTGATATAGATGAGATGGAAAATTTGAAAGAAGAAAATGTGTTTAAAGAGAAAGAAATTAAATAATTAAAATTTGAGAATGAAAGATTTAAAGAGATGAATATATCGCTTGAAAAGGAAATTCAAAAGTTAAAGGATGAAAATTCTAAGTTGAAAGAAGAAAATTTACTGAAAGATGAAAAGCTTGTGAGCTATGCAAAAGACAAAGAAGATGTTATCAAAAATTTTGAAGTTATGATAAAGGATTATAACATTCTTGAAGAGAAATTCAAGAAATTATCTGATGAAAATGAAAAATTGAAAGATGAATTAATAAAGGTATAAGGATCTCAAAAGCCTATCTCACCTGATCAAATGATAAGTTCTGAGATGATTGTTGAAGAGAATCCTGAGGTGATCAAAGGGAAAAGGAAACTTGATGATGTAGCAGATACAATTTTAACAGAGTCATCTTCAAAAGTACAAAGAATAAAAGAAACTGTTGAAGAGCAAAACATTCAAGAACAAATTGAACCTTTAGAAGACATTGAAGAATTGTACAATGATGACTGGTATAATGAAGTCTTAGATGAAGATGACATAGATGAAGCTCAATTTGTATCAAATTTCTTTTCACAAGAACCAACTCAAGATCAAGATGAAATTCCACAAGACTTTGAAGATAGATACAACTACCTTGTGAAGATGAAATACAATAGAGTCTTTTTGGATGGACTGACTGTTTCTCAAATAAATGATGAATATGAGAAATGCATTGCTGTAGAGTCAGTTGCTCCTATTGATCGAAATGAGATTGTAATTGAACATGGTGAATGGAATAGAGCTAAAGAAAGTATTAATGTAGATGAATTATCAAGCTCTGAGCTGCACCATCCTGATCCTGATCATATGAGTATTCCAACATTAAGGTCTTGGTTGCAAGCTAGGAATTACCCATGGAGGAAATTGAAAAGATTACAATCTGTATCTTTGAGGAATCTTGTTAGAAGTTTTCAAGAAATTGAAAAACAATCAAAGAAGATGATCATTCTTGATACTGATAATCCTCAATACCTTGAGATTACCAAAAGAACAAGAATGTTGAAGCCTCAAGAGATTAAACAGATGGCAAGAAAATCAGATGCTCATGATAGCAGAAAAGATCTGATTAAAATGTTTTCTGACCCTGAAAGGCAAGCATATAAAGCCACTTCGCCAGATTGTCACACCCCCGCTAAAAGCGGAAACAAGGGGATGTAACGAGATCAGGATCGTCATAACACATGGTAAGCGATAGAGATGCAATATAATAAATGATGACAAGCGTGTCATGACGACACCCGACAACAAGGGGACTTGTGTTGTGTTTAGTCAATATTCACGACAACATAGCCATAAGCATAAACATGTTAAATGATTCACATAGTCAAAGAAGATAACATTGTAATGTAAATTCCCACAACCCGGGAACAAGTATCAAAAGAATGTAATTGTTTAATCAGGCTACAACATTGTATCAAAATGATTGTTTGTCAAATATGTTTAGTTTCAAAAATGCATCCTTGGGTCTTCACTAAGGCAGCACACCTAGATCCTCAATTTGCATGATCACCTAAAAAGATATGCTCAAAATGGTCAATAAAATTGTTGGTGAGCTCGCAGGTTTAAATAGTAAATAAGTAATTGATGTTGTATAGTAAGTGATGTTGAATACCGTACATACATTTATAAGTAAGTAAAATCACATGACAATGAGCTTTGCAACCAAACCTAACGACGTACACAAAGATATTGTCGGAATATATTCACCCAAGGGCCCGTTCCTGGCCACTGATGGTACTAACTAGTATACCAACGAACAAGGGTGGGGGCGTCAACCCAGTAGTACTACCAATACCTATCTGTCGGTTCCCACACTGGAATTAAATAGTTTCAAAGAAAGTACCACACATCATACTCAAGCATGTATCAGATAAGTACTTGCAAAATAGTATCACTTTGATTCCAAGTATGTAAATTGTATGTAAATTGTACAGCATTGAAAATGGGTGAGCATACTTTTCCCCCAAGTTTGTAAATGATTGAAATATTGTAAGCGTAAAAAGGGGCCACGAAACTCACTTTTTAAGTGGTAAGTATGAATGATCAAAGTATCCAAATGTTGTATGCAATGAACGGTCAAACACCTATTGACAGTTATTGTTAAGCATTAATGATATGTATAAAGCGTATAATAATGTTCGGTCGGTTCGGGTTGTATCGGTTGGGTCGCGTGTAACACACACAAACAGACACACGTATTAGATCTTATGTAGATCCAAGTACTAGACATCATCGCCATTGCTGATGATATTTGTGTAAAAGTTTCATTGTTATTGAAGAAGTATTTGGTAAATATTAGTAGTTACAAATCGGTTATTGATACTTGTGAAATGTTAAGTTAATTTAATTTGGAATGACATTAGTAAGTTTGATAGCGTTGACTTTAACATTGGCATTAGAAATGGCAACTGTGTCGATGTCACCTTAACCCACATGTTTTACACACACTACACACAAGAAGGAATGCACACACCAACAACAACTTCAGTCGCACGACAGGACCAGACGCACGACTCAACACTCCATTCGCACGAATCAACCCTCAATCGTACGAATCAGCTTCATTCGCACGATTGAACCTTCATTCGTACGACTGGCATTCAGTCGTACCACACAGCACCCAATCGCACGACTCAACCTCCATACGCACGAATCAACCTTCATTCGTACGAATCAGCTACATTCGTACGATTGAACCTTCATTCGTGCGATTGGACTTCAGTCGTGCGATACACGCACAATCGCACACATTCATTCGGTCGCCTGACTCAATCGCACTCATTCATTCGCTCGCATGACTCAATCGCACACATTCATTCGCTCGCATGACTCAATCGCACACATACACACAGTCGCACGACTCAGTTGCACGACACACCCAGTCGCACAACTCAGTCGCACTATTGACTCAGACGCATGATTCAATCGCACGGCTCAATCACATGACAGAACAAGAGAACACAAGAGATTGGTTTCAAGGACGCAGTATATTGCTTTCTCAAGTTCTATTACAAGTGTTACAAAGCATAAAGAAAGATACTAGAACATGGAATACTTATACTACAACCTACAGCCGACTATACTTTGAAAGCCAGCTGGATACAATTGACTAGACACAAACAAAATCAATTCTGGAATCAAAAGGCGTATCTGCATTTTGACTTGTGACTATGACATGCCATAGCTCACATCCTAATATATTACAAAAAGGATAAAAGTACATAAAGTAGAAAGCATGGACTCAAGACCTCAATGTACAGTTTACCAAAAGCATGGACCTTTCACCAACTCATGTAAGTTGGTGACTTTACAGAGTTGCAGCGGAAAGGTGGTCCAGCTTTATGGTAAAGTACATCGGATAAAGGCATATCTCTAAAAGTCTTTGGAAGAAATCTGTCTTCACTATTTGGCTTCGGAAGACTTTGTCTCTTAAGCTTCGGAAGACTTCACTTTTGGCTTTGAAAGATATTGGTCTTGGCTTCGGAAGATTTTACACTTAGAATATTTCTAGTGCATGGTGTAAAACTTCAGAAGCAATTCTACTTCAGTTCTTTAGTGCATTGGTTGCAGAGAGACTTTGGATGTTTTGGCTGCATCAGACTTATAGGAATCCTTAAATACTCCCCCTAGGCTGATGCTACCAGAACATTTAGAAGATCTTCAGATGTTTGTAGTCTTCAGCATAATGATGACCATACCCTTCTTCATTAGATGGTCAGGATCATTCAGACTCTCATAGTATCTTCTCATCTCAAAGAGATCATGCAGAGGTAAGTTGATTATGTCTTGCCATGTATAGACATTCTCAACACCTTGATCTCTGATCAGATGCCATCTTTCCGGATTGGTAGAGAAGGTCCAGGATAAGATGGGTGTCTCAGCTGCAAGAGGAGCCACTTGAATTGGAGTTGGTTGGGCTGCCTCTTCATGCACTTCCTCAGATTGATCTGACTCAGCCTGAGATGTAGAGGTAGATGATTTAGGCTTCTTCTTAGACTTTGGTTTAGAAGCCATCCTCTTCTTCCTCTTAGAGTACTTTAACTGAGAAGACTGGTCTGCAGCACCTTGTTGATCATCCTTGTCTTTCTCAATTGGGTGTTTCTCCCTCACAAGTTCAAAAGGGGAGGGAGTTTGACCCTGCTGTGGATCAGAAGATGAAGCTTGCTGAGGCTCAGCAGGAGGTCCAGGTTGTGTTGTCTCAGGTTGTTCAACCTTAACCTCCACTTCAGGTGGGACTTGACTTGGAAGAGAGTGTAAGTCAATCAGCTCTCCACTCTTAATCTTCTTCTTGATTACCCTGATATGCTCATCCATTGTAGATAGAGACATAGGGCCAAGTCTCCTTCCGGAGAATCCATACAGCTTCAAGAAGCTCATCATCCTTTGTCTGTCAGCAGACTTCTTCATACTCTTTTGGATGATGGCTCTTGACTTTGCAGCCTCTTCCCTCGTCTTTCTCTTTGTAGCTTTTTGTTCTTTGAGCACTTGAAGTTCAAGCTGTTTGAGATACTCAAACTCAATGTACTCAAAGGACAAGGGAAGAAGTGCATATGCCTGGTAGAGACCTGTGGCACTCAGGTAGTTGATCATATTTTGTCTGTCTGTTTCTTAGTCTACCTGAGGTTCTTGTGTAAATGCCATAGTCTCTTGCACGGGGCTTTCTTGAACTGGGGAGAGAGTAGGAGCATGCTTGTAGAGTCTTTTCTGTCTCTTCTCCTCTTTGAATTGGAGAAGTAACCTTGCATCCTCTTTTTCTTTCATCTCTCTTGACACTTCCATGTCAGCCAGTTCATTTAGTTGCTCTAAGGGGAGAGATATAATCTCATCTATGTCATAGTTCCTGGTTTGCAGGTAAGTAATCCTGACTGCCCTCAACTCATCATCTTGAGTGTTTGGTCTAAGAGCAGCCCTGATTGCAGTTTGCATAAAACCTGAAGACCCAAAGGAACTTTCTCCCCTTAGCTTCCCCTTCCTCTCTCTCTCCTCCTCCTCAATTTCCTCAGGAGTCGAAATTCTTTTCCCTTTGTCACCCACGGACCTTTGTGACTCAGGGTGGATAGAGGTTTGGCCTTCATTGCTTGGTGTAGCATCCATGCTCTGGCCAGAGAGATGTTTGAAAATGACATTACCTGATTGCCTTTGTCTCCTTCTTAGGCTGAACTCTTCAGTAATTCTGTCTTGAATTTTGAGTGCCAACCTGTCAGCCTGTCTTGATTTGCTTGGATTTACAAGTGGCATGTTGACCAGATCAAGACCTTCATAGTAGTTCAAGGTTTAAAAATCAAATACTTCTTGTTGCCCTTGAACTCTGTGAAGAATGAGGGCTCTTCTATCAGCATCATACCTCCACCCAATGATGTAGTTTGAAGTTTCTTGAGGTGGGGATGACATAGCCCTTGGTATACCTACCTCAAAGAGACTCCTGATGATAGAGTGTATAGAGTCCATATTAATGTGAACTTAAGGAAGTTGCTGAGTATGTACAATTGCAAGTGAGGATGGTGAGTCCTCAATGTTCATACTCTCTGAAGAACTACCGGGTTTTGTGTCTGTGATGACTTTCTCCCCGTTTTTGGTAGCATCACCCTCTTGCATAGGTGAGCTAGAGGTGAGGTCAACCACATTCATAGGTTCTTGTGTTTCTGGTTGAACTCTTCTTAAAGGTCTCCCAGCTAGTTTTTCCCTGAGATAAGATATCTCAAGTTGCTGATCATTAACCCTGTTGTGAAGTGTAGTCACCTGAGATTCAAGGTGACTAACCTTAGAAACCAAATAGGAGCATGTTTTTGATAGTTTTTCACCTTTAGTCTCAGATTCCCCTCTTCTTCATCAGAAGAATCATTGGGGGATGAGATGATTGGACCAAAGTACTCTCTTTCACCACCAGCTTCAGGTTCTTGGCTGCTGGATTTCCTCTGCTCATTGACATTCTCAGTTGAGATGTCAATGGGCTGAGTTGCTATGGTTGAGGTCTTAATAATGTAATCACTTGCAAAAGTGAGAGCCTCTTCCATATGGATATCCTGAACAGGTTCAGAAGTATCCACCTTAGTTATAGGTGACTCATGTGGGCTAGACTGAGGAGACTTAGGAGTACTCATCTCTCTTTGAGTAGGGGAAGAGAAGAGAGACTCATGATACTCACTGAAACCTAAGTCTTCATCAGTATAGAATGAAAGGCTGGGAATGGGTTAATTTAGATCTAAAGGCTGGGGATGGTAACTGTCCCCTGAAGGTTGTTCACTTGAGTGTTGAGACTCAGAGTGAAGGCTTAAGGCAATTGGGCTTGTGAGCTCATCAGGGTGAGCATGAGGAGCCTCAACCCTGATTGTTGAAGAGATGGGAGTGGTTTGTTCCTCAGGGAAAGTGGGAGCTCTAGTGACCACTTCCTCCTATAAAGGTGAGTATATGGGGACCTGCACAGACTCAATAGCTTGAGCAGGTTTGGATTTTGTTTGGTAGGTGAGGGTTACTTGAGGTCTTTTTATTGGTAGAGAGGTAGAAGGTGTGGGTTCAACACTAGATTGTGTTGCTAGATTGTCACCTTGAGCAATGAGCTCTAACATTTTGGGGACAAGGGCTGTTTCTACCCCTGAGAAGTCTACAGTTGGCTTCTTCATGATTTTAAAGATGTCGGGCTTCATCTGTCCCAAATTAAGAATATTATCTGTTTCCCTCAACTGTGAGCCCAGTTAACAGTTGAGAATGTGTTGAACATATCTAGGAAACATATAATACTCTAAGGAGTCCAAGTTAGCAAGCAAATTGGTATAGACAAATTGAGAGTACCTGAACTTGACTCCTTGAACCATTCCATGCACTATGAAGGAGAGATCCTCAGGAATCTGGTCCCACCCTCAATGCTTGTTTGACAAGCTGTGGATAACCACATGGAGTAGGTATTTCCACTGGGATGAGACCTTCCCTTTCCAGAAGGTCTTTATAGAGAAATCTCCCTCATAGCCCATCTGCTCAAAGGAATTATTAACAGCTTCCTTTGGGAAGACAACTCACCTTCTTCATCATTTAGCTGCAAATGAGTGTTGATGATGGCCGGAGTGATGAAGATTGTCCTCCTTTGCCAGGTGGTAGACAGTGCCTTCTCCCCATCCATGATGACCTCCTGGCAGGTCTTCCAAAATTCAAGCAGATGATCCTCATAGAGAGTAGGATCAATGGTTAGGGAGGTGAAGTAATTTGATAAAGCTAAGAACTGGCAAATCTCTAAGAAACTTTCATCTTTCTCAGAGTTAACAGAGCAACCTGGTTGTGTTGCCTGTGAGGTTGCATGGAGAAATCTGGGTTGTTTCTACGGTTAAGGTTGGCCATTTGAGAAGCTTAAGGATGAAGAAAGGTGAAAAGCAAAGGCGGTTTGGGAATTAGGTTTGAGGAATAGTAGAATTGAAGAAGATAGTGGGGGAAGGGGGAACCGTTGGGTATTTATGTGAAAAGGATTTGAACCAAAGTTAATGAAAGATGATAAACTTTGAAATCCGAATGTCGGTCCCACCTCTGAAAAAGTAGTTTACTTTTGCTCAAAAGGTAGTTTTCTTGGAATTCGAAAAGCTTTCGAAGGTAATTATCTTCAGAAGTTTTAATGAAAAAGCTTCCGAAGCTAAAATGACTTTGGAAGAATTTCCTAAGAATCTTGAAAATTTTGCTTCGGAAGAGAAATAAAAACTTGAATGCTTTGTATATAAAACAACAAAGCTTCTGAGAGTTAATTTTGCTTCGGAAGGAAAAAGTCCCTAAAAACAAATAAGTGTCTGAGACAAGTAATTAAGCTTCGGAAGATAGATTGAAACTTCTTCCGAAGGTAAAATTTCTTAGATAGTTATTTATTTCGAAGACATGATTTGCTTCCGAAGGTAAAAATATATCTTTCGAAGGATCAGAAAATTTTCAAGAATCTAAGGAAAGTCTTCAAAAAGGATTTTATTATCCAAAGAAAACATGAGCTTATGAAAGTGATGAACTAGACAACTTAGGACACACATAATTTTAAGAAATAATTAGAATTAGTTTTAAGAAAGGATCTACTCAAAGTTAATCATCCCAATAGATGATATTAGATATTTAAATCTTTGTTCATCAAAAGCTTTTATAAACAGATCAGCATATTGTTCATCTGTATGAACTTTGACTAGTTTAATTAATCCCTTTTCATTGTTATCTCTTATTAAATGAACCTGATATTGATGTGTTTGGTCCTTGAGTGCTGCACAGGGTTCTCAGTGATAGAGATAGCACTATTGTTGTCTATGTGGATAGGAGTCTCTTTGAAGTTAAATCCATAGTCCAGCATCTGATTTTGAATCCAAAGCACTTGAGCACAGCAACTTACAGCAGCAATGTATTCAGCCTCAGCAGTTGATGCAGACACACAGGATTGTTTCTTGCATTGCCATGAGACAACCCTTCCACCAAGGAATTGACATCCCCCAGATGTAGACTTTGCAGTCATGTTGCAACCACCATAATCACTATCTGTATAAGCATACAGATTGAAGTCAGGATTCTTTGGATACCATAAACCAAGTGTTGAAGCACCTTTGAGGTATCTTAGAATCCTTTTGACAGTGATGAGGTGAGACATCTTAGGGTTGGCTTGATATCTTGCACAAATACATGTAGCAAACATGATATCAGGCCTGCTAGCTGTAAGATACATAAGAGACCCAATCATAGCCCTGTATAAGTGTTCATCTACACACTCCCCCTCAAGATCAGGTCTAAGGGAGTGGTTTCTGGCTATGGGTGTCTTAGCAATCTTACAATCAGTCATGTTGAACCTCTTGAGTATGTCCTGAACATACTTTGACTGACTTATGAAGATACCATCTTCAACTTGCTTCACTTGAATTCCCAGAAAGAAATTGAGTTCTCCCATTACACTCATTTCAAATCTGTCTTTCGTCAACTTCTCAAAGTCTTTGCAGAGCTTTGGATTAGTTGAACCAAAGATGATGTCATGTACATACACTTGAACTAGCAATATGTCATTTCCCTGTCCTTTGATAAAGCGAGTTCCATCTATAGTACCTCTCCTGTATCCATGCTTGCAAAGATACTCAGAAAATGTCTCATACCACTTCCTAGGTGCCTGATGCAGTCCATAAAGAGCTTTGTCAAGCTTGCAGACATAATCAGGATGATCAGGGTCTACAAAACCTGGTGGTTGTTTGACATACACCTCTTCATCAATCAATCCATATAGAAAAGCACACTTCACATCAAGTTGAAAGACCTTGAAGTTCTTGGATGCAACAAATGCCAGGAATATCCTAGCAGCTTCTAGTCTTGCTACAGGAGCAAAGACATTAGTGTAGTCAATCCCTTCTTCATGTGTGTATCCTTAAACAAGTAGTCTAGCCTTGTTCTTGATGATAATGCCTCTATCATCCTTCTTATTCCTAAACACCCATTTGGTTCCAATGGTAGTCTTCCCATGAGGAAGAGGACAAAGGTTCCAAACTTTTTGCCATTTTGAATTGAAGCAACTCTTGTTGCATAGCTTCAACCCAACTTCCATCCTTTAGAGCTTCATCAACTTTCTTTGGCTCTATCTGGGATAAGAAACAAGAGTGAAGACAAACATTTGCTTCATGGGTTTGTCCTCTTGTTCTTACCCTTGTGACAACATCTCCAATGATGTTTATGGTGGGGTGAGACTTGTGGATCCTAAGCTGAGGGATCACAGCAAGTTGCTGAGAAAGATCTAAATTTGAGAAGTTTAGATCTGGCATAGATGATTCACCCTCCACATCACCACACTTATCAAGATGGACTTGATCCAATGAGTGTGTGACATCATTGATGTTGTCATCTATGTTGTCGTTATTAGCATCAAGGAATTCTTGATCACTTTCACCATCACCATTGTTGTCTTCCACAATTGAGGTATCTTTATCTGGTTGTGGAGCCTCTGAGCTGGAATTTGAAGGCACCTCAGATGTATCAGCTGAATTTGTCATTGTAGTGCTGATAGAAACCTCATTTGCTGAAGTAGTTCCAACTGGAGGTGAAGATGTATGAGTTGAAGGTCTTCTTAGCTCAAATCTTGGATTAGGATCACCTGTATTTAAATTTTCTGTAGATCCTGAAACATTCTCACAAAATTTGTTAAAACAGTTGGTAACTAAATCAAGATCAAATAGTCCAATAAGGACCAGAACCAGGTACACAGGGTGTGTGTTCATTGAAAGTCACATTGGTTGACTCCTCAACAATTCTAGTTCTGAGATTGTATACTCTATAAGCCTTAGCCTGGGAAGAGTATCCAATGAAATGTCCATCATCTGATTTCTCAGCAAATTCGGTCTCTGTATTCAAGATGGTGCAAGGACATCCAAATGACCTGAGAAAACCAATGAAAGGTTTTCTCTTGTGCCAAAGTTCATAAGGGATCTTACCATGTGTCTTAACTACTAAAACTTTGTTTTTGCACATAGCAAGCAGTGTTTACTGCCTCTGCCCAGAAGGTGATGGGCAGTTTAGAGTCAGACAACATAGTTCTTGCAGCTTCAATTAGTGTCATGTTTCTCCTCTCAGCAACACCATTTTGCTGAGGAGTCCTGGGAGCACTATATTGTCTTGTAATACCTTTTTCATCACAAAATGTATCAAGGATTTGATTCTTGAATTCAGTCCCTTGATCACATCTTATGGTTTTGACCTTGTGATCACTTTGATTCTCAATTTTTAAGATGAAATTCTTCAGAATCTCAGGGGTCTCATCCTTAGTTCTAAGAAAGAAAACCCAAGTGAATCTTGTAAAGTCATCTGTGATCACTAAACAATAAGAGGTCCTTCCTAGACTCATTACACTGGTGGGGCCAAAGAGATCCATATGTAATAAGTGTAGGGGAGTAGTGATGGAGTTCCTTTCCTTAGGCTTGTGATATACCTTATGTTGCTTCCCTTTGAGGCATGCAGCACAATGATCATCACTTGTAAACTCTTTCTTTGGCATTCCAGTTACCAAATCATGTTTAATTTGTTTATTCATGTTCTTAAAGTTTACATGGCACATCCTTTTATGCCATAAGAAAGACTCATAACTATTTGCTCTAGATAGAAAGCATGAAATTCTCCGAAGGGAGATGTTTCATACAAGTCCATCTTGTACATGTTCCCTTTCCTGGGGGCTATAAGCAGGATGTGCTCATGAGGAATGACCACTCCAGGCTTGAGAACAATGCACTCATGCTCAGTAAAGAGCATGTTATGACTCTGATCACAAAATTGAGATACACTCAAAAGATTGTACCCAAGCTCTTTGACAAAGTTTACCTTTTCAATGCTGAGCTTACCATTTGCGACCTTGCCCCTTCCAGAAATGTAACCACCCTCATCTCCTCCAAAAGCAACTGGTCCTCCATCAATTCTCTCAAAGTTATGGAGTAGTGACCTATTGTTTGTCATGTGCCTGAAACAGCCACTATCAATGATCAAGATATTTTTGTTTGTCTTGAGCTGTTCCTACACAAAGAAAATGATTAGTTACATTTGGAAACCCAAGCCTTATTTGTCTTGGGCTCACTAAGTATAATAGAAGGTAATGCAACAATAATAGATCCTATGGTTGTGCTAGGAGGATCTTGAGCTGTTGTTGATGGAGAAATTTCAGTCACTTGGTCTTTCTTAGACTTCCACACCACCTTTGGAGTCTTGGACTTGACCTTCAAAACTTCGGAAGTTTTTGGGACTTCAGAAGTTTTGATGACTGAACCTTCGGAAGATTCTACATTCACTGCAGCAGACTTCAGTGCTTCGGAAGAATTCCTTTCTTCCGAGACCAATTTCTCTTCCGAAGGTAATTTTCCATTTGCCTTCTTCTTAGATTTGGAGCTTCCGAAGGAAACAGACTTTCCTTCCGAAGCTTGAATCTTCTTGGAACTCTTTGACATCTTTGTCTTGGTCATATGGACAGTACTTTTAGATTGTATGGACAATCCTTAGCAATGTGAGAGGTACTTTCACACATGACACACAACATTTTCTTCTTCACAAGAGTCTTCTTATGAGAACAAGACTGTCTTTGGTCACATCCCTTCTCCATGTTAGGTCTAGGATCAGTAGATCTAGTTCACTGTGTATAGGCTTAGTACTTGAATTAATATCTGTAATGAACGTTAGTAATTTATTATTGTGTATGCATTAAATATATAGGTTAACCCATTTATGTGTGTGTTGATTTATGTATGGTTGCAGGTACAAACATTATACTTAGTCAATTTATGAAATTGACCAAGTGTAAGAAACATCTACGGATGAACATTTTGTTCTTCCGTAGATATATTTCTTACAAGTAACTTTACATCCGAAGATCCTCTGCGGATGAACAACCAGAACTGAAGAACAAGTTTCCTTCGGAAGAACAAGACTCCTTCGGAAGAACAAGACTTCTACGGAAGAACAAATCATCTACGGAAGAACAAATCATCTACGGAAGAACAAATTTATACTGAAGACACATATCCTACGGAGCCCAAACACTTGTATAATACAAGTGTTACAAGTCAACAAGTCAACAAGGCAGTTATGCGAATCCCGAGAAATCCGATGATTCCTTAACTGAAACAAATCAAATCCCAAGAGATCCGGTGTTTCCTATAACTGAAACATCATTGTCTATATATATGGATCCTAGGTTTCGATTCAAGGAGGATTGTTTTGGACGATTGATTGAACGGCAACAGCAATAGCAATACGTCAATCACTTCAAAGTCACTCAATCAAACCCTAGCAGCCGTCACATCATAACATACTTTGATATCATTCATTCATTATATTTGTAATCATTAACATATTCTAATGAAATGCTTATTATTCATTAATTGTGTTTTGTTGAGTGTGTTCTTGAACATTTATTGATATTTAAAGTTATTTCAAACAATTAAACCAAATTAACGTTGATTCCGCAAACGTTAACTTGCCATCAACCGACACTGATAATTCCTGTTTGCGATCCTTGGATTCACACTCCACCTTCATCTTTGCAGATGCAGATGTGAGACAGTTCTTATGGGCTGGGAACTATTCTTGGAGTTTGATGGTCCAGGCGTGTGCAGCAGGGTACACAGCAGATTAGTCTTCTTCTTGGTACTGAGATGATTTGAACAAGAACCAGAACTCTTAGCTGAAGAGTTTTGGTTGATGTCTTCAGTCTTTACTACTTCAAACCCTGCAGAGATAAAAACTTGTTTCTGCTTAGAGTCAAAAGTAGCCTTGATCTCTTGAGCCTTCCTTACTTTTCTTTTGCTCTTTCTGATCAAGTTCTTTCTCATTGACTTGGTCATCGCAGTAATCTTCTTCTCCTCAGAGGGATAGTGGCCCTTCTTAGAATCCTCCTCTTTACTCTTCTCAGAGGAATTCTTCACTATCTCTTCTTCATCCTCTTAACTTATAGGATCTATAAGAGGAAGCTCATCTTCACAAGTTTCACACCTAGGAGATCTTATAGACAAGATTGTGTATGGAGGAGCTATCTCATTGGATCCCAGTCCCTGTCTATTTTGATAACACACCTTGTTGTGCAGGGATGAGGATATCATGTTCTTAAAGGTCTCTTCTTCAAGAACACTCTTTTTCTGCCCTGGCTTTGCTGATCACAAGCTCAGCCTGGAACTCAGTCAGCTTGGTTATGAGATCTTTGATTTGAGTCCTAAAATCTGTATGCTCATGTTTTAGAACTGAAATGGTTTTCTCTAAGTCCTATATCTTTAGTTTATAATCATTTTCAGACTTTCTAAAATCAAATTTTAAAATGTTTAAGAACTCAAGATCAGATCTCATCTCTAAGTTATAGGACCTGTATCTATTAACTTTAGCAATGCATTCAGAAGAACAGAGATGTTCCAATACCTTGGCTTCATCATGATCTGCCATTAGTGCTTGGTTTGGAGAAGCATCTTCCACCTGAAAGCTCCAGTCAAAACCTCCTTCTTCAACAACAACAGCAACTTGTTGCTTTGGCTTCTTATTCTGAGGGCCTTTCTCAGTGTAGTTTGGTCTGGTTTGTGCTTGGTCACTATTTGTTTTAGGTGCCTTACACTCTCTAGCAAAGTGTCCCATCAGGTTACAGTTGTAAGACTTGACTTTGCTTATGTCCAAGCCAAACTTTCCACTGGTTGCATTGCTTGGAAACCTCCTTCCAGTTCTCTTGTAGAACTTCTTGGCTTTATGAGTAAGAAGAGCCATCTGCTGGACTATTTCCATATATTCCAGATCATCTGGATGGATACAATCCAGGTCTTCAAGAGTAAAAAGAGAGTTGTCACAGCTTTCATCAGAAGACACAAAGGCTTGAGAAGAGCTTGTCTCTTGGAATGGGCTTCCTAGAGTAATCTCCCTGGGTATCTCTGGGAAGGTGATGAAAGGACCCTTTGGTGAATTGTCAGGGTAGCATATGAGATGATGTTAGGGTTCTATGCTATCCCTTTCAACCACATGCAGGGCTGAACCCAATTGATTGTTGGAGTTGCCAAATGAACCTTGCATGTTCATCTCCATCTGGTAACCACTGAGAATCCCATATAACTCTGTCAGAGTAAGAGTTTTGAGATTTTCAGTCCTCTTGATCACCACACAATAGTGTGTCCATTGCCTAGGAAGTGAGGACATGAACTTCCTTACAATGTCTCTATTTTAAAGAGGAACTCCTCCATCCACAAGGGTATCCACTATCTCAACATACCTGAAGTATTGCTGAGTCATGGTTTCACCTGTTTTGAAGGTGAAGTTTTCAAACTGATGCTTCAGGAGATCCTTCTTTTTCTCCTTGGCTTCAGAGGAGCCTTCATACATCAGTTTTAGTGCATCCCACAGCTGTTTAGCTGTTTTGCACTTCTTGAAACCTTTGTACATAGAGTTTGGAAGGGCAGTTTGAAGGGATGTCATGGCTTTTCTGTCAATATCTACTCTCTTCCTATCTTCATCAGAGTTAGCCACATCTTTGGGAATCATACCAGCACCAGTAGCAGAAGGAGTGCTGGGTATGAAAGGTCCATTTTCAACAGACTCCCACATTCTTGAGTCTAGAGACCTGATGAAACCTTCCATTCTCATACACCAGGTATCAAAGTCATCAAGAGTGATCAGTGGGGACTTGTTCATGGTTCCAGTTTCCATATCAGTCTTGGAAATGGCTGCCATTTGAAAAGTTTAGTATTTGGGTGTGTGAGGATCTTAAGATGGTGAGATCTTATATCAAGAGCCTGAAATGCTCTGATACCAATTGCAGGACGGGTGAAGGGTGGTCACTTACAACACAACAACACAAAGAGGAGATTAACCAAACTTAATCAAACAGTAAACTGGATTAACCATAATTATGATACTAAGAACACAAGTAATGAGTAAAAGACAGAACAAGAGAACACAAGTGACTGGGTTTCAAGGATGCAGTATATTGCTTTCTCAAGTTCTCTTACAAGTGTTACAAAGCATATGGAAAGATACAAGAACATGGAATACTTGTACTACAACCTATAGCCGGCTATACTTTGAAAGCCAGCTGGATACAATTGACTAGACACAAACAAAATCAATTGTAGAATCAAAAAAGCATATCTGCCTTTTGACTTGTGACTATGACATGCCATAGCTCACATCCTAATATATTACAAAAAGGATAAAAGTACATAAAGTAGAAAGCATGGACTCAAGACCTCAATGTACAGTTACCAAAAGCATGGACCTTTCACCAACTCATGTAAGTTGGTGACTTTACAGAGTTGCAGCGGAAAGGTGGTCCAGCTTTATGGTAAAATACATCAGATAAAAGCATATCTCTAAAAGTCTTCGGAAGAAAATCCGTCTTCACTAATTGGCTTCGGAAGACCTTGTCTTTGAAGCTTCGGAAGACTTCACTTTTGGCTTCGGAAGATATTGGTCTTGGCTTCGGAAGATTTTACACTTAGAATGTTTCTAGTGCATGATGTAAAACTTCCGAAGCATTTCTACTTCAGTTCTTTAATGCATGCTTGCAGAGAGACTTTGGATGTTTTGGCTGCATCAGACTTATAGGAATCCTTACATAGTAACACTCACTCACAATAAAACAATTAAAAAGAACATGAAAACTTAGTGGTTCGGCTAATGACCTACGTCCATGGGCTGCAACTATAGTTCTCTTTGTTAGCACACGTTAAGATTACAACATATGACATGGTTATATAGAGATACAATTAGGGTTTGTAGCTTAGGGACCAAGAAAATTAGAATATGCCTGGCCCATGTCTTCTAATGTCAACCCAAAAGCTCGTAAGGACTTCATAACTAACAAAAACATACTTGTGTAGCTTTAATGCAATAATATTCACTTTTATGTATATGAGGGTTTGCTTGTAATAAAAAACTTTCAATATCTGAATCCACTCCAAAAATTCATATGAGTCAAGTCGCCCATCATACTCTATCACTATGATGACAGTTGTTTGGTATGTGTTAACCATAAGGATTGTGGCCTCAAACATGCGATTGATCGTAAATATCACCATCTTTATGACAATAAAAGCAGGGAGAATGGTTGTGATGTTGCTATTTTCCATGGCGATGTTGAGATCACGAAGTTGCTCTTATAATTCCCTAATTTGTTGCTCCATTGTTCTCTGTTTGTTAGCCATTTATTGTAGAGACAAGAACGGTATAACTAGATGACTGTTATTGGATATGGAAAACAAAACAGAGTTGAAACGGGTTGTGTTTTGAATCTGATACCAAATGAATGCACCAAGGTTGTAAATGATCAGACAAGTTTTGAATTCGACTGAAAACGGCTATGGCAACAGACGTTTTAAGATATAGGCACACCACCATAAATAATTCATTGAACAACTAAACCGAGAACAAGCTAAACTTTGAGATAGCAGTGGCAAAAATAGTCTCCTCGCAAAGGCAAACTAAGATTAATACGATGGTAATTTCTCTCTAATTGATTTCCTTCCAAACATGTAGTACATAATGATGGTTTAAAAAAGAAACCACCCATGTATGCTTATATTTAGAGAATTACATAACTAACTTTGAAAATACCTAAAAAATATAAACATAGAAGGAAAAGATAATGATGATGTAAGCATATGGACATGGGTTTGGATGTGGAATTGTGAGGTCTTCATGGAGCCGCCTGAATTAGGTTAACCCACATTTGTTGAGATTGGGTCGGGTCGACTGGTTGTAGGTGTGTCACTTCTAGTGTCGTCATTGGATTCATTCAGATTTGGCAATCATACCACTTCACTTTGTTGCTACCCATTCAACTCTTCCTATACATATTTTATACTGTGATATTTGAGGACCGACCCTTATTGTTTCTCGTCCAATACACTTTTGTTTCATTACATTTATTCATGATTACAATCATTTTACATGGTAGTATCCTCTCTCTCACAACTCATAAGTTGTTTCATCATTTCAAACCTCTTGTTGAAAATATCTTTTCCTACACCATCAAACTTTTACAGAATCATGTTGCACCATGATACATATAGTTGTTTACTTAGAGATAGCTTCTGAAGGTCCCTTGGCTTGATTTTGAGATTCAATTGTAAAACTATGGATTTAACCCCTTAGCCCAAACATCTCCATCTCCCAAACACCCTTCTTCTTGTACTTAGCTATGTTTTTTTTAAACTCGCAACGAAAAGTGACACGGCATCCCTCTATTCAACACCTCTTTACGTCCGATTTTGTTTAAGTTTCAATGCTTAACCATTCAGTCCTCATGGTTCCACTATAAATAGATTTCAACCTCAAACTTACTAAAATACCACTAATAACCTCAAACATACATCGAATCTCACAGAACCCTCAATATAAATTTTAAAACCACGTAATGCCGAAAGGAATTCATCTCAGTTAATATTAGTTCTCTTATTTCACAATATAAAGTAGTCGTGTAAAATTTCAAAATAAGGCACTAAGGTTGATGGTTGGCAGACGATGGTGACAAGAAAGGAATGGAAAATTTTTAGATCAAGTTTGATACGCATCACCCTAAGGACAATTGTATTGGGAACTAATCAGTATTGTGTTATCCTCATTTAATGTAGGTGCCATGCTCATGGGTTTTTATTTAACGACGGGGATCATCCAAAATGTTTACTCAGGGAAGGTATAAGCGCAAGTCTCACATGTTAATTGTGTCATCAACTATTCTTGGTACCATGCTCCAATTCGGTCAAATAAATCAGATACGCCCAACCTGAATGCAAAACGATAATATTTGGAAAAACTAAACGCAGGCATCACGTCACGTGATTTTAGAGGTGACTAATGGACGTGATGGATAAGAGGTCAAAACATGTATATTTAGCTAGTTGAACTAAAGCAGTTGTTTATAAATCTTTAAACACGCTTCAAAAAGGTACCTTATCAAGCCAGCTAGTTTTGACGATGAGATCTTAATACCTGCACTTACCATGGCGATAATTCTCATATTCGATAGTAAAATACAGACCAACATACCTGTGTAGGAGATGGAAACATGTGAAACATATCACATAACAAGGTTCTGTAACTTAACCAAAGCAAAATGTCAAAATTACACTAGTCCTCTGGTACATGTTTCAAACTACCTCTTTTCTAAACATATATCAAGTTCTCAAGGCTGCAAATACAAAAGAAAAGAAAAACAAACAAAACAAAAACGAAGTTACTTCCCAAGTACCAACCACAAGTATCCATTTTGAAGACTCGTTTGTCTATGCGTACATGTTGTACCCAACTGCTAAAACCACAACGACGATTGCAGCAGCAGCAGCTGCATAGTAATACATGTAGTTGTTTGACTCTTACGTTTCAATATGACCTTTGACAATGAATCAGGCCCTTTGCCCCTGTTGCTTAAGCTTCGGCCTCTCACTCTAATAGTCTCTTTGGTCTTTGGTGGCGTTTTCACAACTTCCTTTACTTCCACCGGCTCCTCAACAGCCTCCTCCACCGTTGCTTCCTCTGCAGCCTCGGGGGCGGGCATAGAAGCCTGCATTTTCTTTTTCTCTTTCTTCTCGCGATCCTGTAACAAGGTTGACCAGAAGTCAAAGAAGTTACAAAACCGACCAAAAGTCAAAAAAAAGTTTATTTTTTTTGAAAGAACAAACCTTGAGCTTCTTCTCGGCTTCTTTCTCTGCTTTCTTTTTGGCTTTCATTGCAGCTTTTTCTGCAAGCTTCTTCTTTCTTCCAACGCCTGCTTTGCTTTTGCAATCTCTTCCTCCCTCTTCATCTCCTTGAGCTTCACTTCATCCACAACTTCGGTTTCACTGGTTTTTTCTCCAATCCGTAAACTTCCTCCTCTTCTTTTTCTACCACTAACTTCTCGTTTTTACTCTTTTTTGCTTCTTTTGGTTTTTTACTGTCTTTTTCTTTCTCAATTGAGGCAACTGGAGGTGGAGTTGGAGCAGGCTCTTCCTTTGCTTGTTTTACCTTTGGTTTTGCTACAGCCTCGGTTTCAACAGGAACAGCGGCAGGTGATTCCTGTGAGACCAAAGGCTTCTCTCCAGGATTCCTCATACGCCCGTCCTTGCTGAGCTGGCGAATGTCGAGTGATTGCATATTCTTTTTTCATAATCTTCCCGGAATGCTTTACTGTTATTCCACTCCGACATGAATTTGTCAACCTAATACAAAACAACAAACAGAAATGATTATGTGATCAACGGGCTATAGAAGATGGTGCTTAAATGTGCTTCGGTTTGTAAAATTTAGAAATTAGAAAATTCGAGTGTTCGGCAAATTGCTGACACATGTAAGTTATGTGTTCAAGAAATAACAGACTACGATGTATTTGGTTGGCAGAAAACAAATTATTTATCCACTAATCAATTCCAAAACAACCGTTCGAAGGAAATTAACAAACCTCTGAGGTTGAAAGCTCTATAAGGGCATTAACGTCCTTACTCACAGCCAGCCTTCTTGCGTCATTCAAGAGGGAGCGGTTTTGGTAAAAGCAAGTATTCTGAAAAGACAGAGGAGGCAAATGGTTAAAACAGCCTTTGTAAAGTCTGTACACAAAATATAGCCATGATTGAAAGTACTAACATACCCCTTCTTCACGTTTATTCCTCAACTCACGAATTTTGTCGTAGACCTTATCCCTTTTCTCAATCACTACACGCAGTTCCTCCTCTAAAGAAGCAATCACACTGTTTATGGCCTCTTTCTCCACCTCAAGCGTCTTAAGTTTGGCCTTAATAGCCTGTTGATCTTTGCGGACACCATCAAGATCAACTCCAATAGACTACAAACAGCATGGAAACACAATAAGCGTTAAAAAAATAACTTAATAGCCTGTTGATCTTTGCAGCTGCAACCCATTTACTTAAGGATGGATCAATTTCAGTTATCTATCGTCTTAAACTGCTCTGATAAAAAACAAAGATGGGTCAAACAGATTGGGTCCAAAGTGGCTGAAAGTGTAAGTTTAGTGCATGCGCCCTGAATCGCTAAATGTATATAATATATTTTGATTGTTACTATTCCACTTCAAAGTGGACCAAAAAATGTTTGTGTCAAACTGACCTATGACCTGTTACCCAACCAGCCCATTTTGCCACCGCAACACTTAGCTATTTAGAATTTCAGAAGAGGCGTTCTTACTTTGACCTGGTCTTGAATGGCATCTTTTTCACCAACAGACTTTTGAACTTCAGCCCTCATAGCAGCATTTGCAATAACCTTATCCCTAGTCCCTTCAAGTTGTTTGATTTCTCTAATGATTTGTTTCTCCTCATTTAGAGTAATACTTTCATGCTGAATGCGGTATTGCATGCTCTTAATCTGCAGCAAAAGTAAAACTCAGAAACAAACAAAAAGAGGCCGCGCTGAGCAGTTTGTTTCTACAAAAATGGATGTCATTATGTACTAAAACCGCACTTACAACATCATTAAGCTCTTCCTCAGATGAACATATGTAACCTCTATTGTCTCTATTTGCATTGTTAGGGCCCCTCAGTTTGCCTAAAGCTTGCTGTAATGGCTCGATTTCTTTTTCTTGCCATCCATGATGGTCCTGAAATGGTTTTTTTTCTTCAACTAGAGCCTTCAATTGGCCTATTACTTGTGCTCGTTC